>OY744527.1:137087009-137384509 GCA_963556195.1 Sepiola atlantica | reverse complement strand
TGTCTCGTGCTAAATGGCGCCCATAGAAATAGTTTTAATCGGAACATTTAATACCATTATTATGCCTGATGTTCCTTCCATTCTGTGATATTCGATCCATTTTGCATTAAGAAACGATTATTTTAGAAAAACTCATAAAATTCTGATAATATCTGTCTTTAAGGAATAAGTTATCATCAATTTGTTGAATTGAAATTCCATGTGTCTTAGATATTAAAATGTGATTCAGTTTCCTGAAAGCAGCGTTGAAAATTAATTTGATTTAATTAAGCGATTAAATTAATTGCAATGAACACAAAAGATGGTGGGCGTGGGTGGGCGTGGGTGGGCGTGGGTGGTTGGCCTCTCGGGTTTATTAAAGATAGATAAAAAGAGGCAGACCAATAATAGTAAGAAAGAAAAAGGAGTAAGTTTATAATTGGCTCGTACACACACACATACCTGTATTTACAAGTATTAAGGACACCTACCATAGTGCAATTCACAATTGTCTGATTTATTCCCTGCTTCCTTTGTTCCTGCTCGTTTGATACCTCATTATAATACATCTTTCTATTCCAGTAGTTTAATTCCAAAATCTGCAGGATTGTGGAACTCTCTTTCTGCTGACTGTTTTCCTCCTACCTATACCCTTGGTCTTTTCAAAACTACGGTCAATAGACATCTACTGTCTTTGTAATAATCATCTTTTGCTTTTTCTGGTTCCTTACATAAAGTGGTTTCATGCCTTGTCTGGAGTGACTTCCATAAAAAAATAAAAATGAAATTTTAAGAAAATTGTTTAACGTAATATCGTTCTAGGTAAGCTTGGGTTGGATTATTTTTATGGCATATAAATCATTTCAAGGTCATTTACTGCCGAATCCAACACTTTTGGTACAACCATTGCAAAGGACTTTCCTTTCTTTCTCTATGTACCTAAAACCCAATAAAACTTTCTCTATGTACCTAAAACCCAATAAAACTTTCTCTATGTACCTAAAACCCAATAAAACTTTCTCTGTGTACCTAAAACCCAATAAAACTTTCTCTATGTACCTAAAACCCAATAAAACTTTCTCTATGTACCTAAAACCCAATAAAACTTTCTCTATGTACCTAAAACCCAATAAAACTTTCTCTGTGTACCTAAAACCCAATAGGACCTCCGTTAACAGAGTTTCTTTCCAAGAACGTCCCATCTGTGGAACACAATACAATGGGACTGTTTCCCTGCCGTCTGCAACATAGCCGTCTTTAAGTCCAATGTCAACAAATACTTGTTAAACTGTCCTCTTTAGTAATCAAATTTTGTCCTTTCCATCCATCATTTCAAATCCTCTTATAGTGTTGTTTATCATCCAATTGACAATCTCCTTAACTCATATCCTTGAGCGAATCTTGGCCTTGGTAAATGGTGACCGATTGATATAAAAAAATGTTCTTAATATCATCAAATATTTATTCATGCTGTAAATGTATATTTTGTATACAATCGGTTTGTAGATTAATTTGTTTTGTGGTCGCATAGATTTTGTTAATAACTAGTCTATAAATGACTGATTCTATTTAACCTGTATATGGGACCCTGACAGGTACTTCCACTGCAGAGTGGACCTGGGAGTAATGAAAACCAGGGGGTCACTCTACACTTCCCAAAGTTTCCAAATAGAAGCCTCTGCACTGAATGCAATTTTGTGTCATAATCAGTATGGTTGGGGGGTAGAGAGAGCTTGCTGTAGAATTGGGGAATAGGGTCAGCAGAAAAAAAGAGTAGAAAGAGCTGGGAAAGTTGGATTTTGGGAGGAGGAGGAGCGAATAGCTTGTCCAAGGGTGTCCGAGAAAGTTTAGTGTCGTTGAAAAGGCCTTTTACCCACCCGTGACGTCACCAGTTGGCCGCTCCTGGGCTGGTTAGTCACGTGATCCTGTTGGTACAAAAGTTGCTGCTCCGAAAAAGGCCACGGTTGTCGAAGAGGCCTCTCATAAGGTCACCCCCACCCCCACGTTGTGTTTGTTTAGATAAGTGGGTGACCGTTGAGGGGGAATCAGCAACTCGGGATCCCTGTGGAATGAAAGGTCATTCATGCAGAACTGTTGAAGAAAAGAAGTCAAGTCCGCTGTGGTTTTCTCAGAAAATAATTATTCTTAATAATGAATAATGAAATAAAATATACACTTGTTGAGTCACTAGGCCAGTTGGCCAAATAATGTTGAGTTCACTCTGGTATGTAATTGGACCGATGGACAATTTATCCCTCTATCAGTGGCGTGCTGTTCTAAGCTCAGGCGAGGACACACGTATCCCGATAGGTATGATATCTTTCACAAATAGAGAAGGGTTCTTATATCCGTTTCTCTCATTGATTAATTCACGGTCTGCTTGGTGTAACTCTGGCTAGTCCCCGCCCAATGCTTATCACAGACTGGCTTGTCTTCTCCCAGTGCTTATCGCCAACTGGCCAGTCCTCACCCGATGCTTATCGCCGACTCTCTATCACCGACTGACTAACTCTCTCAACTTCAACTTTTTTATATGGAAATCACTTGTGAATCTAACAACAAAGTTCAACTTCGATAATGTTATTGAGACATAAGATGTTTATTGATCACTCTGATAATATAAACCAAACTTGAAAATTGTTTATCCTTATCCAAATTATAAGTATATTACATTTCCACTATTTTCCAATTCGAAACAACAAGGTTCAATTCCGATAATACCATCTGAGATTGAAGATGTTTTGAGGTCACTGACCATATAATTTGATATATGAACTTGTTTATCTTCAGTGGAGAAATATTATTTATCAAGCTAACTCTCATTTTGTTTATTTGAGGTCCAATGTTGGTTAATGTTTATGGATACAGAAGAGGTCTATAGGTCACTCTGACAATATAAATTGATACTCTTATTTCAAACCAGAAATTATATTATATTCTACTGAGCCAATTTATACTAGCCGTGTATGCTGAGCGCCGACCTTCATAGGGCCAGTTAATATTGTCACATCGTGACCAAAACCGTGTAGTTACAGCTAGTCAGGTGGGTATTTTCATGGACAAGTTCATCAAGTTCATTGAAGAACATTTCATGGAAGTACTGTTAAAACAAACGTAAGGATGCAACACTGTGGCGATGTGACAGAGGCTGGAGCTTGGCATAGAGTGCGGGACCTATTAGGTTAGAAATTCTTTTTTGCACTCTGTTCAAGTGGGAAAGGCTAGTGGTTGGTGCACCAGTCAAGATGTGGCAACAATACTCCATGCATGGATGAATGGTGACTTTATTAATGCAAGAAGCAGAAATTAGCGTTACATCATAAGAAATTACTAGATTTCCGTCGCTCATGTGATCTGCTTCCCTATAACATGCAACGTTGGAAGTAGCAATTTTTGCCAACTATACTATACATGAGACACATGCAACGCTGGTCGGCTCCACAAGGTTAGACATTCACGTTATTCTTTTTTTTCTTTGCATTAATCCCGAGCTACAGCGGATTTTTGTCTCCACTTGGTGTGATCACAGGCTTGATCCGGGTGAAGGTCGGTTTTACAGAGATCATTCTGCAAGGTGTCTGCCCATCTCATCATCGGCCTTCCTCTCGGTCGTTTCCCTGCGCTTTCTAATGTAAAAGCAAGTTTCATGATTGTGTCGTTGGCAGCCATCAGCACATGTCCAAACCACCTGAGCTGCCATTTCTTCATCTTGCCCTCGATTGGCATGATGCTATAGTACCTTCGAGTGTCATCATTACAGATGGTCGAACAGTCTAATTCCTGAGATCCAACAGACCATTTTGGTTTCCATAACGGCTAATCTTTGCTCCACCTTCCTCGTTGTTGGTGAATACTCATAGCTGTACAAAGCGACGGGTCTCACAACTGTCTGGTAGATCTTCGACTTTAGAAGCTCGCTGATCTTGTGGTCACATAGGATATTATATATATATGAGAGCACCCACCACCACAGTTTTTTTTATATTCAGTTTTGACAAACAATTCTTCTAATATAATTTATTAACCATTTTTACATGTTCTTTTTTATCCTATTCTGGTTGCTTCCTTCTGTCTCAAAAGACAATGGATACCATTTGAAAGGGAACCTGCACAATGAGAAGTTCATAGTGAAGCAAGGGTTGCGCAATACTAACTTCATTTCTCCTGAACTAACACTGCTTGACTTTAGTAGCAGAGAGAAATCCAAGGCGGATGGAAATCTTGTTGTGATAAACGGAGACGGACTAGTGTTATTTCAGTTTTCCTTCTCATCTATTAGTTGCCTTACCAAGGTTTAAGAGAAATGGATTTATAGTTTTTGCAAAGGTATTAGTGACAACGAGTTTACAGCCCTGGCAGCATTTGCAACATGGCAAGTCTGCAGTTGCACAGCATATGTTATATAACACACTATTTAAGATTTACATCTTGATAACGGATAAACTAATAGCCTAAAATAATCAATCAAAAGTGCATTTGAATAAAGGAAAGCTTAAATAAGATAATTTTTAAACATTTATTTTATCTAAACATGTAACAGTGAAGGATTGCTACCTAAATATCCATTAGATGTGTTTCATCTTCCCAACGACTTCATTTAATTCATTTAATTTTTTTATGACTAATTTTTATTCAACCTAATAAAACAGGAAGTTCAGTTGAAGGATCCAGCTAATGATTAATTTTCTGATATTTACCCCCCCCCCCCCCCCCCGCCTCCGTTTTCAGTTCGAGATGATTGTTGCAACTATTTCCCTTTTACCTTGATCAATTACTGCCCCAATTACTTTTTTAGGATGACATTTTTTTTTAATTTCTCAACAACTTACTTGGTTTTCTTCGCCTGCCATGATGTGTAAAGAGGAGTATTTCATTGTAGAATGTAATTCAAGGTTTTCAACTTGAGGTTCGTAATGATAGAAAGACATTAAATGCAAGTCTATTTATGTATTCATGTATTTAATATATAAAGTAAAGTCAGTCTCTTTCTCGATTTTGTCATCGATAGCTTTCTTCCTACAAAATCAATATTTGATTCTGGTTCAGCAATGTTTTTGGTGAATTATTGCAGCATGTTCTTAAGAACAATAAAATGTAATTCGGTCCAATTCTTTCATGAAATTACTTTGACCAGATAAGAATTATTTTCATACGAACACCATCTAAAAAAACGGATGTAACTCTGTATTCATCAATAGAGTTACCTCCCTGAAAACTCTTGATGGAGAACTGGGATAGGAAGGCTTTTGAGCGATCGGTCTGAAGCAAGAGTATTTATGATGGCTGCAGATTTGAGGCAAAGTGAAAAGGGTACTCGATTTTGAAACATGCTTTGCGGAAGTGGTCAGTGCTGAATATACCAGACATGTTTTAACCCCCACCATGTGTGTAGTTTATGTCTCAGAACCTGTCTTTCAAAGGCTGGTCAACTGAGCCACATGAGATCTCACGTGTGTCAACTAGGAGTCGAATATAACTATGTGGCCTCATATTTAATACCTGTAGCAAGACTTGTAAAAGTAAATCATGGCTGCTAAGCTATCTGTGTGTTCACAATCGGACATTGCAATCTGTAGGGATGGCTTTCTTCTGTAAAATCACTATATATATATATATATATATATATATATATATATCTGGAGGATTCACTCCTAAACTAATGAACCAATCATTATGAATTTAAGAATATTTGTTCTTATGCAACACAGTCAGTAACGTGAGCACATTTTTTTTTGTTAAATTTACCATATAGAAGTGTGCTAACAAAGTTTGCACCCTCTCTCCAAAAAAACTTTTAAAATAAGCTAGATGCAAAAAGTTTAACAGAGAAAAGAATTGCTCTACATCAAATTTAGTATGTAATAACACTTTAACCATACTGGTGCGCATGCATAGGCATCAATAATATGTATGCACAGGTAAACTCTTAAACTAATGAACTTATCATTATGAATTATAGGATACGTATTCTAGGCAACGTGGGCAGATTATATTTTTTTTTTTTATAAACGTTACCATGAAGATTTGCCACCGAATCCACACCCTACCCCTCAAAAATGAAAAATTTAATTTAAAATTAATGCTATATGTATTGCTCACACCAGTCCTGAGACGGTTATTCTGCTTGTAATTATATAAATATCCTTTCAGAAACTATGCATATCATGAGGTTGTCAAAGGTTGAACTCTTTCGTTAATTTTTCGCCGAAAAATGTGAGTGTTGGGAAGCAAATTAGTCAACAGGAGTGTTGAATACTGCTGCGCAACTCCTTATTCATGTTGCTGTTATTTTTTGTTTTATTTTTGTTGTTGAGCAAATCGGATTTCTACACAGAGCCCAAAAGATCGTGTCACAGGATTGTCTGGCTTCCTGAAGTCCTCGTTGCTATTCATTTAACTTGCAAGATTGCAGGTTTTACTCCCGACACCCAAAACAGCAAGGCTCAACGGTTGCATACGAAGTCGGAGAAGGTTTGGTCTAGAACACACAAAGGAATGGCAGTTGCACATGTGCAGAAGTAACGTTGTTATCCTCACTCCGTGGATCTGTGGTTCTGCACTTGACACGTCGTTGCTTGTCACATGCAGATGCAAAGATGTTGACTCCTCCTGGAATTTCACGAGAGCCTTGTTTATCGGGTAGCTCAGACACTACCATGTTGCCACCATCTGTGTGAGGAAGAGTCAGACTTTAGGGGGGGGATGCTGCTGGTTTGCCCTCATCTCAATTAGATGATGAGTGATTTTCCCATCAGCTGCAAGTCTTCTCTCAGGCTTTCACAAGGCCACGAACACCACAAATTACAGATGTAGTAATAACGTTCCAATGTTGTATTTAAGCTACAGGTTTTTCACCCATCTTTTTTGTCATTTTCAAAATGTGTTCTATATACTAGCAAATATGGTATTTACTCTATTTTCATTTTTTGCAGGAATACCCTCCATACAAGGATTATATCCGAGCCGTTTCTTTCCTTACGGGATATCTGATCGTGCCAAAGGACAAGTCTTCTTGTACCCTCACATACGTCTCACAGTCAGACCCAAAAGGTGAGTGCAGGTCGTTTGTTATTTTATTGATGTTGCTAGTATAGATGACGAACGAACATATACTACACTTTCGTCCTACCGACACGAGGAAGTCATTCCTGGGAAGATAGTCTCATGACAACAGAACAGATGCTACACGTCCTCCACCCTCTGAATTGAGCAGTAATAGAAGTAATAATATAGTTTTGGTTTTAGACAGACAGATACCAAGTCTCCATTAGTTTTTAGACTAGCAAAAATATGCTCCATCTGGTCGCATATTTTGCTCGGCTGGTAAATCCACTCATAATATAAGGGGCATTTTTAGAATTATATAATATTCATACAAATTATTTATTTAAAAACTATACGTTGATATATGTTTTGAAACATGACATAAATCATAAATCTATGACGTCACGTCAAAACTATAATTATTTCGTTGTGGTAATATTTGAAGATCTTTTTAGAAAAACATCTATACAGAACATTAAACTGAAGATCTCAAGATTTTGGTTTCGATTTCCAGGCATGTCATCTGCTCCATTTGTTGGTAATTTATAATCTAAAACGTTGTTAAAATCTCTGATTAAATTTGAGATAAATTTCGCAATGTATTTATTACATCATTTAAAAAAGAAATTGCGGCCGACACAGACACACAGAAAATGCCCCTCTAGAATGAAACTAGCTACCGAAACAGTAGCAGAAACTCGCTTTGGAGCGAGCTGACAAAAGAAGATATTGTTGTTTGGAAGAAACAGGGGTGCAAAATTCTTATGCTATATAATGACTGGTGATTAATAATAATTAGTAATCTGAAATGAACTTGGGAATCTTTATATCAAACCTATAGATAGCCAAGTTCGGAAAAAACGACCTAAAGAAGATAACATCGGCCACAACATTGTGAAAGTAACAACCAAGGTCAGAATAGAACTCCAAATTACACAAATTATCAATGTTCATCGCAAAAATTATACAAATTATCAATGTTCATCTCAAAAATTCTAAAACAAAGCTAACATTGTTTAACTCACACATTACTCAATAAGTCCTGGGCCTAACGTAATAAAAAGAAGTTTTTGCATTAATATGTGGCAATGAATGAAACATGGATCTACCATTTTACTGCTTGTCAGGTTTTTCGGGGGTATTTACGTTGAGGGGGTCACAAGTGCAACATGTTCGTTGGAGCACATTCCATTGAAGTACTCGTAAAACAATCACAGAAATGCAACATTGTGGCGATAGGACAGGGGCTGGAACTTGGTAGACAGTGTGCAACCTATTCGGTGGGAGACTCTTTTTTAGATTCTCTCCGGGAAAGACTAGTGTTTGGTGCACCAGCCCAAATGTGGCAACAATACTCCATGCATGGGCGAATGGTTGCTTTATAGAGATATAAGATATTGGAAGGTGTGAGATGTTTTCTAGCATGGTAGAGGGAGCCCACCTTCTTTGCAGCAGACTTGGAAGTATCTTCTATGTATTTGTTCCAATTCATGTTACCTGTGAATGTTATGCCAGGGAGTTTAAATGTTGGACTCTCAGGAAAGGGTGCTATTAACCATGGCAATCGGTTGTTGGAAAAGTTTCTTATAATCGTGAAAGGAAAGGTGCTTTGTCTTAGTAGTATTAAATATAACCATCCATTGATGGCTCCATTCCACTGCAGGTCAATTTCTAGGAATTCAGCCATTATTTTGGTTATGAACAAAGAAAATATATTTAGAAACTTACTTAGTAGTAATATGCTTTGAAAGTACATTATTTGATGGGGGATTACATTAGGGTTATATCAGCTGAATTCATATTAATAGTAGAAAGCTATTTTGTTGGCTGAATCATGTGACATAAAAGAGATTGTTGGATCAAAATTGTTTCCAGGGTTAGGGTTTGCCTAAGTAGACATGATGTACAGTCCTTGTAAATAGGTGTGATTAGATTTCCCTCCCCGCCGCGTCTGTGGTGATGATCCAATGGAATTCCAATGGATAAGTAAACAAAGTATATTTAAAATCACGTTCTTCATGAATATACCAGCCTCTAGAAAGAGGAATCAACAGAACATCTTCTGTCCAACGAGAGATTCACAGCAACATAATCCCCCTAGATCCAACCTTTCCTCATCGTGATAAAAGCGGTGGCAACGTGATAGTGTTAAAGCAATGTGGTTTGGAACTCTGGTAACTGGCAAGGCAACCCATGGCGGACAGCTTTGACACTAAGCAGTATAGGGCTGTAACTGTATAGGGATCTGGTGAAAATCTGAGAGGAGTCGGCATCAGGATCTGTCATGCTCTGGCCGTCTCTGCCTCTGTGTGTGACAAGCAAATCAATTGAGTGAGAGTGGCAATATTGCTTCTGTGCCATTCCTTTGTGTGTTCTCAGCCAAACCTTACCCGACTTTGCATGCAACCGCTGAGTTTTGCTGCTCTGTATGTCTGAGGTAAAAATCTGAAATATTGCAGATTAACGAATAGCTTTGACCAACGAGAAGAATTTCATGCAAGCCAGACAACCCTGAGGCACGATTTTCGTGAGCTCCATGCAGAAGTCTGACTTGCTTAACAACAGCAAGAACAGAAACATAGGCCTCATATTGGTTATGCAATATTATTTACCAATTTGATTCATACTTAATCGACATTATAAATGACAGGTTTTTGTATAAAATATGGAGCCAGTATTGGAAAATGAAAGTCACCCACTCACTCACTATCCAGGTGTATCGTCTATGTTCGCTTCGACAAGAGGTTCGACGCTATCTGGCTGTTATTATGCTAAGTCTCTAGTGATCACGATTGTGTGTATTAACTGTGTCCATTTGCCACTGTTTAGTGTCTTGCTCGATGGTTTCTTTCCATGTCTTCTTAGGGTGCCTGACTTTTCTTCTTTTTTTTTTTTGGCTGTGCAGTCTTAAGTCTCTTCAAGTGCTGATATACCCCTTGTTTCTTTCACGATGGCCGAACTAGCGAAAACAGTTTGCCCTCATTAGAACATCAAAGTTTGGGGTGATCAATTTCTCAAGTAGAGTGTCTGACTTAATGTTGTGGATCTGGTCTGGCTTTACGTTGCATATCCACCTAATCATTGCCCTGTAATTTCTCTGGAGTCTCTTTTTTAGATTCCGTCCAGGAAAGACTAGTGCTTGGTGCACCAGCCCAGATGTGGCAACAATACTCCATGCATGGGCGAATGGCTGCCTGGCCAAACACTCATTTCCATACAACATAACGCTTCATACACAGCTATTATAGACCTTACCCCTGGACATAAAATATACAAATGGCCAACCCCATCCAAAAGTCATCAAGAAGGAAAAACCTGCCAATTAGTAGATTTTGTTGCCCCAACAGATCACCGGGTAAGAATCAAGGAAGCAGAAGAACTACTAAAATATATTGAGCTTGCCATAGAACTAAAGGAAAACACTGTAATACCAATAATAGTAGGAGCACTAGGAACAGTTATGAAAAACCTGTAAAAAAGACTAAGAGAGATAGAAATCCAATGAGCCTAACTAGATAACGAAAACCAATAAGAGATAAACAGAAATAGAATAACGCTTCATAAACTTAACAACAAGACACATAGAAAGAACGTTATACAAAACCAACGGAACTGAAACTACGAGAGTAGATAAGAAAAATCTGCAAATTCGGGATCTAACAAAAATGTATTCTGCATATCCGCAAGATTGCATGCAATAACTATGTGGCTTTAAAGAATACGAAGTGGAACATCAAAGAACTCTGTAAGTCAGCTAAGTCCACCTTGTTGGCTACACTTCATTAGTCCCAGATGTATAGCTCTTATAGTTGGAAATGTTATCATAGAAGTTTGGTTTAGTTTATCTATTTTATGATCAATCAACCATTTTAAAGGCTATTTAATGATGTAACACAAAACACTTCATTGTATATGATTATTTGAATATTGAATAGTCACTCTGTGTAAGGTAGATATCCACTCTGCATGGGGTAAATAGCCACTCTTGTATAAAAAGAACATCCATTCTGTGTAAAGTGTAATAATAGCCACTCGGTGTAAGGTGAATAGCAACTCCGTGAAAGATGAATACGTATACTCTGTGTAGGGTGAAATAATTATAGTCTGTGTAGGGTGAATAGCCACTCTGTGTATGGTGAAATAATTATACTCTGTGTAGGGTTAAATGATAGCCATTCTGTTTAGGGTGAATAGCTACTCTGTGTAGGGTGAATAGCCACTCTGTGTATGGTGAAATAATTATAGTCTGCGTAGGGTGAAATAATAGCCATTCTGTTTAGGGTGAATAGCCACTCTGTGTAGTGTGAAATAATTATAGTCTGTGTAGGGTTAAATGATAGCCATTCTGTTTAGGGTGAATAGCTACTCTGTGTAGGGTGAATAGCCACTCTGTGTATGGTGAAATAATTATAGTCTGCGTAGGGTGAAATAATAGCCATTCTGTTTAGGGTGAATAGCCACTCTGTGTAGTGTGAAATAATTATAGTCTGTGTAGGGTTAAATGATAGCCATTCTGTTTAGGGTGAATAGCTACTCTGTGTAGGGTGAATAGCCACTCTGTGTATGGTGAAATAATTATAGCCTGCGTAGGGTGAAATAATAGCCATTCTGTTTAGGGTGAATAGCCACTCTGTGTAGTGTGAAATAATTATAGTCTGTGTAGGGTTAAATGATAGCCATTCTGTTTAGGGTGAATAGCTACTCTGTGTAGGGTGAATAGCCACTCTGTGTATGGTGAAATAATTATAGTCTGCGTAGGGTGAAATAATAGCCATTCTGTTTAGGGTGAATAGCCACTCTGTGTAGTGTGAAATAATTATAGTCTGTGTAGGGTTAAATGATAGCCATTCTGTTTAGGGTGAATAGCCACTCTGTGTAGTGTGAATAGCCACTCTGTGTATGGTGAAATAATTATAGTCTGTGTAGGGTGAAATGATAGCCATTCTGTTTAGGGTGAATAGCCACTCTGTGTAGTGTGAATAGCCACTCTGTGTAGGGTGAATAGCCACTCTGCCTATGGTACAATAATAGCCATTATGTGTAGGGTGAAATAATGGCCACTCGTTGTAGGTGAAGTAGGAATCACTCTGTGTAGGGTGAAATAATAACCACTCTTTGTAGGGTGAAATAATAGCCACTTTGTGTATGATGAATAGCAACTCGGTGTGGGGTTAAATAATTGCAACTCTGTAGGTTGAAATAATAGCCACCCTGTGTAGGGTTTCTCCCTTTATTTTTTATTTTTCTTATCTTTCTGTTTTTGCTAGAGATTGAGCATCTTACCGGATGCCAGACATTCACCGGCTATTTCAGACACTCCAGCCTGGAGATTTTTTTAAGATTCTAACCGTCCCTTTGAGTGCAGTTCTTAGTATTTCTCTTGCACTCGGTTCACCGGGTATACTCGCCAGATAGCTTTTAAAATTCTTTTTCATTAGTCCTGTTGCTCCTATAATTACTGGTATGATGGAGATTTTCCTAAGATTCCAGTTTCTTTTCATGTCGTACATAAGACCTTGGTATTTCGTAATCTTTTCCCATTCTGCTCTGTTCAATCCTGTATCATTAGGGACACTGACTTCAACTAAGGTTGCTCCTTTCTCCCTTTTGTCCCATATTATGATGTCAGGTTTAACAGCTCCGTTTTCTAGATATGTAGCTGTAGGGATTGCATAGTCATAGTGGATGGTGTATAAATTATTTCCAACTGTTCTTTCTGGTATATGCTCCCAGGACTTGCTGCTACACTGGATATTCAACTTTTTACAAATAGTCCAGTGAAGATATTTACACACTCCGTTGTGTCGCATTGTATAATAGCCATCTCCCAGGAGAACCTTACAACTGGATGTCAGGTGGCTCACACTCTCTACTTCTGTGTGGCAGAACCTGCACTTGTTATTGTTGCTGAGACCACTCATCTTTTTAAAGGCATTGGTCATCAAGCCTTGATCTTGAGCAGCCATTATCATTCTCTCCTGATCATAGTGGAGAGATCCTCTTTTCAGCCAGTCTACAGAGCCTTCCTTATCTATATATTCCTGGGATAATTCATCTAGGAAATACTTAGCACGTTGTTGGTTGGCCCATTCTTCCAATTTTCTGGAATGGAAGTTCTTGTGTATTTCTGACGGCTTTTGCAAGCTATTTCTGTGGCAGGATTGTTGTCTGTTTCTGCCTCATTTGTAAGACAGTCCTGTCCAAAATGTTTGGCCAATTTTGTGATAGACGTTGTTCTGCTTGCCCTGGTTTCTTGATGTTGGCATACCATCATAAGGTTTGGGTTCTGGGAGCTCATCAGATATTGGCCGGTGCTCACAATAGTGGCTCGATGTTGATGGTCAATTTCTGAGAAACCCAGAGAGGGTGAAATAGTATTGACTCTGTGTAGGGTTTAATAATAGCCACTCTGTGTGAGGTGAAATAATAGCCACTCTGTGTGAGGTGAAGTAATAGCCACTCTGTGTGAGGTGAAATAATAGCCACTCTGGGTAGGGTGAAATAATAGCCACTCTGTGTGAGGTGAAATAATAGCCACTCTGTCTGAGGTGAAATAATAGCCACTCTGGGTGAGGTGAAATAATAGCCACTCTGTGTGAGGTGAAGTAATAGCCACTCTGTGTGAGGTGAAATAATAGCCACTCTGGGTAGGGTGAAATAATAGCCACTCTGTGTGAGGTAAAATAATAGCCACTCTGGGTAGGGTGAAATAATAGCCACTCTGGGTAGGGTGAAATAATAGCCACTCTGTGTGAGGTAAAATAATAGCCACTCTGTCTGAGGTGAAATAATAGCCACTCTGGGTGAGGTGAAATAATAGCCACTCTGGGTAGGGTGAAATAATAGCCACTCAGTGTGAGGTGAAATAATAGCCACTCTGTGTAAGGTGAAATAATAGCCACTCTGGGTAGGGTGAAATAATAGCCACTCTGTGTGAGGTGAAATAATAGCCACTCTGTGTGAGGTGAAATAATAGCCACTCTGGGTAGGGTGAAATAATAGCCACTCTGTGTGAGGTAAAATAATAGCCACTCTGGGTGAGGTGAAATAATAGCCACTCTGTGTGAGGTGAAGTAATAGCCACTCTGTGTGAGGTGAAATAATAGCCACTCTGGGTAGGGTGAAATAATAGCCACTCTGTGTGAGGTGAAGTAATAGCCACTCTGTGTGAGGTGAAATAATAGCCACTCTGGGTAGGGTGAAATAATAGCCACTCTGTGTGAGGTGAAATAATAGCCACTCTGTGTGAGGTGAAATAATAGCCACTCTGTGTGAGGTAAAATAATAGCCACTCTGGGTAGGGTGAAATAATAGCCACTCTGGGTAGGGTGAAATAATAGCCACTCTGTGTGAGGTGAAATAATAGCCACTCTGTGTAAGGTGAAATAATAGCCACTCTGGGTAGGGTGAAATAATAAACATTCTGTGCCAGGTGGAATAATCGCAGAACTCAGTATCAAGGAAAGAAACTGATATTATTTTTATTACATCATATATGTTATCTGTATGTATATTGTTTAAGCTAAGCTGAAACCGCTGAGCATTGTTTTTGATTTGTTCTGGAGAAAAAAGAGAGGGATTCGATTTTGATTTTTATTTCATGTTAATGTGTAATCGTAATCAAGATCAATCTCTTTTTGTTTTACTAGCCGTCTGACACTAGGCCACCAATCGTGAGCACTCTCTTCACCACATACCTTTCATAACATAAACACAAGCTGGAAGGAAATGGTTCATACCTTTCCCAAGTGTATCCTTGTGTAATTGGACACAATAGATAGGCATAGGCGATTTCATAGTCTGCAATGGTAGTCATTAAACCTGCTTATTTAGTAACAAGTTAAAAACAAATAAGAAACAAGAGGCACTAAAATTAGTTGCTCTTCACGTCAATGAGGGAAAGATTAGCTCCACCATCGATAATCAGTGTCTCTTGCTACAAAGACTTGTATGGTACAAAGATGTGTATACTACAAAGACTTGTATAGTACAAAGACTTGTATGGTACAAAGACTTGTATGGTACAAAGACTTGTATGCTAGAAAGACTTGTATGATACAAAGATTTGTATGGTAGAGAAGCCAAACAGCAAGAACTCGTCTTCTACCACAACTGCAAAGAACTTTCCTTTCTTCCTACACGTGCCTAACATTAAATGGAAATTCTATGGACAGGGTTTATTTCCAAGAACTTCCCATCTGTGGAACACATTGTCATGGGACTGCTTCCCTGAAGATTACAACGTGGTCGTCTTCAAATCCAATGTCAATAAACACTTACCATAAACTGTTCTCATGAGTCATCCAAATTTTGTTCATTCCATTCGTCATTTTCGATCGTCTCATAATATTCTTCATCGTTCAACTGAAACTTCATCAATCTCATGAACCCTTATTGTCGAGTGTTGTTTGGCCTTGATAAGTGGTGACTTATTTGTAAAAAGGAAAAAAGCAAGAATATATTGTAATATCAGCTTAATTACTGAAAGAAAATAAGTTTAGAATTTCTTCCTTTCTGTGCTTCCATATATTCATGCACATATTATGCCTCTTTAGGCATTTCTTATAATTATAATCAATAATCAATTTTTTGATAAATACAAAACACATTTATCTCTCTAAATTGTTTACCAAATTTGTTGTATTTTTATAAATGTATTCAAACTGGCGGCGAAGACCCGTTCATCTTTGATTGTCTGCCAATTCTGTGTCCCATGATTATATTTGTATTGATTGAATATTGCTGTGGGATTTTTTAGAGAAAATGTTCATGTTTCATATAGAGTAACAGGATGAAGCTTGTTGGGCTCACTTGTTACAGCTTTTCTGAAATGGCAAAATAAATCGTTAATATAAAACTATCAATCATTGGAAAGATAAAGAAAATAGAGAACAAATGCTTCAGTGAAATATATCAAAATAACTAAGAGAAATGAATATGTGCTAGTAAAATTGACTCAATAGATCTTCATCAAAATGTTATATCGTGAGAGTGGGGAGGTAATGTGAGGTCATGAGATTTTAAGAAGAACTCGTATGACTATGATGTCACTCCAGAAGAACATTAACTGCACCATTGAATACTAGATGTAATATGTAGTACGGATTAATAATACTGAAAGCCCTTCAAGATTTCGAACCGAAAAATACTTCAAAGCAATAAAATATATATACAGTAATAGGTAAGTAAAATTATGTGAAAATAGAAGTTGCGCAACAATTTTCGAGCTCAGAAAAGTGTTAATTTTAAGTTGTTAAGTCTTCATAAGTTAAAATGGTGTTCAATTCTGTAATGAACTGCAATTTATTACAATTTAAATCTTATTAAAATAAAAGGAAACAAAATTCAGTGGGGCAGGGCTTCATCGAAAGATTCATAATTACCCCTTACAACACTCTGAATAGGTATGGATGTAACCCGATCGTTGGCCGGGGAGGGGGTATCTTGGTCGCGTCACTAATGTGATATTTGCTATCGCCAGTGAGCAATCATCATTGGACGATAGTCACAGCCGGGGAGTGTGACTTGGTGTGTTTGGTGTGTGAAGACGTCTGTAGAAGGACTCTTATAGTCCTGGCACAGTACCAAGCTCCCAGAGTTGCAAGGATAAGCACTTCTTTTTAATGAAAGAGTTCATACCCGTTTGTCTGGCTGGACAGCTATTTTGTCGGCTTGCTGGCTGTTTGGTCGGCTAGCATTCTGCGTTAATCGGCATCAGTAATTCTCTCCAGAGAATTAATTATCTGCTGGCTGGTTGGCCGACTGTGCTGCAATAGAAGGCTTGTCATAATGAAACAAGGCATTTTTACTTTAAATATAAAAATATACTTTATTATATTTCGAAAAGAAACATAATTAAACTCAAAGATTCGACTGAGTTCGGCCAGTGTGATAAGCATGCATCTTCTCCATTCAAGTTTGAAAAGCCGGCTGTTCTCAATCTCTTCACGAAAAAGAGGCTGAGAAAGAGAAGGCACAATATACAACACATTGTTCTGAGTTTCGATAGATGTTTTGTTATGATTTAATAACCTGTTATGGTTTTCCAACACATCTCGGATGACAGGTGCTCTGATCTCTTGAACTCATCACATACACCTGTCATAGAATTGGTTTGACACCGACCCCCAGTTTTCCAAAACACGACTAACACAGGCGTACTGACTCGTTTTAATTGCAGAGGATTATTGCACTTATCTCCTAGTCTGGCACAAGGGATTGCAAACTGTAGTGGGAGCACCAGCTCCAAAGAAAGGGTTACTGATCGTTGTGCAACATGGAATTATTCCTACAAAATTTCAAGTTCCTATATCTTATAGCCTAAGAATAATACAATGTAATCGCATATCAATTCTTTTGGAGTTATTTATATCTTCTTTTTATGTGTAAGCCTCAATGAAGGTAGACGAGCGATGGGAGCTTTTTCTAATCTACCTCGTACACTTACAGATGGGCTATGTGTGTATAAATGTTCAAACTAATTTCAACTAAGGCCTAGAATACATGAACTTGATAGGATAAAATATCTAATAACCATAAACAAACTCAATCATCGTAGGTAGTCTTGAGATGTTTTCAATATGGTCACGTGTAACCAAAAGAATAGCTGAATGGGGCCAGTCGGTTGATAATGTAACATAATAAGTATTATCAGAATTAAACTAATGTGAAACCTTTCAAATCAAATCTTTGAAAAATTTACAAAAGATTTTAAAAGAAAATGAAATCCTTTTTATATTTATACTGTGACGACCTTTAATTGAGATTATTGCAGATGTTTTGATGTTAAATTTCTTATTATGTGTGATGCTGAAACTATGTAAGCCACAGTAATGAAACAAGCCACACACAAGCATTTGTGCTAGAATGATAGGCACGTGCTTAGCTAAACCAGATCGAGGGTGGTAGCATGTGCAAAATGGTATTTTTCTGGTGAGTATGTGACTCAGTAAAACAAATAAAAGAAGCAAGTTTTGGTCCTGAAGTGCAGTATGCTCTGCGTAATTTAGATCAGTGTATTATAATATGCACTAAATGAGAGCCTCTGTTACTGTTGTTCCGGTGTCTGTTGCAAGTTTTAAACCATTTTTGACACTTTGCTGCATTACAGAAAATATTTTCTTTTCTTACTATATTTTGACATCTATAAAAATAAACCTGATGTAAAGAAATATTAGCATACATCATACATAAATAATTGACAGCAATTATATCTAAATATGGGAAAGACATGACCATAAATGAATAATACACTTGAAGAAGGCCGGAGAGTACATCAGCCATAACAGATCAATGTTGATGAGAACAATAGTCCAAAGAAAAACAAGGTAAATAAAGATAACTCCTCATTTGTGGTGCAATGGGAAAAAATGGTTCGATCATAATAGATAACACCTGATGCAATCCTCTACTTATATAAGAGTCAGATACGTCCTAAGATGGGGAGGTACTGCTGTCACATCTAAGGAGGTGCTTTCTTTTTTATGTTTATTGTTACTATTGGGAAAAAGTTAATGAGATGGAATGATTGTCAGCCAAAAGATGAAGAACACTATGGGAATATTAAAATTGATCAATAGAATGAACTCAGTTTGATTATTTATAGGGACGGATTATGACAAGTATTGGATTTGAAAACGACTGTGTTGTAATCTGCAGGGAAGCAATCATGCAGTAATGTGTTCTACAGACCGGAAGTCCTTGCAAAGAAGCACATGGAAGAGAAGGTAGTCTTTTTCCGTTAAAGTAGTAAGACGAGTTCTCGCTGTGAATGTCTTACAAGGAGGAAGCAGAGATTTGAGCTCAGTCTTGCCTTGAAAGGGTAATAAAATCGACTTCACAATCTAGTGGAAGAAAATCTCTTCTATTCTCTACATCCCCTTTCCCACAGAAGAGACGTTGCCTAGTCTTTCTCTATACTATCGTCATTTACGTGGAAGGTGCTCGACTGAGCTCCAGCTGCTGATTCCTGTTTTTAAATCATTCACAGTAAAAACTCGTCTTGCTACCGAAAGGTGAAATTTCAATGAACAAAGTTTTTTTCCAAGAACTTCCTTCTTGTGGAATACATTACAACGGGAATGCTTCCCTGGAGTCTACAACATGATTGTCTTCAAATACAATGTCAACCTTAAACAATTCTCATAAGTAATCAAATTTTGTTCATGTAACTCATTTTCAATCCTCTCATAATATTCTTCATCATTCAACTGACAATCTATTCATCACATTAACTCTTATCCTTGAGTAGCTTTTGGCCTTGATAAGTGGTGACTCATTAGTAAAAAAATCCCATTATTCAGGTCCCATATTTATTTATTAAATGTTATTAATTTTCAATCATGTTTATTTCCTAAATAAAGAGAAACATTGTATTATATAAATTTTCTTCACAAAATACAAATTTTGTGTTTGTTTGTAAGTATGAGTGGTGTAATGGATACCAATGCAGACTATGAAATCAGCTACGTCAAGTTCAAATCCAATTAAGTCTGTAGAAACGTGTAAGATAGTCTGGAAATTATCAATAATTAGAACAATAATTATGCATGATTGGTTCAGACTCATTTTTTGTCGATGTTATTTTAGTTTTGCAAGTTGGTAAGTGAATGTGGTTTGGGGATCAAGTGGTCTAGTTTAAATACATATATGTGTGTGTGTGTGTGTGTGTGTGTGTGTGTGTGTGTGTGTGTGTGTGTGTGTGTGTGTGTGTGTGTGTGTGTATGTGTGTGTGTGTGATGCGAATTTAGAAGCTAAACATTTTTTAAAACAATTTTATTTGCTTATCACTAATCGGCATTATTTTGTACGGAAATTACAAATGACTGATATATATGCTCCCCTCCACTTTCTCAATTATACGCGCCACTATATATATATATATATATATATATATATATATATATCAGGCTAACCATGCCAAAGATATGGCTCTTCACCGTGCATTAATGATCATTCACTATGGAGGCTATCTAGAAAAGTAAACCTTGAAGAAAATCCTTCTATATTTTACATGTAGTTTTAGTTCCTGTGGCAACCATGAAGAAAAAAATGCTTTGGCAGAGATAACATCGCAATTTTGCAGAAAACCAAATAATTTAGTAGTGATACGTTTTCAAATTCTCCATAAATTAAAAATTGATTTAATTAATTTCAAAGGGAAATAAGCATAAGGTTTAAAGAATTTCAAACCGAAAAAAAATACAATAAAATATTAATTATTTCAGATGATATATAAGCGGTGACCAGACAACAGCCAGGGTCAGAGCACCACCAGTAAAATAGAAAATAAATGTCCATAGCGTTTTAATACTCAATTGTGAACTGTCTGAGAAGTGTCATAGAGGCGTTTAATAAATAGGTGCGAAAAGAAATGTGAACATTTCAAAAGGTTTGATAAGGGGAAAGGCATAAGTGAACTCGAGAATATTTACTTTCTTTACACTAATTTACCAATAAAAAATAAATAAATTCGACTCAATGCTGAATTTGGGAATTAAATTCCTAACCCGGTGATCCTGTGGCACTTAGTCTTACGTTGTAAATACGCAATCTTCTAATAAATACATTGTGCTGGTTTAATTTTCTATTGTCAAGAAAAAAAAATTAAAAGAATCATTTTTGGAATCGGAAAAAATGCTCAAATTTTCCCATTCCAATACCGACTCCGATATTTGTTCAGATTTTTCTGATTCTCTGATTTCATCGTCCCAACATTAATATATATATATATATATATATATATATATATATATATATATATATATATATAAGTATAAATGTTTATTTATACAAACATTATTGGTTACATATGTGCATACATGTTTCGGTTGCACTCTTCGCAGAAAGTCAACCTCATCAGACCAAGGATTCAGAGAAATGGGCCCATTTCTCTGAATCCTTCTTTGTAATATAGCAGGAAAAATCCCAGCAGAGTGCTCGATTAATTAAGAATTAAAGTTAAAAATTAAAAATTGAGAGCGTAATATTTATTAATTTTGTGCTTGAAACCGACGGTACGAATGTTGTACTAATTTTTCTGTACCCCCAAAAAAATATATATATATACATATATATATATATATATATATTCGAATTAGAAATATATTTCAAGTTATATCTTTATTTCTCAGTATATTTCTATATACTCTATTATAGACTTTTTATCTTTAAATTATTTTAACTTTTCATTAATTTAAACTCTAATCTAATTTGTTTTCTTTAAAATAAAATACATTTTATTTGTATTTTTTCTTTATTTTTTACTTAATTTTTTCCTTATTTTTTCCTTATTTTTTTCTTAATTTTTTCTCATTTTAATTTAATTATTTTCTTCCTGATTCATCTTATATTATGAATATTTTAAATATAATTCGAAGCAGAACATTTTAATTGCTTATTTCTTTGTGCATTCAGTATAACCTTCACAGCGGAAGGGGGGGGGGATGATAGTGTATGACATTTGGAAATTTGGTCATATCTATTACTTTTTGTTGAAGTTCATGTTTGGTGTGTCTATTTTACTCTATATCAAGCATTTGGAAGTCATTTGATGCCCAAACAATACCTATTGCAAACAAATGAGCACAAGTTGCTTTCTCACCCACGACAAGTGATAAATTGCCGGTTCATGCCTTTCCCAATGGTATTAATGTATAACTGAACACAACAGATCCAATAGGATTTTTTTTACTTGGCTTATTCGGTTTCATTGTCCGTGCTAGTATCGACTGGACCAATGAAGAACACCCCGCCCAGGTTCAGAAAGCATATAGCATGATACAAAAATCAACATACAATGTAATGATAAGCATTAAGCAAAAATGTGGCAAAGCAAGACAAGGTAATACATATTTACCTTATCATAATAATGTATGTATGTATGTATGTATGTATGTATGTATGTATGTATGTATGTATGTATGTATGTATGTATGTATGTATGTATGGCCACACCATAATTAAACCAACCCATAAAAGGAGTAGTTCAATTATAGTGTGGGCATGATTACTCTGTTGTCAAAGGAAGGTCTTGTCAATCACATGAAGTCACATGGAAACATTTCATCTACAGTCGTTTCTCTCCCAAAAGCAGAGTCACAGCTTGCCATGCTCTCGATGCCCTAAAGTGTGCCGATCAGCTGGTGGCTTTAAACGGCACATGATGGTGCACAATGAAGCAAGTTTTGTGCCATCTGGCTTGACCCAGACCAATGATCGACATGAGTGTCAGGTCTGCTCAAGAATATGTAATTCGTTGGCAGGACTGAAGAGCCACTTGCGGGCCTATGAACGGGCATTGTATGAAGAAGTGGCACTCGTCTGACAAGACGTTACAGTCATCATGCCCACACAATAATTGAACCTTTTATGGAAATAAAATGAGGCCATACATACTTGAGTTTGGTTTAGCTATTGTATAGCATATCAACCCCTTTTGGGTTATTCAATGTTGAAACAGTATATGTAGCGTTAATGATTATTTCAACACGATTAGTTTAACCCAAATCAGTATTTTACGCAATGCTGGAGGCAACTGTGGATTTATACCTTTCCCAACGGTATGATTACATAATTGAACACAAACTATCTGATCGGATTTGAACTCAGCATCGCCGATTCCACCCACAAAAGAAATCTTCAAAATAATTATCAGGATTTCTAAATATGGAAAACAGTTTGTTTCATCTCTCACTTCGACTAGAAAGACATATTTCAAAAACTAAATCGATCACATAATTAGATTTTTTTCGAATAGAATAATATTTTTTTCAGAACAATGGCCGAATCAAGCTCAATATCGCACTTGTGTAAAGAATTTAAAGAATAAATTTGACAAATTACAAGAGAAATCTTTTAGGGTCTATCTGATGAAATATTTAAGAGAATTTAATCTCTATTTTCTTATTAAATATTCGGTAAGATTGTAGGAATTTGTATTCATGAGCAAACATTGAAATGTGAGTTTTGCCTAAAATAAGAAATGCCATTCGGTAATGCCTAGTGTGGTATTTGTCTAGGTGGGCATCCAGCTTTCACCAAAAGAGGAGGTTTCTATGAAATATCAAATTCACATACGATCTCCAGCTGCATGTATATCCCAGCCCGGTGAGACGATATAGCGCCTAGCATTCCTAAATGGTCACCCATCTGGTACTGGCCAGGCTCAATGTCGCTTAACTGTGGTGCTCTAATGAGAACCGGTGTGTCAACATGATTATGTCCTATACATTTTTTTTTTTTTTACATGATTCACCCCAAACAAGGCAGGACGCCACTGTAAACGTAAGGGGCTACTGAGAAAAAAGAAAAGGGGGGGAAGGATTGGTGGTTCAGCTTAAATTGGGATCTGAGCAGCGAGATGTCTGTTTACATTAGTTTTAAATTTCTGCATGTCAGTACTGTCGGGGAAACAGGGGGCAGGGAGGGAGTTCCAGAGGCCAGCAGCACGAGGAAAGAAGCTATTTGAGTAGAATGCTCTCCGGCATCTGGGGACCTCCACAGTGAATGAATGAGATTTAGTAGAATGTCGAGTTAGTCTAGTGAATTTACGTCGAGGGGGCACCAGAGCAGCACACTCATCGGAGCATAATCCTCATTATGCTCAGAGATACATACATAATAAATACATTAATATACCACATTGTTACAGCAAATATTGCTTTTAGTGTTTACACCAAATGCTGTTTGTGACAAGACACAGTTTACGAAAATCGGTTCCACTGGAAAATAGTTCAATTCCATTTGGGGTCAATTTTGGGGTCAATATTCTTCATCAGATATAACTAAGGAGAGAGACCATTTTGGAATCTTTCCAACGTGAAGACGCCATTATCAGCCGTAAGATATCCCCAAAACTTTAAAACAGTGATCTTTGACCTTAGCAACCAACTGCGCATTGCACAGAGTTTTATGCAACTTTTACATAATTAGATGCTTTCACAAATTGATTTACTCACAAAATTGGGGACTTCTGTCTCAGTCACTTCACTCCATTTTTTTATGCTGCATGCGATTGTAGAGAACGGTGTAACCCTCTCTAAAAAAGAAGGCCAGTACCTAAATTATGAGGATGAGTGCAAAAAGGATCAAACAAATTTCTTTTGAAGTACATCCTGCATCTCTCTCCCTCCCTCCCTCCCCCTCTCTCTCTCTCTTTCTACCTCCATCTCTTTCTCCCTCCCTCTCTATCTCTCCTGCTATCTATTTCTCTCTCTCTCTCTCTCTCTCTCTCTCTCCATCCTTCTCTCTATTCCTTCCTGCCTCCCCTCCTCTCTCTCTCTCTCTTTCTCTTTCTGAAACACATTATGGTAGATTTTTTTTGAAGAAAGAAGTATATGCTTGTGTTAAGAAGCCAAAGGATATAAATATTTGTAAAATAATTAATAGTTAAATCCTCTATATTTTAAAGATGTCTGAATTATTTCCAAACAGAACACCGGTTCATAGACTAATTTTGTTTAAAGTATTACTTACACTCAAGAAAATTCAACATTAATTATACAATTTAGTTTCAAACAAGTAAAATAACATTCGGTGAATCACGAAAGACAACTATAGATATAAAAAATGTATTTTTTAGTATTTGTCAATAAATGTTATGTAGTCATGTATTCTTTTTAATAATAATAATAATAATAATAGTATTTCTTTCCTTACAGAAGACCCGTTAATAGCTCCAACTCTTATTATTTGCTCTCTCTCTCTCTCTCTCTCTCTCTCTCTCTCTCTTCCTCTCTCTCTCCTTTACTGTAGGAAGTTTATAGCGATGTAATAGTAGTGTTTGTCATGAAGTTTCTCTTTAGGGAGAGTATATCTGGCAAGATATAGTATGTAATCGATGAAATAGATTGGAATTTACTTTAAAACATTCATATATATATATATATATATATATATATATATATATATATATATATATATATATATATATATATGAAGGTTTATAACTAAAAGATAACTTTTAGAGAATTAGACCTATTGTGAGATGAGAAAAGCTCAATATACTGGATAGAGCAAAAATAAGTTATCAATCTCTACTTCCTCTGATGATAAGATTTTAATCTTTGAAAAGCCGTGCTTAAGGAATGCAATTGAAAGAGAAGAAGAATAAATATTTTTATTTACTAAATGCTCCTTGTTCTGAACAACTGAAGATATTGATCTGTTTCCATTTACAGGTCTAACTATTTTTCATTGACTCACCTTATATATATATATATATATATATATATATATATATATATATATATATATATATATATAGAAAGAGAGAAAGAGAGAGAGAGAGAGAGAGAGAGAGGGGGGGGAGAGAGGGAGGGAGAGAGAGAGGTGTTTGTGTGTGCATGCGTGTATTTTGATAATATATCATATACAGTAATCTGTATATGATTGTATGTATGGGGGTATTTTGAGTTATTTTCGAATGTAAATGACTTATAAGAACTAATGTATTAATGTATTAAAATTCCTTTCTTAATAAAACGTTTGTTTTTCATGTTAAAAATAATTATACTTATTTCCCCTTTATATGATAAAGCATTTTGAAAAACAAATATGGCGAATTTACATGTATTTTAAATCTCATTTGGATTTTATAATATAAAGTTTTTAATTAAGGTTTGTAATTAATGTTTTTACTGAGGTATTTGACAATGGGTCTTATGATTATTGGTTTATTTCTTGTGAAATTTGTAACTTTTTGGGACATCGATGTTGATTGTGCTATTATTTTGTATGGCACTTACGAAATTGGGTTCTGAAAATAACATTGTGTTTTAAAAATGATATGGTTAATTGTATGACTTAAAATAAACACTGCCTTGAAACAGCTGTAAACAATTATAATACCTTTGTGTATGCTCTTTATTTGAAACTTTATTTATTTAATTATTTAAATCGTCAACATATATATATATATATATATATATATATATATATATATATATATATATATATATATATATATATAATCTAGGCTCGATCGGAGTAACTAACATCTATCACCAGTACATCGGCCTACTTCGAAATATTTTAAACTCAATTCCTTAAAAACTATTATCATTCGCGATCCACGGAAGTTTTTTTTTAAATGGCCTTAATTCTCCAACTTACATCCTAATAAGCTTTTTTATCTACAGTTAAACTGAACATCTTTCTGTTGGATGTATACGTTTTGACCATTTCTTAGACAGTCTCTACAAAATCACTACGATGAACTCTTTCCATCTATAAATCTTTCCTCACCGGACAGTTTGTCAACGGACACTTTCCAACTGGACATGCTCTATATTTTGATAACCTCTTTACTCACGCACATTTACTTTTCATAATTTTACATTGTTTCTTTAAAGTTTTCAAATTTTTAAATTTGGCTTTTCACCTGCCAACTTATCCATCTATGTAATTCCTCTGATGATAAGATTTTAATCTTTGAAAAGCCTGGGTTAAGGGGAAAATTAAATATCTTTTTATCGACTATACCTTGCATTGAACAATCGAAGATGAAATAAATTTGTCATTCGCGCATCTTTATCTCTCTTCCTTCATGTTTTATCTTTATATATATATATATATATATATATATATATATATATATATATATATATATATATATATATATATGTAGAAGGATGAAAAGGAATTAGAAAAGCAAAAGTCAAATCTTTTTTCAATTCAGTTGCTCATAGCAAGGTATATTCCGCAAAAAGGCAATTTATTCAAGTTAAATTTTTCCTTAAGCCAGGCTTTTCAAAGATCAAAATCTTATCATCAGAGGAAGACGCTGGGATAGATAAGTTGGCAAAGGCCAAAATTTAAAATTTGAGAAAGTAAAATAAAAATTGTAGGGAAAAAAACACAAGGCAAAACTCTGCCCGAGTGCAAGCAAATGTCCGATTGCAAAAAAGTCCGGTGTCAAAAAGTCCAGCGGAGAAAGTGAAATGTAGATAGGTAGGTCGTTAAAAGGCACGAGAAGTAACAAGAGAGGATTCAAACTTTTCACAATAGGTTTTACTTTTCCTAAAAGTTCGCTTTTAGTTCACCACTTTATATATATATATATATATATATATATATATATATATATATATATATATATATATATATATATATATTAATTCCTTAAAGTCACACAAAAAGTGGGTTGAAAGCTCAATAGTGCTGATAATACTAGAGCTCCAAATATAATAATGAGGTATTAACTCCCGAGATTTTTGTTTAAAACATTTTCTAATTTCTTCATACGATCGTTTCTACCATATTAAACTATACATTTTTCTGTTTTAAGATACGTTTTAACAGGTTTTTAATCAAAACAAAAAACCGTCGTTGCAATAAATAAAAACACTGAACACTAAAAAATATATATTTCCAAAGAACACTTTTCTTTTCTTAAAAAAACATTTTTCTATATCAAAAACGAAACAAACTGTTTTCCTACAGAAACGGTCAAACATTTATTCTAAAGATTATATGATCGAATTCCTTCATTTATGCATTTTTACTTCATGTACTTTTGTCATCAGGAAAAATATATAAACAAACAAAACAAAACAAACAGGTCGACCTCCGTTTTTTGTTTTATTGCTTTCTTCTATCTTTTCTTTCTATCGATATATTAGTCACGTCGCCATTTTAGCCGATCGTATGCACGAATAACAAAATTGTTTTCTACAAAAAACTCAGAAGTCATTAACTCGGTATATATATATATATATGTGTGTGTGTGTGTGTGTGTGTCTGTGTGTCTGTGTGTGTGTGTGTGTGTGTGTGTGTGTGTGTGTGTGTGTGTGTGTGTGTGTGTGTGTGTGTGTGTCATCAGCTGTATCTATTGTTTACTATATCCATCAACTCGACACTATTTATAGCTGATGGATATTTCCATCTAATTCTTGATGCCAGAAGCAATTCCTGTTGAATGGAGTCTTCTTTGAATCTTTAGACTTTGTTCTTCAGCATTGTTTTTGGTAAAAAAATATCATTTGTCTTAAACTCCCCCCCCCCTCCTTCTACTTCTCTCTTTCTCCACCCACGCCAAAATCAATTTCATTTCAAAGCAGGTAGTCCTCCTCCCACCACCACCACCACCATCATAAAGATATTCACATTATCTATACTAATATGAAAGGTGCTTTTTCGTCTCTCTGTGTTTCTGACAACTACGTTTAGGCTTTAATGCATAGGAAATCAATAGTTTAAAGGAATGATTATCTACCTATGGCATGAGGATATAATATTTATCTTTTCTTCTATATAAAGTTTTCCCCCTGTACCTTCGGCAACAGTAAGAAAATAACCACATGCATCACAGGCTACTAAACCCACCACTATATTAAGCTTATTCACTTGAGCGTGTTTTAATAAATTTATGATTATTTTCACCATCTAAACCTAATTATTAATCTTAGCCCACATCATAGACTCTCCCCAAAACATACTCCATAGAAGTGGTAGCAAAAACTTTTTCCTCTAATATTTTACAACTAACACTCTCCACATTTACACCGGGAACTAATAAACAACGGATACTTTATAAAAACGTAACCCATATTATTTTCTATTCATCTGCTATTAATACATGATACAATACATCCCACACAAATTTAATAGACGTTCCCTCACATTCCGCTGGGTTTTCTAGAATATCGGATTACGTTATTTCTAACTATTACATATAGACTTATTCTCATTCCGGTTATTACAGAATACATTTAACAAACATAATCAGTTATAGTATTTCGTGATTCAAAATGGCGGCTACAATCTTTTCAGAGAATCGACTTTCGACATTTACCTTATCATTCTTCGTTGGCTTTAGGTATAATTTCATTTTTTTGACTTAAACACTTAGACAATTTCATGCATAGCACCTTTAAGGCTTAAAAATCATTTTCTAAATACTTACTACATAAAACGAAATGCAGTGTGAATTCTGACAACACCATTCAATTGTTGATACCAAATCCATGGAAGCACGTAATATAAGTTTCTCTACGAACCTTACACTACTTTAACTAACAGACAACACAAGTTCATTGTTTCACTTTCGACCATCCATCCAAATCTAACATTAATCCAACATTTGTGTTTTCATTTTCACGTTAGGTATCCTTTTTTTATTTGTGTGTGGGGGTATTTTACGTAAGACGTTTTATTTTCTTCTTTACATTTCCCTATTACAACCGTCCATTCTCTCTTTCACTCTTCCTCCCCTCTCTATCTATATCTCGCTCTCTCATTCAATTTCTAAAAAACGTCTTTACATTTTCGCAGCCAATAAATATTACAAAGATGCGTACATTTCTTTCTGCTCAAATACGATTTTAATTAACATTCGTCGATTTATTTAAGTATATTTTTATAATGACGAATAACGTTCTTTTAGTTAACTCACGACAATTAAAAGGCTTCGATATCAATTTCGAACACAGACCAGCGTAACATTTAAAATAACTTTTTTATATATTTTCTTCGTCGCTAACGGCTACTGATAATGTGACCTATTTGCGTTCTATCGGCATTTTAATAACAGATATTATACACGTGGTTCATACTAAATAATCATAGTTTCGTCTTTTTACACTCATACTTGCTTCAAACAGTATTTAGTGACCGTCACATCACATTTGTTTTGCATTTCTAGCTCCATACGAAATTGAGATGTACGTGCGAAAATAGTAATTAATCAACACCTTAATTTGCGCATATGAAGATCAAAATTGATTTCATTTTTTTTCCTTTATTATATAAT
This sequence comes from Sepiola atlantica, assembly GCA_963556195.1. Taxonomy (NCBI): domain Eukaryota; kingdom Metazoa; phylum Mollusca; class Cephalopoda; order Sepiida; family Sepiolidae; genus Sepiola; species Sepiola atlantica. The sequence goes on along the minus strand of OY744527.1, from coordinate 137,354,736 downwards.
ATATATTTATTTTACGTGCCTAAACTAGAATGTACATTCGTTACACATGGTCCACTTTCAGTCATATTTGACTCCCCACAAGGGCAGAGTTAGACACAACGTAAGTTCTTACTGTGTCGAAAATCCACCAACATAAATAAACATTTCCGCATTCTACAAAGATTTGCTTTCAATGACGGGCGAGAGATAAGCTAACAGATCGAACAAATATCCCGCCCCAAAACAAGTACCCTTTTCCATAATCTATTTTGGTTCCATATGTGATCTATTTGTGTTCTGTCGACATTTTAATCATAGATATTATACAAGTGGCCAATACCAAATAATTATATTTTCGTCTCTTTACACTCATACTTGCTTCATATAGTATTTAGTGACCGACACCTCAGATTTGTTTTGCATTTTTAGCTCCAAACGAACTTGGGATATACGTGACTAGAAATAGTAATTAATCAACATCTTAATTTGCGCAATTCAGATAAAAATTAATTTCACTTTTTTTTTACTTTTTATTATTACACAATATATATTTATCATACTTGCCTAAAATATAATTTACTTACAAATATCCCGGCCCAAAACAAGTAACCTTTACCATAATCGGTCAGTGAAGGACTGGCCAGGTCTCAATTCCATACATCATCACACTGTGTACAAATGCCTGATAGACAGTGGTAACGCTCTGCTGGTTAGTAATTGCAGAAATTCCCTGAACTTATTCTATCCACTCCTAATTCTTGCAATCACATTAGCACCTGCTCCATCCTATGCTTCAATATTATCAACAAGGTAAAAATACTTCTCGACAGCCTCAATAGCTTTGCCATCCAGATATACTTTTTCCACATCTGATTTCTCATTCATCTCTGTTGTCTTACACCCCTGTAAAACATTTACGGCAAGAACTCGTCTAGCTATAACCACATTACACAAATCGGTTATCCTCTCTCAACCTACCAGTAATTCCACTGCAGTTCTTGTGTACCCACTGCTTACAGGTACCACAAAAAATTGCATTGCGCCCGACTCCCTTTCCGCGAACTGAGCAAGGAACTTTCCTCTTTTGGGGAGCTTTTCAACACTACAACCACTGATCATCACTTTGGTCTTAGTAACATTCACTTTCAGACTTTTACTTATCATAAGTCTTTAACTTAACAAGTAGGTCATCCATTGTTTCACAGGAAAGTACTAAATCATCAGCATCTCTTCCAGACAATCTGTACGGAACTCTCTGAGCAATGATTCTAACACACAAATGATGATGATGATGATGATGATGATGATGATGATGATGATGATGATGATGATGATGATGATAATAATATCTAAGAAGATATATACAGGAAGCAAACGTACCAAAGTGAGTGACTAAAGAGAAACCTACATTAATTCAAAATGACAGAAAGAAAGGAACAACCACAAGCAACTACCGACCAATCATATGGAAAATCTTGATGGCACAAGTGAGCAAAGAGATCTCCCATTCCCTTAATAGCTGCAGACTATTCCCATAGAAACGGAAAGGATGCCGGAAAGTGACAAGAGAGACAAATGACCTACTATATATGATACTATATACTAAACTGCCAACTTTATGGAGAAAGCAATGCTAAAAATGGAGACTGTAACTGACAGCTGACAGATATGAATAGACAGAGGCATTTTCCAAGGAGATTTCTGATCTCCACTACTGTTTGTCATAGCCATGATGCAACTCACCCAGATACTCAGGATGCAGATTTATAGAGACAAATGAACAAATAAATAACCTTATGTATATGGACTATCTCAAACTACTGGTAACAAAACAAAAAGGAGCTAGAATCACGAATAAATACAACTAAAATCTTTAGCCAGGATATCGGAATGGAATTCGCAATGGAAATATGGAACACTCAAAACAACGAAAGATGCAGAATTACTCAATCGAGGGATGATGAACAAAAACTGAAACTGCCAGGGTGGATATGCAAAAAAAGTCTCATAATCAACTACATACTTAGGAAATATGATGCCGGATACAAGTTTATAGACACAGAACAAAGAATAAACCACCTCATGTATATGGACGACTTGAAGCTATTTGCAAAAAGCAAAAGGGAACTGGAAAAGCTGATAAACATGACCAGAGTCTTCAGCCAAATGGAAATTCGGAATGGAAAAGTGTGCACTGCTAGAGATGAAAAGGGGAAACCGGGACACATCGGGGCCATGGAACTGCAAAACCAAGAGGAGATGAGGGCGTTTGGCGGACATGATACCTACAAATATTTGAGAGTTATGGAAGCAGACACCATCAAATCTACAGAAATGAAAGAGAAGATTGGAAAATAATACATGAGAAGAACAAGGACACTCAAACAAAACTTTATAGTAGAAATTTAGTTAAATGAATAAACACCTGGCAGTATCACTAATACGATACTCTGGATCATTCATATGCTGGACTAAAGAAGAATTTAGGCATCTTGGTCAGAAGGAAATCAATGACCATGCACTACACCAGAAAGATGATACTGACCAACTCTACGTGAAAAGGAACAGGAACGAAGGGGGAAGAGGACTGGTTAGTATAGAAGACTGTGTGGAAAAGACAAAAACGGACCTGGAAAAATACATAACTCAGAACACAGGAAGACTGATCACTGCAGCAAGAGACACCATCAAAATGAACAATACAGGCAACAGTGAAACCAGAAACAAAAAGACAAGAAAAGAAAATTGGAAAGAAAAACAGCTACATGGGCGATTCATAAGATTGACAAGAGACGAGAATCACGAAAACACCTGGACATGGCTAAGAAAGGACACTTGGACAGAGAAACGGAATCTCTACTGACAGCTGCACAGAACAATGCGATTAGAACTAACTATATTAAAGCTAAAATAAATAAAACCCAGGAAAACAGTAAATGCAGATTGTGTGGACAAAGAGATGTAACGACAAACCATATATTAAGTGAATGCAGAAAACTAGCCCAAAAAGAATACAACAACCTACATGACTGCGTAGGGAAAGCATTCCACTGAGACAAACGACTGCATTTTGAAAATGCAGACAAATGGTACAGACACAAACCGGGGACAGTACTGGAAAAAGAAAAACAACAAAATCCTCTGAGACGTGGAAGTACAAACAGATAAACTCATCCAAGCTAGGAGACCGGACGTGATAATAGTTAACAAGAAGGAAAGCAACTACCAAATTGTAGATTTTGCCGTCCCATCAGACCACAGGGTAAAGATCAAAGAGACAGAAAAAAGAAGCAAATACACAGAGCTTGCCAGATAACTGAAATGAATATGGAACATGAAGAAAGTCAATATAATACCAGTAATTGTAGGAGCACTAGGAACAGTCCCGAAAACCCTGGAAAAAAGACTAGGAGAAATTGGAATCAAAGGAAAGATTGAGACTATACAACGGACAACAATGATGAAAACAGCTGAAATCTCAAGGAAAATTCTCGAATGCAGCAACCGAACACATGAACGCGGAACACTAACCAGCTACATGGAGATTGCAACAGAAGCAAAACAAAAAGATGGAAGGAACACCACATGAAACCAAGGGAACTGAAACTGCTAGAAATCTAATAAACTGTGTCCCCCCCCCCAAGGCATCAGCATCGGCTGATACCACATTAAAGAGCTGTGAAGGTCAAGGTGGATGGAAAGACCAATGAGGGGAATCACTAAGCAGACCTCCACTGAGAGAGTGCAGAGAGTACTGGGACCTTGGGGAGGCTTATTGCCACCTAAAATCCAGTGAAAACCAGCTAGAAATCAATGGTAAGCGGTTGTTTCGATAACGCAAAGTGGAGAGCACTGGAAATCTGTGGAGACTTGTTGTCACCCAGACTTCAGGGAACACCACCGGTTATTATCAGTGAGTAATCTCTGCTGATGACCTGTGTGAGAACTCCTAGTGAGTACAAATAATAATGATAATAATTAAAAAAATAATTTGTGTTCTAAATCACATATTTTCTTCAAATGAAAATTAATATTCTTTGCTTCTTTTCTATTTGCAGGTCGCTTGCCAAGCTGGGTCGTGAATAAAACAACTCAGATTCTTGCGCCAAAGGTAATTTTAAATATGTTTGTTCTTTTTAGCATTTAATAGTTTTCTTTTTTCTATTATAAAGGTCGTTATATATGTAATGTCGTTTTTTGGCAATAAAACTAATTAACGCATCAGTGGTCCTACACCAATTTCTGTCATTTCCGGTGTCATTTTCCATTTTCTTCGACTCATCAGTGTGAAGCAATGGCATGCAGAGGTCTAGTGATGCCTTGGTGATGCTAACTCCTTGATTGTTGTGGGTTAGTCGCAATTGAGTTATCCCCTCTTTACAAATTGGCTGTTTGAAGTCTCTAACCGCTAGATGACTCTGGTTGGTAGTCAATTTGCATAGGGGGTCAATTGATCAGTATAAGAACTGTACTTTTTGGATTTATTTTTCAAGAAGCTTTCTTTTATGGATAGACCATAACTGTATGCCCTAAACACTCAAGTATAAGTCCTAGTACTGGGAAATATTATGGAAAAAGTAGATAGTTTGAATATGAGTGGATCCCCCTCTCCCACTTTGGATGGCCATTGACACACCCCCACCCCCACTCTACACACCACTGGTGTGAAGAATGTACCGCTTAATTTATAAGAGAGGGAGATTTTTACTGTTATATGACAGATGAGTTACTTCCCTTGAATGAATATACCGGAAGTCTGTGGAAAAGCTGGAGAAAATATTAGTAAGCTTTTCGGACTGACTTTCACCCCAGACCTGAAATGAAAAACTTACATCAAATCTGTTGCTAAGGTTGCTGGACAAATGTTGGATTATTCTAGTGCTCTAGAAAATACCTCACTCCTGACGCAATCCTCTACCTTTAAAGAGACAGATACGTCATAAGATGGAGTACTGCTTGCAATATTATTAACCCCCTCGTCCCACTGGATGAACTCATCCATTAGACTTTCTTTCGTTTCCACTGTAAATGATTCGTCATTTTAACTTTATTTGTTGTAGCTTTCTTTTGTGAATAAAACCTTTACAAAGGTATACAGATCTGTTATTTTTCTCTTCACTACAAAAGAAAGCTACAACAAATGGGAGGAGGGCTTAAGAATATTACACTGCTGTTATATCTCGGGAGGTGCCGCTCAGAGCCCTCTTTCCTGTCTTGACTGTGTACAAAATCGACTCCACAATCTTCTCGTATCTACAGCCTCTTTCACACAGAAGAGATGTTGCTAGTCTCTCTCTACTCTATTGTCGTTATGTTCATGGTAGGTATTCGACTGAGCTCCAATCCCTGGTACCATTCTGTAAAACATTCACAGCAAGAACTTGTCTCGCTACAACCACAGAAAAGAACTTTCCTTTCTCTCTCTTTGCCAAAAAACAAACGAAACTTCTATGAAAAATCTTTCTTTCTTAGAACATCAGATATGTGGAACAAATTATCACGAGTCTGCTTCACAACCGACTACATCATTGTCATCTTCAAGTCTGTGAATAAACACTTGTTGAGCCATCCTCTTGTATAATCAGTTCCTCTTGAGTAATCTTCCACCCATCCCACCCATTGTTTCCAGTCCTCTCGTGGAGGCGATAAGCGTCGTCCAAGTGACGATCTCTTTAACCCTTATCCTCGAGTGCCCCCCCCCCCCCGAGCCTTGATAAGTGGTGACCCATTAGTGAAAAAAAACATGATTCATATAAACAACCGTTAATCATTTATGAAAAAGATAATTAACAAAATGTCATATAATTGCATTTTTTACAAAACATTTTTATGGGGGAGGGGGGGGACTATTTTCATCGTCCCGGGGGGAGAGGGGGGGGGGGGACACTAGTATTTTTCTCGGTTACTTTTAGATCTTTGAGAACATTTTTTTCCAATCCTCCTAAGGAGCAAGCCAGGGGTTTCCTTGGGTCGCCAGTTTGCGTTTCATATAATCAAGATTTGAAATGCAGCCATAAACGATATTATCATTATTATGTTTATAGGTGCACCCATGCTGTCAAAAATGACAGCATAATTGTTTCATTGTTTCCAAAATTACCTGAAACTTTTATAAGTTGTCGACTTGTTTACAGACAATAAAAATACTTCAAGTTTTCTGCTGCTGATTTTTGTTGTTGTTGTTGTTGTTGAGCTAATAACTTCTCCACAGAGCAGAAAAGTCCAGCAGTTGCATGCGAAGTCGGGGAAGGTTTCACCTAGAACACGCAAAAGAATTACAGTTAATCATGTGCAGAAGCAACATTATTATCCTCACTCCATGGATATGCGGTTCTGCACCTCATACATACTTGCTTGCCACACACAGCGGCAGAGACGACCAGAGGACAACGGATCCTGATGTTGACTCCTTAACTCTGATACTACCATGTTGCCATCGCTCTTACCAGGATGCGGAAGGGTTGTTGCTGCTGATGATGATGATGCTTAGAATGATGTCATTTGGCGAACACATATTTTTCCATTACAAGTAACACATAAATATTTAAATAGAGAATTTATTCTATTTAAACAGAAAGATCTTTTCTTCTTTTGTTGAGGATGAGTCTGTATAACTAGTAAAAGTTTCTGACGTCGGTTCACGAAAACCCGCACACAAAACGATATTCTAACAATTACGACTTTAAAGTTAATAAAGATGAATAAAATGGACAACGTTTTAAAAGAAAAAAAATCAAAGAATCATTTAAAACAAACAAGATTTATTTTTTTAGTATGAACTTCTGCCATTGCTATCCAACAGAGCATTACCACTGTCGACTAAGCATGTGTACACAGTGTGATTTTTTTTTTTTAACATAGTTCACCCCAAACAAGGCAGGCCGCCACTGTAGACGTAAGGGGCTACTGAGAAAAAAGGGTGACGGTTTGGGGGGGGGGGGGAGTCAACCTAATTTAGGAGCTACGCAGCAAGATGTCTGTTTACATTAGTTTAAAATTTCTGCATGTCAGTAACGTCAGGAAGCAGGAAGCAGGGAGCAGGGAGGGAGTTCCAGAGTCCAGCAGCACGAGGAAAGAAGCTTTTGGAGTAGAAAGCTCTTCAGCACCTGGGGACCTCCACAGTATATTGATGGGATTTGGCAGATTGTCGGGTTGGTCTAGTGAATTTCTGTTGTGGGGTTACCTGAACAGCAAGCTCATCAAAGCACAATCCATTGAAGTACTTGTAAAACAGGCACAAGGAAGCAACATTGCGGCGATGAGACAGGGGCTGGAGCTTGGTGGATAGTGAAGGACCTATCAAGTTGGCGACTCTTTTTTGGACCTTGTCTAAGAGGGAGAGACTAGCGGATGATGCACCAGCCCAGATGTGGCAACAATACTCCATGCATGGGCGGATGGTGGTTTGTAGAGATATAGGATAATGTCAGGTGTGAGAAGTGGGAGCCCACCTTCTTTGCAGCAGCCCTGGCAATGTTTTCAATGTATTTATTCCAATTCATGTTGTCTGTGAAAGTTAGGCCGAGGAGTTTGAATGATGAACTCTCAGGCAGGGTGCTATTTGCCATGACAATCGGTGGTTGAAGAGGTTTCTTGTAGTTATTGAAGGAAAGTAGCTTTGTCTTTGCGGCATTAAAAGTTACCATCCATTTTTGACCTCATTCCACTACAGCCTAGAGGTCATTTTCTAATATAGATATGTGCGGTCAGATTTGCCCACATGACGAGAGTAGAGTGTGGTGTCGTCAGAAAATATTCCTATCTCAGTCGCAATGGCATCAGGGAGGTAATTTATGAAAATCAGGAACAGTAGATGTCCAAGAATAGACCCTGGGTTACACCAGCATTTATGGCATGTTGCTTAGAAGAACGGCCATCGAGTACAACCTGGATCTTTCGTTTTGTTAGGAAGGATTTAATTATATTAAATATTTGTCCAGTAATACCATATGAGTGCAGTTTTATAAGAAGCTCTTCATGCCAGACCTTGTCAAAGGCCTTGGATATATCGAGCACTACCGCCCTAGCTTCACCTGCCTTGCATTCAGCAATGACCATTAGGATATCTGGAGTAAATCGTGCTTGTCTGAATCCGTATTGATGATCAGAAAGAAGTTTAGCATTAACTAAGTGCCTGACTGTCGCTAGATTGATTAATGATTCAAAGATTTTAGCAAAGATCGGGAGTAGAGTGATGATGTATGGAAGTGAAATCTGGTCAGTGAGGGTTGAAGACATGTAGTGCATGGATGAATGTTTAACATGAGTGTGAAAGACAAGCTTTATTAGAACTGATGACCTTAGAGGAATATTAAATCTTGACAGTATGATAGGTTGATGTGTGCAAAACAGGAGACTTTGTTGGTATGGTCACATTGAAAGAATGGATGAAAGTTCTTGAGTCAGTTGAGGTAGCTGGGTCAGTTGGCAGGGAAAAACCAAGGAAAACATGAAGTGATAGGATGGATTTGAGAGAAGAAGGGATTAATAAAGACCTGGACAGAGATAGATTAGTGTGTAAGTTAATTGCTAAAAACCATCTATCACATGCCAGCATGTAAAACGAACGTTAAACCGATGATGATGATGATGATGATGATGATGATGATGATGATGATGATGATGATGATGATGATAGTGGTCACTGTAAGAGTCTGTGTTGAAATATAACTGAGTGAAAAAAGGTAGAGAAAAGAGTTCAATGTTGCCTCAGTCAATTTGTAAAAGACTTTTGTAAAAGTCAATTTGTAAAAGAACGAGTGTTTCATTCATACGAAAGATGATTTTTAGTTAACGTTTTTTTCTTCGTGTAAGTTTGTGAAACACGAAGAAATAGGTTTTCAGCGTTTCTCTTTCCTTGGGTGAAGGGTAAAATCTATCAGTCATCCAGAGATTTGCGTGCTGACGAGCGTTGCAGTCAATTTTGTTCACTTTAAAAGTGAATCATTAAAGTTGTGTTTTTGCTTTATATTTTCATATGCATAGTCTTATGTTGAATTCTAAATTCTCGTTAAACGTTGGAGTGTTAACTTCTAAATTATATGGAAAGGAAATTCCATAAACCAACAATTTTATTCAGTTCTTTCTTTCTTTTACTTCTTTGCTTTATATTCTCGTAAACGTTTTCCTGTTTTCTTTTTTCATTAATTTTTGTTGATTTTTCGCAGGTGGTCAGCCGAATGAAACAGGCCTGTAAAAACTATATGGCATGGAAGCAAAAAAATCGACCGTTTTATCGACCTTGGGTTTACCCAGAACAAAGCACATTGCCACGTCTCAAAATGTTACACATTAAAGAATTTTCAAACCAAGAAACACGTGAGATGGTCGATGAAAGTAACTTATCCGAAGCAGACTTTGTAGAGGAAGAATTATGAAGAAATCATGGAATCGGTAAAGAAGACGAAGAAGAAGAAGAAAAAGAAGCAGATCAACAAAGTGTTCGGTCGTCAGTCGGCGAATACGACTTGTCATCGTGAAAACAAAGAAAATGAAAATATATACAAGTTTTTTCAAACATATTTTTAAATGCTCCATTGTTTTGACTCTCTAGTTTCTTTCTTAATCAACTCAGTTTCAAATCCAATGCAATATATATATATATATATATATATATATATATATATATATATATATATATATATATATATATAATGAAAACCGAAAATTGTTTATATATTCATCACTGCTGCGTCTTTATTGTTCAAAGACTTTCTCAAGATGATTGATGTGAAAAAAAACATAGAAGTTAAAATTATGCGTTGATGAACATATAAACAATTTTCGGTTTTCCCTTTTAATTTTTCATTGCGTTGGATAATTAATTTCATAATTATCATTATATATATATATATATATATATATATATATATATATATATATATATATATATGAAAATACAATTCTGAAATCATTTTACTCATTTAAAACACACGATAAATAAATGGCAATTTTCTAGTTTAGAAGGCATAAAAACGATGCAGCTTCTATTCCGAACCTCCACAGAAATTCCAGGAAAAATTATAATCTGAAAATTTGGGGCATAATCGATAGTAGAAGAGTTTAACAAGAAATGTTTAGTGAGTAGCCCTGTCGCTCTGCTGTTTAATGTCCAATTCCGCTAAAATCTATTTCTACACCACGTGTTTTTCTTGGATACATACTATTATGAAAGAGTTAGTTATGACTATATTAATTCGATAATCTACTTACGGTAATTTTATTTCTTTTTTAAATAAAACTTCAGCGAAGGTTCGGAATAGAGGCCGCCTCGTTTTACGCGCCTAAACTAAGAAATTACCAAATAAATATTGTGAAAGATTTTCACTCACCTCAGCAAAATTGGCGCGAAAGGAAATCATGGGGATCAAACGGTTTTGTTTGTTTTTTGATACGATAGGTTTGCACGAGAAAATGACTGTTTTCTTTGGGTTTAGGAACACATCGTACTTGACTTTTGTTTTTATTCAAGGCAAAAATTACTCTCTATTAACCAGTTTAAAGGCTTAAAAATTACTTTAAAATAACATTAAATAAGTTAGTTATAATAAGGTGAATCGTACATGGGAACCAGTGAATAAAAACTCGCCATATTTAGGAAATACTATATGGCTTCCTGGAATTTTCAACAAGAGAACAATGGAGGTAAGTCTAAAATGATAATATTTAACCAAGGGAGGCAACCCAATTCCCACCCACCTATACCTTTTAATAAAACAAAGATTTATTTTGAATAAACGGGTAGGGGGTATCTCTCTTGGTTAGATATTATGATTTTAGGTTTATCTCCCTTGCCATTTTGTTGAAAATTTCAAGAAGCCATATTATATTTTCCGAACAAAGAATTTTTATTTACCAGTTAACTTTCTATAATTAACTTATTTAACGTTATTTATTTATTTATTTATTTATTTATTTATTTATTTATTTTACGAAAACATGATTTTAAGTAAAAATAAGTTGTTTGAGAGTAATGAGAAAACTTATTTCACTGTAAATAATTGACACCTTTAAACTTGTAAATTACCTGTCTGTGCTCCTAAATAAAAAAAAAACCATTCTCACGCATCTCTGTAATATTAAAGAACCATTTTTCTTTTTGGTGTCAAGGGACGTATTTAAAAATAATATTTTTTAGACAGCGTTATGCAAAGTTGAAAACGAAACGTGAGCATATTTATTGTGTGTATTTTAATTTGTGTGTTCCTTCTGGTTGGAAGAAAGAAATTGGTATATGAATATCCACAGGATAAAAAACATTTACTTTAAAGTTCATCTTTTCTTAATTGAAAATAAAGAAAAGTCTTTACTTAAAAGGAAGGAATTAATTATGAGGACACATTTTCTAGTAAACAGCTGAACTTTTTCCTCCATTGTTATATTTGTTGAAACTACAGGGTGCCCCACAAAAAAAAACACTGGAAATTTTCAATCTAAACGATGGTCCCTGACATTACAAACAATCAAGTAAGGGAGATAATTCTCTCTTTTAGACTACAATGTACCCAACAAAAAACAGGACATTTAGCACTATTAATGTATATATACATTGTTAAAAAAACAAATTTTTTTTAAAACAGAAGAAACCCCAAATATTCTATAAGGTGTTCAATATGCCCTTTCTGTGTTAAGCTGCACAACGATGTAGACGATTTACCCAATTTCCAGTCGCTGTTTCGATGAGCTCGAGTGGGACATCATTCTAAACTTCCAACAACTGATATTTTAAGGATTTTATTTCTGCAACCTCTCTCCTCTGTAATTGAAGTCGATGTAACAGTAAACTCCAAATGGTAAAATCTATTAAAGTAAGATCTGGACTTTTTGAGAACCATTCGTTTGGTTCAATGAAGTCAGGATTCTGGCAACAGTGTCCTTGGATGCATCGGCCTTTGCTTCATATTGTTGCCATATCCTGTCATCTCATTCTATTTTATGTTGTAGTAAAATACATATGTTAATACATAATGTTGCCGTAAATCTAAATATCCTATTTTTTTGTGGGGTACTCTGTACATATAAAGAACGTGTGTCTATCATGAATAAACCGGAATCTTTCTCCCCATAGTATCATATAGAGATTGTCCAATTCTTACTTTTTTCCTTTTAACACGGGTTTCTGCTTCAGGGATTACTTGGTTTAACGTTAGATTTTCCACTTTCTCCTTCTTTTCTCATTTGGCGTGATAAAATTCCAATAAATAAATGATACTCCTTTTGAATATTTAATACGGTCTCATGATTTAATCTGTCTAAGACAGGATCTTATTTGTTGATCCAAAAGCTGGTTCTTTGATACGACAGGGGCACGTGAGAAAATTACTGTTTTCCTTAGAGCACAAGCAAACCATGATACTTGACTTTTGCCTTTAAACATTAATTCAAGACAAAAATTACTTTCTACTCCGTATGTCAAGACTTAAAAAATTACTTATGAATTTTGAAGTTTCGTGAAATCATAAATACACGCCAGCCAGCTTATTCTATTATTAATTATTAAATAATGGCAGTGCTTCTATATCGGCTCAAATATTTCCGATTGCGATTTACGGAACAAACTGGAAATGACTGAAGTAGTTTACGATTTGAAAGCCACAACAAAATGTAAAAAGGCAGACAACACTAAAGCATACAAATGCAAAACCAAGTTAGATTAGAGTTAACTTTAGCCTCTTTAATAAATAAATAAATAAAGTAGAAGAAACGTCGTAAGAAAAGAAAAGAAAAGAAAAGCAATAAACTTGATTCACTTACTTATTTCAACCTATTCTTAATACAGAGAGGGGGGTAATTGACCCTAGCCTTTAGTCAGGGAAAAAAGGAGACAAAAATGTTTCATTTAATGTCGATACTAACTGACTGTTTTACGATGGCTCGGCCATTTCCGTGTGTTTCATAAATCGCAATCAGAAACATTTGAGTGGGTTCCCTCCTATAGAAGTACGAAAATGGCTTACATAGTTTACTATTATGACACTTCGAAATTCAAAAATGATTTTTAAACCTCTAAACTGATGAATAGAAAGTAATTTCTCACTTAAATTAAAGTTTCAAGTATCATTGTTCATTTGTGCTCTTAAACCAAATAAAAACATAAATTCTCTTACGTGTCCCTGTCATATTAAAGAAGCAAAAATATTTTATTTTATTTAAACTCTACAAACTTTATACAACATTCCTTTTTTCACTGAAGTATTCATTTCTTAATTACTAGCTACATTTACCCGGCGTTGTCTGGGTGGAGTTTCAATAATTAAAAATATAGTCATATTTACAACCTTTATTAGATAGTTATTGTATTTTTCGTTTAACCTTGTTTTATTTTTGGATTTCAATAAATTAATAGTAAATAATTTAAAAAATAATAATTGAATGTGTTTTTTTCAAAGTTACGTATATGCGAGATACACACAGACACAACAGATCTTGTTTAATAGTTTTATTTATACAGAAATTATTTATTTATTTATTTATTTATTTATTTATTTATGCTTTTTCAGCATCTCTTTTGTTAACAATCTTCTAAAAGAAAATAATTACACAAAATGTTAATCCAACATTTTAATATACAAATCAAATTCTCTTAAATATTTTACTGCGAAGTGTTTTAAGAACATTTTATTTCTTAACCATGAGAAAATGGTCTGATGAAGCAACTAGAGGTTCTGAACCATATCCCATTTAAAATAAATTGTTTATATGATACAGATTTTATTAGGAAGACTAACGCCACAGACGTGCAAGGGAGATAACTCCGAATTTCCTTACTTTCCAGAAAAAATTATCCAGATGCATTATAACCTCCCTTTGCATAAAACAAAACGATAAACAACTGGAGCTGACATGACACTACATTTCTACTTTTGCTTTTCTTCTCATCTATCTATCTATCTATCTATCTATCTATCTATCTATCTATCAGCAACTTTCAATGGATTTCAATCTATCTACCAGCTCTGTTAACAAATCAGTCTTTATCCAATTGCAATATTATATCATTGAATTTAATTTTATTTGATTCACAAAGTACAGATGTTTTGGCTTTGCTTTAGCAGCACAAAAGAATCATAATACTTGAATGCAGCCTTTAAACTTTAATTTAAGCCAGAAATTACATTCTATTCGACAGTTTAAAGGTTTTAAAATTACTTTATACAGAAACATGCCAGTCATTTTTTTATCTATTAATAATCTACATTAAATGGCGAACTTGATTTTTTACCATCACAAAACTTTGAAATTCAAAAATACTCTTGATTAGAAAGTAAGCATATATAACAGATGGTAATAAAACAAACGTAAAGTTACATACTTTACAAGTTACATACTTTACAAGTTACATACTTTACAAGTTACATACTTTACAAGTTACATACTTTACAAGTTACATACTTTACAAGTGTATGATATTCAAACAGTACAGTATAACAAAGAATAATTTATAAAAAAGACTTTTAAACCTAGATTTTTCAAAGAAAAAATTATTTAACAAGCATTGGTTTACATTATTAATTTGTAAAAGTATAAAAAAGATTATCAATCGTTTATGAATTCTTAAAAAATAATCATCTGTCACTTTGATTTCATTTTTCATATTTATAATTTATCTAAATAGCATTTAAACTGACAGATCGATGTTTGTTTCTGACTAGCCAATCTTTGCTTTTTATTGTTGTATGGTAAAATGTGTTTGTTTTTATTAATGACATAAGCTGATTTTTTTTTTTTTCGGGCATTAGTGAGGAAATGATTATTTGATGATTTCTCCGGACCGGAATAATTAATTTTGTAAAGAAACCGAAATGAAGTACCTTTTTTATGGAAAATAACATGGTACACCAACAAAAATAAAAGATTGACAAATATCAGTCTGTTAGCTTAAATGCTATTCAGGTTCAACTTTTAAAATCTCACAAGCTTCCAACCAGGCATTATTGTGAAAGTTCACTACCTTGGAAGGACGAACACTTTTGTCGGCTTAGGATCTATTTTTCTTCTAATTCATATAGCTGTTACAATTGGCGTAACAATAAAAGCATTGAATGGAAGTCAAAGGTGACTTTCGAGGTTTAAATTGTGCAACTGACAGAATAGTTGTATATAGCCACACTGATGAATCTTGGTTAAGACAAAACATATATGTGGATATTAAAATATTATATTATATATATATATATATATATATATATATATATATATATATATATATATATGTACACACAATCATTCATACTTATATATCGATTAAATTATAAAAGTATATTTTTGCCTCTGAATATCTGTGCTTTAGTGAATCATTTTATTACTTGCATTAATTACTTTAAATACTTTTAAAATATAACAACAGGTTAAAATCGATTATTTGTTGTCATTTCTTTTATCATTACATAATATTGACTTCACCTGGAATAATTGAACTTGTATGGAGGGTATTCAATAATCTTGTCATAATAATAACAATTGCAATTATTATTATGACAAGATTATTAGTAGTAATTAAATGATAAAAATCACATTGAAATAATGTGGCTTTAAAATGGTGTTTCAATATTACAGGTTATATTTACTGGCATTAATGTTTAATAAAGAGACAGGACGCTTCTCTTCTTCGAACATAAAAACTATTTTGTTTAAGAATCAAATCAGATTAGAAATTAAATTACTACAAATTGGATTAAAAACTTATTTCAATGGTTTACAAAATACCAAACTAAAACGGATCCAGTCAATCTGCACATTTACCGATGAAAATGTTGTTTTAAACTTGAGTGTGACAGACCAAGAAGAAACATAGGCATGATAGACCACTACATTTCTTATTGTCAAATGTGTGAGCGAAATAATTTGAGTGCGATATTTATTTTCAAATATAAAAATGCAATAACAACGCGACAACAATTACTGATAATTCTACAGATGAGGACCGTATCACCCCGAATGTTTCCAATTGCGATTTACGAAACAAACCAAGAATGGCTGAAGCAGTCTACGATTTGAAAACTATTAAACCCATTCTTAACATGGAAGGCGTGGGAGTAATTGACCCTAACCAGGGAAAAAATGAAAAAGTTGTTTCATTTAATGTCGGTACTAATTAACTGTTCGACAAGACGACTCGGTCATTTCCAGTCTGTTCTGTAAATCACAATTGGAAACATTCGGGCCGATATAGATCCCCATCTATAAAAAGACCTAATTGCCAAAATAAATAATTATAATTTAATTTCAAATTGTATTTTCATTTATGTATAATTACAATTTTTAAATGCACAAATGCTTTTTTAGGTTTAATTGTAATTATTGAAATAAATCCAATTGCTTGAAGAAAACAAAACCAAGAAAATCACATTTAATCAAAACTGATTTTAATTTTTGAGAATTGAAATTAATTGAAAGATAATTTGAAAAATTTGAAAAAGTTTTTTTTAATGTTAAGTAAAACATGTAAACATGTTTACAAGTATTATTGAAATTATTCATATTTTCTCCTTTAGTTTCTAAAGTAGAAAATATGAATTGCTTTTCGTCTGTTTTAGAATGATTAAATTTTGATTTCTAAAGATTTCAACAGAATTTAAGCTAGAAAACAAAACATCTAACAAATGTGATTAGATTTTGTGAACTTAACTCCTAATAGTTCAGTCGCTTCTGACAAGTAAATTCTAATTATAGAAAAAGTAAATTAAATTTATAAATATTAAATTTAAGTATTTAAACGTGATTCTTAACTCTTTACTTAGCAGCGTTCCCACGTGGGAACATACTATGAAATAGCTAAACTTTTCAATTAATAAATATTAGTGGTGCAGATCTTTTTATTTTTCAGAGTATTTCATCTATCAAAAGTTTGTTGCATAAATACACAGTAATCAGATGTATTCAATCTCATAGTAAGAATATTAAGAATAAACTCACTCTTTTTATATATATATATTAGTCATCCAGATTGACTGTTTCGCTGTATCACAGTTGCTCAGTGTGGTTAGCAAAGCAAGTATTCTAAACTTTTGTAAACATGCAGACATCTTACCCACGACAACATTAGCACAAGTTAGCACTAGGTAAGGGAAATATTATAACTTATAGATGCATGTATATATATATATATATATATATATATATATATATATATATATATATATATATATATATATATGGCATAATCACATTCACCCACCGGTTCTTGTTAGATCACTGAAGTTAAGCAATGTTGAGCCTCGTCTGTATCAGATCGGTGACCATTTGAGAATACCAGGCATTGTATGGCATCCCTCTCTTACCAGGATATACATGCGGTTGGGGACCCCATGTGAATTTGATATTCCCTAGAAACTTCCTCTTTGGTGGAAGCCCAGGGCAAATACCATACCAGATATTACCGAAATGGTATATATGCATTATTAGCTGCCTCGAGTGCTATTCATTATCGCTAGTGATAGCCAACGATTTCCCTTACCAGATTGCTTAAACTACAAAGGTGTGTGGGATGGAGCTTATGTAGTCATCCACGGACTATTTCGCTGTATCACAGCACTTGACTGTGGTTAGACAGGCAAGTAAAGTAATGTGCCTACAAAATGACAATGAATCAAACGATTTGTAAATTATGTGATATTGTATTCATAAAACGGCAACGTTCCCATATGGGAACCTGTCATGATCTGAAGAAAGTTTTAGTAAAGTTGCATTTTATTCGATCATTAGTTCCTATCACAAATTACGTCAATTTTAATTACAATTGATAGAAAAAATTCTGTCAATTTTAATTACAATTGATAGAAAAAAATTTCAGACCAAAATTAATTGTAATTTTGTGAGGTTTGTAAATTTCTGAAAAGTCCAAATTGAGATTTGAAAAGATTGCTTGTATGTTGATGTTGTAGAGGATGAACTCTAATCTATGACAAAGGTATCAGCAAGGAATTTTGAAGAGGAATCTCATAACAGAAGACAATGCAGCTAAAGAGTGATACTATAGAATGAAATGTAGATCCACAAGGAAACCATGTACCTTGTAATTTTCCGACATCTTTTCTATAAAACTTTTTTCCAGCAGCTGTTTGCTAACTAGCACTCGTTTATTTTTGCAATTAATCATCATTTTTGTCGTCTTCAATTTGTGGCCGAATGAATATCTTTTACATAATCTCATGACAGTTGTTTCATTCTTTTGAATTATAAAGTAAGATTGATTCCATTGAATGGCTTTTATGATCTAAAATATGTTAAACAGAAAAAAATAAAACATCCAATTGGACGGTTACGACTTTGTAATTGCAAGGGTATGAATCAATTGCTGTGAGATGATGTATTCGTATATACATTTATACATATAAATTTATATGTGTACACTTATATATATATAAAGTTATATATGTATACGCTAAAAATGTAAGAAAACCTACCAAAAATCATTTAAGATGTAAATGAAATAATTTGTTATTCAATTCTTTTATTAAAAATCCAAATTTTGATAATTATTTTTGTAATAATCAGCAGAATTACAATTAATTTAAATTTTAATTATAATCTCTCAACTAATAGCTTTAGAAATTATATTTCAGCCATTTAGTATGGTTTTAAAAATACTGAATTCATTATTAGAATTATTTGAAGGTTAAATATAATTATTTGAAGGTCAAATATTATTTTATGCATATAAAATGTAATGTTTTCAAACAATTATTGAATATAAAAATAATAATTAAAATATCGCTATACTAAATTGTATTTTATGAAAATGGAATTTTAATTAATTAAATTGCAATTACATTCATTGAACACATTATAATGGTTTTTGGTTTAAGCACAATTATAAATATTAAACTTACAATTATAATTATCAAAAGCATAATTATTATTACTTAAAAACAAACTTTAATTGATGAATATGTATTGTAATTATTTCAAGTTTTATTGCAATTACTTAATCCCGATAAAACTTATCTTTGAACTTCTATGATTTTATGAACTGTAATTCTTTCCGTTTTAAGTCAAGGATAGCAGGCTAGTGTGAAATGAACGTGGAACAGATTTTCACAGATTTTCTTTCTGTTATTGTGACGATACCTCTGCAGACTGTTGGCATCTTGAGCATCCACAAAAGCAGCATGAAAATGAGGCCGTTTTATCTTTCATCCTAACTTGTTGCCTCTGAAAAACTAAAGAATATAATAAGTATTGTAGGTTTTGAGTTTTTAGCAACCACATATTCAAGTGTATCTTTCCCACACACGAGGTCATCAATTTGCATGTTGGGTTATCGGCGATAACCTACGTGTGTTGGAAGAAAGAGAAAAAGATCAAAGTGAAGAAACAGTTGGATTTACATATGCATTTATTCTCACATAAACAGTTTGTCAAAGACACACGTAAAAGGGATTATGGTAACATGTAATGTGTGACACAATTCACAAGAGGAGAACAACAGATATGAGTATTAATGAAGAAATACATTACGGTACCAATTACAATGAGAAAGAAGAAAGGAACCGGCAAGATTTCCCATATCTCCTGAAACGACGGGTGTCAATGGCTAATCGAAATATTACTGCATAGTATAATAGAACTGATACGAGGTACATATATATATATACATATATATATGAGAGAGAGAGAGAGAGAGAGAGAGAGAGAGAGAGAGAGAGAAAGCGCTTACACCATCATTCCACTTGTCGGCATCACATTGTTACTTCGTCTATTGCCTTATTTCCAGTGTGGCTGACTGTGACTCATGAACACTAAATTCTAAATCTAGACAATTCTAGCCTACACACATTTCAATTTTATGAAAACTTTGAATTATTTAATTTCCTACATATTTCACCTTTGATATTTTGACCCTAGATCTTAATTAATCATATTCAACAAATACACGTCCCAAGTCTCGTAGTATTGAACGTAAAAACAGAAGGGATGACGATTGTGTAGCCAGATAGTCCTATAAGATACGTTCAGAAAATATGCTGCGGATGCCTATGGTTGAGTCAATGAAATTTCACTAAAACGCTTAGTGCAATGAGACGCAACACATTTGTATGATGTTGAGTCACAGTAGATAAAGAAAAGAAAAATACATAAATTAAAACAAATAAAGATGAAATGTAAAAGAAATTAATAAAACTCCCAAATTCTCTTTATGTTCGGTGTTGGTACAATAATCCGTTTGTTCTTTATTCCCTTGTAGTTACAGGCCGAAAACTTGCCTCTAAAATGTTTGCAAAACAATGAAATCAATAAAATTGTTTTGTTTTTTTGTCTGTGTTATATTCTTTTGCTTCTTCATCAGTTTTGCTTTGCACCGTTTTGGATGCTGTGCAGAATTTCCAGGCATCTCTATATTGAACCACTTTCACATCATGTAGGGTTTTGTGGCTTATGGGTCACAAACTGGTATTTGATCAATACCAGTTACACTGCCTAGGCGAAAGGGTCTCAAATCATTAATGAACCCAGATATACAAGATCATTGACGATGTGGCCCATTACATCTGCTTGACGTATTTTATGAATTGTATCCATATATATATAATATGTGTGTGTATGCTTTTATAGTGTACTTTAAGATATATATATATATATATATATATATATATATATATAACGGATACAGTGCTTGGCTGCTGATCGCATTTGGATCTGACCGCCTTTCTGGGTTTCAAGTCTTAGTGTGGATACACTTGCTAAGTCTAGCCACACCGATGAGCCGACGAAATAGCTGTCTGTTGATGACTATATATATATATATATATATATATATATAACATAGACACAGTTTAAGGTTAATAAGTGTGTTCGTTTCATCTGGTTTTATGCCATTATTTAATGCTGAATCCACTCATTTTAGTAAAACTTCTGATGCATGAAGTTCTTAATATCTTTAAATATTTATCCATGGTTTTTGCTTTAACTACTTATGGTGTAAATGTATATATATACATGTCATATGTAGGATTCACTCTATCTAATCTATACATGGGACCCTGAGAGGTACTACCACTTAAGGGTCAGAATGCACGTGGGAATAATGGTAATAATGGTGTGCCTTCACACTACTCAAATTGGAGTCTCATCAGTTTCATGTCTTACCCAGGGCAGACATTAATAAGTAAATATATAATGATTTTTTTTTTAAGTCCAATTATAAAAGATTAAAGATGAAAGACATTTTGGATTTCTGTTTTCTTCTGTTGGCCTCGGAAATGTTGGTGTAGTTGGGTTGTAGAGACTGAGAAAGTCTAGCCATCTCAGAGCACTTTATATAGTTACTAGATCATATCTATAAAACTTCACGTCCCTAGGTAAAATAAGTACAAATTAGAATATTTACTGAAGAGAAAAGTATGCTTTTATTTATGTAGACATTGATTGGTTGATCTGTTGATTGGTTGATATACTAAATGTACGCATAACAAAAGCACAGCATATGTAATTATTTATAGTTATTTACTGACTGGAGAGTTCTTATTAGTCAAGGGAGATAATCTCCAACAAGAGAGATAACTTATGATTTTACTTTGTTCCATCTTTCTTATCTAGATTTCGGGAAAAGCAAGGGATAAAGTCACAATTTTATCAAACTAATCAGTCTCCAACTTTGTGATCTAACATAAGACCAACATCATTGGCTTCATTCCAGAAATGTCTCCCGGGGTTCCTTGACATCCAGAAACAAACCTTAGCTTACCTTCCACAGAACACAACCAGTTTCATGATCTTCACACCACTTATTTAAATCCATTAACTACATTGCAAATGTTTTATGACTGTATTAATAGAGAAATACCCTCGCCCACCCTCAAAGAAAACTATGCTTTTGTGAACTAAAAAAAAAATGAATTTCTAAAATAAGAATTTTCACAATTAAAAAGAGAAATTTTGTTGTTTCAATTAATATTTTAAAGATGCGGTTTTAAAATATTTGGGGATCTTTTTAAAATCGTTAGAAAGGCAGTATGTGCATTCGTGATTCCATGAGTAGAATCCCCGAGGAGGAGAAAGGGGTCGTAGCTCCTTTAGAATGTTATCTTTCCTTCCTTTATGTTGACCCACCACACTTTTATGTCACTAGCCCGGGATGCAGTGAAGATTAAAAAAACTAATATGTTTTTAATCTTTTTTTTTTGACAAAATAAAATAGTTGTAATGGAAACAACTCTTACCTTAAAAATATGAGTTAATTATAAAGGGGACACTTTTTAGTTGTAAAGGGGACACTTTTTAGTTGTAAAGGAGACACTCTTTCAACTCTTCGGGGTTAGTTTATACCAAAATCAGACCGGCAAAGTCTAGGCCATTTTTGAGGATGGTTTGTTCTCTATCAGTCTGAGGTCGTCTGGTCCTGTGCAGTTCTAGGAGGTTCACCCTCCCAGGCTTTACCTTCTCACCCTTTGAGAAGGGGTCAGTTTATTGCTAATCGCTTGAAGCGTCTCTAAAGAACAAAAATTGCCTGGGCAACCCCACTGGCAATTTTTGTTCGGCCAGAGTGCTCTTCCTCTAGGGTGCTGACTTTTCAAATCCCATTTTCCTGACCATTGTGTTTAATCTTTCCGCCGTGGGAGGGAAATAAATAAAAACTCTTCACTGAAAAATATGTTAATTTTTATTTTTTCAGTGATTAGCTAAAAATCTTTCAGTTATAACTTGTCCAATTCACGAAGAAAATAGTAAAAATATCAATGTCAATGAGGACAAATGTAAATAACTTTTTTTTTTTCTTGGTCAACTTTTTTGAACAGAATTTAAGTTTTTGTCTGATTTTTGGGGATGAAGAGTTATCATTATTTAGATTGTTTTTTTTCTTCGAATTATTGTCCTCATCAGTGTGGCTATTTATTCTTCAGGTTTATTGTTCAGCCATGGAGAAGTATTCAGCTATGCATTCAATCACGTTGATTATTTGTGTACAACATCGAAATGTTTCTAAGAACGTTCATGTTATCATGCATTATGTGATTGCTTATCACATTTTAGGCGACTGTTAATGAATTAAAAAATTAACATCGGCAGAATAACTAGTCAATCAAATTTATTGCCTAGGACATGAGCCGTACTTACCCGGTTTTTCACTTGCAATTTGTTTGTTTTCTTCGTTTAAACTATGCTGTTTTACTTTTTGTTTTAGTTCCACGAATACAGATTTACGTCCCTTTTTTTAAGATGGCATCTGTATTAAAATAATTGCGATTCAGTTAAAGTATTTTCTGGAAGGAATTAAATCGAATTACATTTTATTTTTCTTAACAACATGCTGTAACGATCCATGAAAAGAAGTGACGAACCAGAATCAAATATTGATTTTGTAGGAAGAAAGCTATCGATAAAGAGACTGACTTTACTTTATATATTAGATAGAAGATATACAATACACAAATAACCAAGGAAATTGAATATGTCAAATGAAAAACATTACAATGGGTGAACAATACGCCTGAAGAAGGTTGGGGGCCACATTAACCGAAACATAGTCGAAAAATAAATAGAAAAACAATGCAAATAAGAACTTTATGTAAACAGAATTTTACAAGAATTATGCCATAAAAAAGGAAAAAAATATTAAAATGCGAATTTTGTCCATTTTTGAAAAATGGCACTTTCATAATATGAGTGATAGAAAAAAAACTATTTTTTGTTGAATTTTGTTCTTTCTCTTCAGGTTGCAGCTCAGAAGGTAGGGGGCGGTTCTTCAAGGGAAAAGGGAGTGGGTTCAAAAGATGAGTGGGGAGGAGTGAGCGGTGGGTGGGTTCCAAGTTGGTTTCAGAGTCTGGCTGTTCAAGACACTGACAAATTGGATTTTTTTTTTATCCTCGTCAAATTGTTTTTGTTTATCTGTTTTTTTTTTTTTCTCTTTGTTGGCAACGAATGTTATTGCTCTTCACAACAATGATTTTAAAAAGGCAAATAAAAAAGAAAATAAAGAAATTAATTAAAAATAATTTATGGACACCTTCTAATGATAATAAAGGATTATTTATTAAATTTAATGTTTGTTCTTTCGTTCTTGAGGCATGCAATTGGCTAAATGAGTAATGTGTCATGGATTATGGAATCAGCTGTGCCGAGTTCTAATCCTACCGGATCTTTTTCTTCTTCATCATCCAGTTTTAGTATTTCAGATGCTGCAATTGTTCCATACTCGAACCACGATCTCTCGTACCCAGGATATCCAAATCTGTTATGGAGTTGATGCAAAGGGTGTATTGGCTGTACCAACTGAGGCACAGTGTGTAAGGTAGGATAAACACGGGTGAAATGGGCCACTTTTTGGCGTTTTCTTTCTTTGACATCTGATAACTTCCCCAAAACTGCATGCATGAAAAGGGAAATATACTCAGGGTAGCAAATGGGTCTCACCATTCAGTCAAATAAAGATAATGAATGATAAGGTTTCCGAATATAGGAAACATTATGTGATGTCCCAAGATTTATATTGTTCCTGATTTTCATAAACGACATCCCTGATGACATCGAGTCTGAGATAGGTATATTTGCTGATGACACCACGCTCTACTCTCGTCACGTGGGCAAAACGGACGCATACATATCTGAGGCAATGACTGAATCCTTAGAAAGTGACCTCCAGGCTATAGTGGATTGGGGGCAAAAATGGTTGGTAACTTTTAATACCACAAAGACAAAGCTTCTTTCGTTCAATAACTATAAGAAACCTCTTCAACCACCGATTGCCATCGCAAATGACACCCGACCTGAGAGTACAACATTCAAACTACTCAGCCTAACATTCACAGGTAACATGAATTGGAACAAATACATTGAAGACATTGCCAAGGCTGCTGCAAAGAATGTGGGCTCCCTCTACCATGCTAGGAACTCCTCATACCTGACATTATCCTGTATCTCTACAAAGCCACTATCCGCCCATGTATGGAGTATTGTTGTCACATCTGGGCTGGTGCATCATCCACTAGTCTCTCCCTCTTAGGCAAGGTCTAAAAAAGAGTCGCCAACTTAATAGGTCCTTCACTATCCACCAAGCTCCAGCCCCATCGCCGCAATGTCGCATCCTTGTGCCTGTTTTACAAATACTTCAATGGATTGTGCTTTGATGAACATGCTGCATTAGTGCCCCCCTCGACGTAAATTCACTAGACGAACCCGACAATCAGCCAAATCCCATCCATTCACTGTGGAGGTCCCCAGATGCAGAAGAGCCTTCTACTGCAGTAGCTTCTTTCCTCGTGCTGCGGGCCTCTGGAACTTACCCCCTGCTCCCTGTTTCCCCGACTCTGCTGACATGCAGAAATTTAAAACTAATGTAAACAGACATCTCTCTGCATAGCTCCCAACTTAGGATGACCCCCAAAACCTACACCCTATTTCTCAGTAGCCCCTTACATCTACAGTGGCGACCTGCCTTGTTTGGGGTGAAATATCTAAAAAAAAAAAAAAAAAAAAAAAAATTTTAAAAGGTACTTTACGTATCTTCAAAAAAAAAATTACTGGGGTGAATAGGGCTACCGATATGAAGAGTTAAAAAAAATCACTATAAAGAAGAGCTTTAAGTATTTTTTCATCAACACATTTGATGAAGTTACTTTACTCTTGCATACATATTTTACAAATAAAAGTCCTGTTAAAGATCAGTATCACTTGGTAACACACATACACGTTACAGATGTGACATATCAACCAACTCATATCATAAGGTCACAAATGTGAAACAAACATAAAATGAACCAATACAATGTTTAGACACAGTCACACCTGGAATATTCCAAAACAACAACCAAAACTCTGCATTGGCAGAATTTGGGTTGGGAATGGAAATCATTACGCAGCTTTGAAGTTGCTACCATTCTTCTGCTAGATTCGATATGTCAAAATGCAAGGTGGCCCACTTCATCCCGGTCACTTAATTCTAAGAAAAAACTTGCTTCCCATCAAAAAATGTAAGAACGGCTTTGCAATTATACTTATATTGCTTTCTCATTTCAAGAATATCATACACTGGAGTTCTCAAGTGATTTAAATAAAAATCATCGAAAAGTTTTATTTCATAGTGAAAATGTGCATAACTTGACATTCACACTTCCTAATCAGAGTGCAGAGAAGAAAGAATGATACAGTTTCAATGGCCATATCATAAAGACAATGCCTCATGCAATCCATAATGGAAGCATCAAACTTGAAAAAAATAAGTTGGGAGAAAATAGGGATAATCATATGTGCCCATTTCACCCCGGGGTACCCTATCTGTAATCTCATCAATACCAAGTTTCTGATAAAGCACAACTGATGGCATCTTTTCTTCAAGTTTGCAGCTGCACATCCACCTGATGATGGAACGATCATTACGATGAAGCCGTTGCAGATCAGAAGCGTTTGGGGGCCCATGTCTCACTGCCATGCAAAAATGGCAGAAGAAACACAGGTTAAAAATATTTTACACAAAATCTTGAAGGAAATATGTTACATAATGAGGGCCGGATTTGAGTGGAAAATTTAAGGGTCAAGGGTCAAGAAGTGACACCAGGCAGAAGTCATGGAATCACGTGATTTCCAGGGAAGTTTTTTCTCCCCATTAGCTGGCAAGATTTCAAGGAGGAAGGACGCATCTGGCTGTTCTCCTCAATGGGGAAAGCGCACAGGTGGCCGGTTTAGCAAGACAGTCTATCTGCCTTATTCTCACATATACAAAAATAACCTGTGTCTGTGACTTCTTCTGTTTTAAATAAATCTTATTAAAAATTGAACATTCGTGTCCGAGTAGTTTTGTGTTAATAGACGATCAACAACTTGGGGTTGACCATGACTCGGGTGTATAAAGGTTATTTTAAACACGCTTGGTAAGTGAAAGTGCAACAAATGTAAAGATTCGCAGCAGCAGCAGCAGCAACTTCCTGCAAATGTAATAATTTACATACTAATAATGTTTGGAAACTTATGTGTCTGGAATTTGCTTCCAACTCGGGATAAGAGATTATCAATTTATTTTCATTCATTTGGCTTTAGTTTTAACTAGGCGTTGTACGGGTGGAGACATGTTACTGGGTGAGAAGCAGAATTAGAAATATAGTTTCTAGATCAGATCTATGAAAGTTCACGTACGAATAAAAATAAGTACAAATAAGAATATTTACTGAAGAGAAAAGTATACTTTTATTTATGTAGACATTGATTGATCTATCAATTAATCGATCTATTGATTGCTTGATACACTTAATGTATGCATAAACAAAGACACAGCATATGTAATTATTTATAATTATTTACTGACTGGAGAGTTCTTATTCGTCAAGATAATCTCCAACAAGAGAGATAACTTATGATGTTACTGTGTTTGTTCCATCTTTCTTATCTAGATTTCGGGAAAAGCAAGGGAGAAAGTCACAAGGAAAGAAAATCACTGACATGATGTTTGCATTGAAGACTTCACAATTCAAAATTGATTTTGAAGTCTTTAAATTGGAGGAGAGAAATTAATTTATTTATGGTTCGTTTGTGCTCTATCCTAGAAAAGAAACATACATTCCATTTAATGATATTGTCTTTTTGTACAAAAGCTATGTAATATCAGTTCGGTCTGTGTCGAATCCTGAGTATTTGAGTCTATCATGTGACACATTATTGCATGCTCAATAGAGAGGAGGGGCTGAAGCGAATTATTTTTTTTAGTGCAAGCAACATGCTGCAAGGAAGAAAGGAATAATTCGGTAGTCAGAAGCAAATATCAATGTGCCAGATACATTGCTATTTAGGTCTAAGTTAGAAAACCGGACTATTAGATAGAAGAGAGATGTTTACAGTATTTAGTAGTTTTAGGTAAATTTTGGACATTTCCAGAAATGTCCGTGAGTTAATGTAATTTTTCATTTTGCATCTATTTCTTCCACTTTTATGTTTTGAAAAGTGTTTTTAATCAAATTTATTGAACATCCTGAACAGAAAGAAAATTCATTTACTTCCATTTATTTAAACGTTTACAGTTGTTATGAGTTTTAGATCTCATTTTGTTTGGTGATGCCTAACGGGCCCTTTCTCTAGTGTTATTATGGTGACCGCCGTACAAGTGTGCCTTATTTCTGTGAACAAAGGACGCATCCTCCTTGCTTGTCAAAATACAAAAAAAAAAAAAAAAAAAAAAAAAAAATTCTTTTTAAAAACCCATCTCAGCGGTTTTTGAATTACCTCATCACATTCATTGATTTTTGTTTGTTTATTCTTTTCAGAACAATTTTTTAAATATATTTATCAATCAAATTTCTTCATTCAAGATCTGTCAAAATATACAAACCTTGAATTCTAGATGAGATCAAATCTCACGATTTCTATTCCATTTCCAAACTTTGTTTTGTGTAACCTACTTTCTTGGCAAGGAACAAGTATTGTCATACCCATTATTTATTATCACATTAATAACGTAGTATTGTTACAATGATTGAATTCTGTTGAAAATCTACGGCAAGAACTGAAAGTTCGAATAAATTGTAAGTCTAAAAAAAACCTTTAGGAATTAGAATGTGTAACTATTGTAGAATGGAAGAAAATCCCAGATAAGACTTGTTTAAATCTTATCAAAACTTTAGAAAACGATTACAGCAAGTTATAAAGATGAAAAAATCATGTAACTTAATATTGTGAAATTTGTTCAATTTTCCATACTCTATCAATAGTTTTTTTCTGTTCCTCTTTTGTTTATTTTTTCATATTTAGTAAATTAAACGAATCAATTATACTTGAGGAACCCTAGAATCAGAAACGAACAAAAGGAAAGATGTTGGCATGACACTGGTTTCTTTTACTTCCGGTTAAATTATAAACAAAACATATGCATGTACACTTGCTTGTGCAGATTTTTTTTACAAAACGTTTGTGTAAATTTTAGATATATATATATATATATATATATATATATATATATATATATATATATATATAAAATTTTTAAGTTAGAAACTTTTTTTTAAACAAAATGTATAAACAAACGAAACAAATCTTATATAAATAGATATTTTGTCATCTGTCAATCACAATTTTTTTGTCAGTCACCATTTTTTCAATCCAGAGTGCCCATTTTTGGGGAAATGGATTTTCCCTACATTAAAACCGACCTTGTGTCTAACTCCGTCCTCGTCAGGAGGCAAATAAATAGGGACACCATCTCTGAAATGTTTTTTTATTTCATATTTGTTTGTTTATTATAAAAAGTTTTGTAAATAAAACAATGTATACTTTAAATTTTATTTTGCTTGTAAATAAATCTGCACAACAGCTACTTATTTCAATGTTTTTGGTTAAATTTGTTTCATTTGTTTATACATTTTTTAATAAAAAGTTTGTAACTTTTTGTTTAATTAAATTTTTTTATATATATAAATCTCTAAAGTTTACAAAACAAAACGTTTTGTAAAAAATCTGCGAAGACAAGTGTGATGGTTATAATTCAACCGGCAGTAAAAGAAAAGAAACCGGTGTCAAGCCAAAATGTGTCCTCTTAGTCGTTTCTGATTCTGAGGTGCCTCAAGTATAACTGATTCAATTCAACCTATTCTTCTCAAAATTGAGTTTTATATTCTTTTGTTGTGCTTAATAACAAAAAAAGTCTGGCATCACACCAGTATTAAATTCTAAGAAATCTTCATTTAACATGTCTCTTCCACATCAGATGTGGGTTGCACGGTGTCCATGGCGGCATGAAGTGATTTTCTCAATGAAACTATCATTTATCTTGGTTTCAATGTGCTATTGCTTGAGGTCATCTTTGACTGAGTCATTCAAAGTCTTTCTCAGTCTGCTTTTTCCTTGCTTACTCTCAACTGAGATGTGTGTACATCTGTTTATTCAACCAGAGCTTCGTTGAACATGTCCTTATCAACGTAGGCGGTTGCAACACAGAGCTGACTCCAGTCTGGATATCTTCAAAATATTCAATATTCATGGATGTATAATTAATAATTCGGTTGTTGACTGTATGTGTATGTGCAAATATATATTCGTATGTCTGTCTGTATGTCTGTATATACAGTTATTCATGAAAAACAATAGACAAACACTCAAGGTTCAATTTTTATACATATTTTTAATTCAAAAATTAAATTAAAACAGCCTTTGTCATTTGTTTTTTAACACATTTGAAGAGGCAATTACTGCCTTATGAAATCATCTTTTCAAGATTTAAACAAAGTAAAACAGCCACAAATTCTTATCAAAATAAAATTGTTTTATTTTTATGTTTTACTTTGAAGGTTTAGATCTTAATGTCATATATTATATATATATATATATATATATATATATATATATTGAGGATTTTAAAAGTTCAGATCATCTCAGGATACCACATTTTCGTGACTAAACAAAGCCTGGCTAAAAATTTGTTGTATTTGTTTGTCAGTCATGGTTGATCTCTGATGAGCAATATGACAGATAACACTCAGCAAATTTTTAGCCAAGCTCTGTTTAGTCGCAAAAATCGTAGTACCATGAGACGAACTAAACTTCTGTAAAATCCTTAATTAATATTATGCTCATATAGAATTATCGATATAACATATATATATATATATATATATGTTTTTACAGCAATGCGGTGATGTCGACCTATCAGCTGATCATCTTTGTCACTTGTCATTTTTCTTTCTTTTCTTTGATGAAAAGATTGTAACTAAAAGTAAATTATTTGAAATTTTAGAATCCAATAAAAATGCTCTATTTTCACAAAGAAAAGATCATACATTTATACACACATTTTTGGCTTCATACATGCATACATGTTTCAGCTACGAGCTTATTTAAGGTTTAGCTTCCTCAGCATGCACATATGTAACCAAAAATGATTGTATAAATAAAAATTTATACTAAAATACAGCTCTACTTGTTATTGAGCACTATCTTCTAAACATCGTAGCTTCACAGGATTAACACCAATGAAGTAAAAACCCTACAAATACACACACACATAAATAATGAAAGAATTTTGGAAAGAGAAAAGACCAAAAACTCAGTGGCACCTTCATGTTTCACCTTCATGTTGCGAACGCTTTTTCTAAGAGTGACAAGAAAAGTCGAAATAAGTAACATACAAGACTTGTATTTTTTATTTATATTATATATATTTACTTCTCTTACCCCCTTCCCACTGTATATTTAAATTCTGATTTACTCGAATCTCCATAAACATTTCTTCCCACACATATCCCCAAATACAAGTCTTCTCGTATATTACTACTTTTTTTTTTTTTTTACTTTTCTTGTCTCTCTTGAAAAAGCCTTCACATCATGAGGGCAAAATGCTGAGATGCCACTTTCAGGTTTTGGTCCTTCCTCTTTCTATTTTTCTTTCATGTCATTGGATTTTATTTATCCTAATAATTATATATATATATATATATATATATATATATATGTAATCAGATTACAAATCAGATAAGCGATGCAAGATTTTTTTCAATAAATGAAACATTTATATTTTTTTAATCAAATATTTCGACATACACATGTCTTCTTCAATAGTTAGAGTGATGTTTTCCTTTTTTTTTTTTCTTTTTTCATTGTCGAAATCCACGATCAACCAAACCAACCAGAGATCATAAAAAGTCCCGATGATAATGGCGTGTGGTTTTTTTTGTAAGTCCGGTAGTAGCATACACGCTGATTCACGGTAGTTTAAAAAATCCGATGTCGAAATATTTGATAAAAAAAAATTATTTCATTTATTGAAAAAAATCTTGCATCGCTTATCTGGTTTTTAATCTGATTACATTTTTAACTTGTCGATGCTTCCTAAGTAGAAGAGGGAGAGGCAGGGAGGAGTTTTTTTATGGACCAATAAATCTGACATATTTTATTTGATGAAACATTCTAAAAACAGATGTATTTAAATTAACTGTGTGTATTAGTTGTGCTATGGAGAATCAAACAATTAGTATTCAGGAAAAATAGTACAAAACCTGAGAAGGCACAGGTTCGAATCCTGTGAGGGCTGTGGATTTTTCTCAAATATTTATTTTATGTTTTGATTTTTCAGGCCTAAGTAGTACACATAGTTAATATAAATAATACATAAAATTTGGTATCCTGTTAAATACAATGGATTAATTTTCAGAACGTTTCATTAATATATATATATATATATTGATAGCTGTGGAAATTCTTTTTTTTTTCTAGTTCAGAGTTTTGATTTGCACTTGTATACAGTGGTTGATGTCTTCTCAGACAGCTTAATATTGCTTAAAACGACAAGTTGTTTTTAACCATGGTTTCATACACACGAATGGACCGCATCATATTCGAAATTCTAATCTAATTCACCATGTTATTATTTTCCCCAGAGTAAGCTTCTTGACCAGAAGATTGTGCATGCTCTTGTGAAACCATGGTTACTGTAAATTAAAAACGACTTACCTCTTATCTATATATATATATATATATATACAGCTACAATCTCACAGAATATAAAATAGTAAATAAGTAAAATTATCTAAAATAATTGATCAGATGGAAAAAAATGCCCTTTTATCATAATTTCTGAATTCATTCAGTTCTTCTTGAAAATGTCCTACATCAGTTATATTTTTAACTTGATTAGGTAATTTGTTCCAAAAAATATTACTCAATTAGAAAAAAATCTAATTGTGTGGTAATTATCATTGAAAATATTTGATGAGATTTCAGTTTTACTGATCGATATTTATCGATTCTTATTTCCTAAGATGGATTTTTGAAAATTGTTGATTTTTTTTTTTTTTTCATGAAAATTAACAACTCTTTCTTAGAACCTATTCTCAATGTTTGCCCATTTCCAACAGTACATCACTGGCGTACCACAAAAAAGGTACCACCCACACACAAAATAAATATTTTATAATTTTAAAAAGGTTCACAGTGAGAAAAATAAGTTAAGTTTTAATAAACCAATGAAATGATATTTATTTTAAACATAGGGTGAGTTATGACTTTGAGAATGATATATATATATATACATATACATACACACACACACACACATGTATAGGCAGCATTCTTTCATTTAAGCAAACATTGTTAAACATAACAGAATTCTTCAGCTTGATTATACCTTTTTTTATTTTTTCGATTTTCCTAATAATCTTTTTTGTTTCAAAATCAAAAAGATTAGTGAATGTTCCATAAGTATCACGGGTAATTTTGATTCTTCATTGAATCATCTTCAGGTAACAAAAAGCTGAAGAAAAAGAAGTTGTTTTGACATTTAACAACCTCACTTACGGTGTTCTCTGCTGTTTTTTTTTATCTTCTTTTTTTCGAGTTTTTTGTTTTTGTCACCTGAAGATGATTCAACGAAGAATCAAAAGTGGAGTATTCATTAATCTTTTTAATTTTGAAACAAAAAAGATTTGGAAAATTGAAAAAAATAGAGAGGGTATAATCAAGCAGTAATGTTCGCTTAAATATATATATATATATATATATATATATATATATATGGAAAATGAAAAAAGGAAACCTAAAAATTATATTTATGTATTCATCAACATTTCATCTTTATTTCAAGACTTCCCTGAAATAACGACGAAACGTTGATGAATACATAAATAATATTTATTTTCCTTTTATTCATTTTCCATTACGTTGGAATATTATTTCCCTGTTTTATCATATATATATATATATATATATATATATATATATATATATATATATAAACATGATGATCAACTTCTCAAAATTGGAACCAAGCCAAATCAAGGGAGCAGACCTTGCACATAAAGAAATCAATATCCTTTCAGATGGAGCTTTATAAGAATAAGAATAAATAATAAATGTTGTTTATCTGAACACTTTTCTGCAGTTTTATGGATTATCAAATCATCGAAAGTGTATTAATAAATTTGTGAATGTTTTTATGCATTTCAATTTAATTTCTTTTATTCGAACTACTGTTCTGATGTTGGATGTTATTCTCACAAAGTTTCGGCCGATGTAACTTTTGATCTTCAAGTGTGTCTTGTTGAACTCGGGAATCTGTACAGAATTTTTCAAACAGAACCTTCTAACCCGCGAGGGTAGATTGCTGTCGCTCTATCAGCCATGACGGGTAGAAGCCTTAAATAATTCGTAATTGTATTCTTAGCATTGCCCGTACTGCGGATTGAACCTTCAACCTCCAGAAGACTGTCACTTAGAACTGATTATTACTTAGCACTCTTATCCATTGTGCCACATGTCTTTGGGCTGACGGAATGAGAGCAAGCTTCCCTCGTGTATTAAATAAAGGATTCCGTTCGAAATTCCCTAGAGTTTAATTTGTATTGAAATGCATAAAAATGTTCATTTATTAATACACTTCCGATGATTGGATGAACCCTGAAACTGCAGTAAAGTATTCAGATCAACCTCATTCATTTGTGGAAACAGTTTTCAATTTTGAAACTTTTCTGATGGGACCGATCTTTATGTGCTATTTGTTGGAAGTATGACACAAAATATCTGGCGAAGTTTAATTTTCTGAGATTATTAATATTATTTTGATAAATGATAGCAGTTGTAATGACCATAGATGTGGTTCTGGTTGATATTATTGTTGTTGTTGTATGGGGATGCAGGGGTAGGGGGTGGGGGGGTAGTTTATATGATATGCACAGTGGATTCATCATGAGACATAAGAATCAGGGGTTTGTGGAGGTGCTAGCGGCGGCAGAGGTTGCTGGAGCATCATTCTTCTGTAAAGTTTGTCTGGGATAAAAATGTTAAGGAGTTTGAAATTTGAGTGAATAACAAAAAATAATAAAAAATAAAATAAGTGAATAACACAAACTCAAACATTTTTTGTTGATTATTTTAAAAACAAATAAAAACGATTTGTTGGATGATTCATCAGCATCATCATCAGTTTCACATTTGTTTCACATGCTGGCAGGCATTGGACAGCTTTAAGAAACTGACTTTCAAAGTAATCTATCTCTGGCCAGATCTTTATCCCTCAGATCATCTCATGCTTTTCTTGGCCTTTCCCTGTGAACTGTATCTGCTATCTCAACTGTTCTACATCTACTAACCCAAAAACTTTCACCCATTCTTTCAATGTGCTTATACCATTGTAGTCTCCTGCTCTACATATACCTCTCTATACTGTCTAGATTTAATCTTCCTCTGAGCTTATCAAATCTAAACCTGTCTTTAAGACTCACATTACACATTACATCACATCAATAAATATTAAATAATTTTCTCACAATATACTAAGAATCCTAGAAAGAAGTATAAAACTTAATTAAAAAATATGTTTTTTTTTCCTTTACAACATTGGAAGAATTTTTCTGTGGTATGTTCTTCTAAATTGTTAAACATTATAAACTTCTGGCATGAAGAAAGTAAGAAGAAAAACAAATAGAATTTGTCTCCTTCGTTGTAAGTGTTGATAAAGGATACATAGATGTGCTGAGACACTGCAACTGAAATACAAAGAAAAATGTATGAAAATTTGTGAGTAAATGAAAAGGATTTTATAGCAATAATATTTGATAAAAGAAAAGAAAGGAAAAAATCAATTGATAAAGACGCCATTAAAGACGCTGTGGAGGCCAATCCAAAGTTAACCAGCAGAGAATTAGCTCAACAATTCAATACAACCCATACCACAATTATTTTATGTCTTCACGAGTTAGGAAAAGTTTAAAAACTTGGACTCTGGGTTCCCCACGATTTGACCGACGCTCAACGAAATCAAAGATTGACTGTTTGCACATCTTTGCTTTCCAGGAATCATCGAGAACCATTTTTGCAAAGAATTGTGTGTGTGTGGGGGGGGGGGGGGAAGGAGATGGAGAATGGTTTTTTTTACAAGAATAACTAACGCAAAAGACAATGGTTAGATCGAAACGAAAGTCCACAGCCTGTTTCAAAACAAGAACTACACCCAAAGAAGGTTATGCTCTCTTTATGGTGGGACATGAGAGGACTTATTCATTATGAGTTACTAGAGCCTAATCAAACAATTACAGCAGTAAAATATTGTTCGCAGCTGGATGATCTAAGAATTGCTCTATCAAAAAAACGACCAGTATTACTCAATAAGAAGGATGTAGTGCTTCAGCATGATAATGCAAGACCTCACACAGCAAAACTCACTCAGGAAAAGATCATGAGTTTCAATCTGCCTTATTCACCTGACATTGCTTCATCCAACTACCATCTTTTCTGGTTGTTGTAGCATCACTTAAAGAAAAAAAAATTATGAAAATGACGACCACCTCAAAAATAACCAAAATTTGTTTTTCTTTCAAAAATCAGAGGAATTATTTTTAAAAGGCATGAAGAAGCTAGTTGATCATTGGACAGAAGTCTTAGAAAATGAGGGAAATTATTGTAAAGATTAAAAATGCCCTAATGTGAATGTGTCAGATGAAATAAATATGTTCGATAAAAACGACATACTTTCTTTCCAACCTGATATTAACAATGTGTTTAACAACATATTTAACGAGCCGAACAATTAATATACTTAAAAACGACAAAAATTCCTATTGATGGTGAAATATTTATAATCTATGATGTCTACATTTGCTGGCGGGTCTTGGGCGTCCACAAATCTCAAGATCAGATGGTGAAGCCAGTCCTGTCCTATGGAGTAGAGACGTGGAAAACAGACAATTCTGAACACTTGCATCCAGAGAATCTTCAGAATATTCTGACACACTTCTCATCATGTAGCAGAGCCGATACGAACAACAAATTGATTGCTGCACTCGCTAATAACAGCCACTCACGTCAATTGAAGTGCCGCTGATTTCTCTACCTGGTATGGCATTCACGCTGGGTGGGTTGAGTTGGATTCCTCTGAAAGAGGAAGTTTCTAGAGAATATTAAATTCACAAGCGGTCCTCAGGCGCATGTATATCCCAGTTTTATCAGCGTTTTGTGTTTTTTGCAGGGAGGTGCCACCATCCTACCACATACAGTAAAAAGGGGACAGTGCCTATCCAAAACAAACATCCATGATAACAAAGTGTTTTGTGTTTTTTGCAGGGAGGTGCCACCATCCTACCACATACAGTAAAAAGGGGACAGTGCCTATCCAAAACAAACATCCATGATAACAAAGCGTTTTGTGTTTTTTGCAGGGAGGTGCCACCATCCTACCACATACAGTAAAAAGGGGACAGTGCCTATCCAAAACAAACATCCATGATAACAAAGTGTTTTGTGTTTTTTGCAGGGAGGTGCCACCATCCTACCACATACAGTAAAAAGGGGACAGTGCCTATCCAAAACAAACATCCATGATAACAAAGCGTTTTGTGTTTTTTGCAGGGAGGTGCCACCATCCTACCACATACAGTAAAAAGGGGACAGTGCCTATCCAAAACAAACATCCATGATAACAAAGCGTTTTGTGTTTTTTGCAGGGAGGTGCCACCATCCTACCACATACAGTAAAAAGGGGACAGTGCCTATCCAAAACAAACATCCATGATAACAAAGCGTTTTGTGTTTTTTGCAGGGAGGTGCCACCATCCTACCACATACAGTAAAAAGGGGACAGTGCCTATCCAAAACAAACATCCATGATAACAAAGTGTTTTGTGTTTTTTGCAGGGAGGTGCCACCATCCTACCACATACAGTAAAAAGGGGACAGTGCCTATCCAAAACAAACATCCATGATAACAAAGTGTTTTGTTTTTTTGCAGGGAGGTGCCACCATCCTACCACATACAGTAAAAAGGGGACAGTGCCTATCCAAAACAAACATCCATGATAACAAAGCGTTTTGTGTTTTTTGCAGGGAGGTGCCACCATCCTACCACATACAGTAAAAAGGAGACAGTGCCTATCCAAAACAAACATTCATGATAACAAAGTGTTTTGTGTTTTTTGCAGGGAGGTGCCACCATCCTACCACATACAGTAAAAAGGGGACAGTGCCTATCCAAAACAAACATCCATGATAACAAAGTGTTTTGTTTTTTTGCAGGGAGGTGCCACCATCCTACCACATACAGTAAAAAGGGGACAGTGCCTATCCAAAACAAACATCCATGATAACAAAGCGTTTTGTGGTTTTTGCAGGGAGGTGCCACCATCCTACCACATACAGTAAAAAGGGGACAGTGCCTATCCAAAACAAACATCCATGATAACAAAGCGTTTTGTGTTTTTTGCAGGGAGGTGCCACCATCCTACCACATACAGTAAAAAGGGGACAGTGCCTATCCAAAACAAACATCCATGATAACAAAGCGTTTTGTGGTTTTTGCAGGGAGGTGCCACCATCCTACCACATACAGTAAAAAGGGGACAGTGCCTATCCAAAACAAACATCCATGATAACAAAGCGTTTTGTGTTTTTTGCAGGGAGGTGCCACCATCCTACCACATACAGTAAAAAGGGGACAGTGCCTATCCAAAACAAACATCCATGATAACAAAGCGTTTTGTGTTTTTTGCAGGGAGGTGCCACCATCCTACCACATACAGTAAAAAGGGGACAGTGCCTATCCAAAACAAACATCCATGATAACAAAGTGTTTTGTGTTTTTTGCAAGGAGGTGCCACCATCCTACCACATGAAGTAAAAAGGGGACTGTGCCTATCCAAAACAAACATCCATGATAACAAAGTGTTTTGTTTTTTTGCAGGGAGGTGTCACCATCCTACCACATACAGTAAAAAGGGGACAGTGCCTATCCAAAACAAACATCCATGATAACAAAGCGTTTTGTGTTTTTTGCAGGGAGGTGCCACCATCCTACCACATACAGTAAAAAGGGGACAGTGCCTATCCAAAACAAACATCTATGATAACAAAGTGTTTTGTGTTTTTGCAGGAAGGTGCCACCATCCTACCACATACAGTAAAAAGGGGACAGTGCCTATCCAAAACAAACATCCATGATAACAAAGCGTTTTGTGTTTTTTGCAGGGAGGTGCCACCATCCTACCACATACAGTAAAAAGGGGACAGTGCCTATCCAAAACAAACATCCATGATAACAAAGCGTTTTGTGTTTTTTGCAGGGAGGTGCCACCATCCTACCACATACA
Organism: Sepiola atlantica; assembly: GCA_963556195.1. Lineage (NCBI taxonomy): Eukaryota > Metazoa > Mollusca > Cephalopoda > Sepiida > Sepiolidae > Sepiola > Sepiola atlantica. Next base: position 137,315,776 of record OY744527.1, on the reverse strand, counting down.
GTAAAAAGGGGACAGTGCCTATCCAAAACAAACATCCATGATAACAAAGTGTTTTGTGTTTTTGCAGGAAGGTGCCACCATCCTACCACATACAGTAAAAAGGGGACAGTGCCTATCCAAAACAAACATCCATGATAACAAAGTGTTTTGTGTTTTTGCAGGAAGGTGCCACCATCCTACCACATACAGTAAAAAGGGGACAGTGCCTATCCAAAACAAACATCCATGATAACAAAGTGTTTTGTTTTTTTGCAGGGAGGTGCCACCATCCTACCACATACAGTAAAAAAGGGACAGTGCCTATCCAAAACAAACATCCATGATAACAAAGCGTTTTGTGTTTTTTGCAGGGAGGTGCCACCATCCTACCACATACAGTAAAAAGGGGACAGTGCCTATCCAAAACAAACATCCATGATAACAAAGCGTTTTGTGTTTTTTGCAGGGAGGTGCCACCATCCTACCACATACAGTAAAAAGGGGACAGTGCCTATCCAAAACAAACATCTATGATAACAAAGTGTTTTGTGTTTTTGCAGGGAGGTGTCACCATCCTACCACATACAGTAAAAAGGGGACAGTGCCTATCCAAAACAAACATCCATGATAACAAAGCGTTTTGTGTTTTTTGCAGGGAGGTGCCACCATCCTACCACATACAGTAAAAAGGGGACAGTGCCTATCCAAAACAAACATCCATGATAACAAAGCGTTTTGTGTTTTTTGCAGGGAGGTGCCACCATCCTACCACATACAGTAAAAAGGGGACAGTGCCTATCCAAAACAAACATCCATGATAACAAAGTGTTTTGTGTTTTTGCAGGAAGGTGCCACCATCCTACCACATACAGTAAAAAGGGGACAGTGCCTATCCAAAACAAACATCCATGATAACAAAGTGTTTTGTGTTTTTTGCAGGGAGGTGCCACCATCCTACCACATACAGTAAAAAGGGGACAGTGCCTATCCAAAACAAACATCCATGATAACAAAGTGTTTTGTGTTTTTGCAGGAAGGTGCCACCATCCTACCACATACAGTAAAAAGGGGACAGTGCCTATCCAAAACAAACATCCATGATAACAAAGTGTTTTGTTTTTTTGCAGGGAGGTGCCACCATCCTACCACATACAGTAAAAAAGGGACAGTGCCTATCCAAAACAAACATCCATGATAACAAAGCGTTTTGTGTTTTTTGCAGGGAGGTGCCACCATCCTACCACATACAGTAAAAAGGGGACAGTGCCTATCCAAAACAAACATCCATGATAACAAAGTGTTTTGTGTTTTTTGCAGGGAGGTGCCACCATCCTACCACATACAGTAAAAAGGGGACAGTGCCTATCCAAAACAAACATCTATGATAACAAAGTGTTTTGTGTTTTTGCAGGGAGGTGTCACCATCCTACCACATACAGTAAAAAGGGGACAGTGCCTATCCAAAACAAACATCCATGATAACAAAGCGTTTTGTGTTTTTTGCAGGGAGGTGCCACCATCCTACCACATACAGTAAAAAGGGGACAGTGCCTATCCAAAACAAACATCCATGATAACAAAGCGTTTTGTGTTTTTTGCAGGGAGGTGCCACCATCCTACCACATACAGTAAAAAGGGGACAGTGCCTATCCAAAACAAACATCCATGATAACAAAGTGTTTTGTGTTTTTGCAGGAAGGTGCCACCATCCTACCACATACAGTAAAAAGGGGACAGTGCCTATCCAAAACAAACATCCATGATAACAAAGTGTTTTGTGTTTTTTGCAGGGAGGTGCCACCATCCTACCACATACAGTAAAAAGGGGACAGTGCCTATCCAAAACAAACATCCATGATAACAAAGTGTTTTGTGTTTTTGCAGGAAGGTGCCACCATCCTACCACATACAGTAAAAAGGGGACAGTGCCTATCCAAAACAAACATCCATGATAACAAAGTGTTTTGTTTTTTTGCAGGGAGGTGCCACCATCCTACCACATACAGTAAAAAAGGGACAGTGCCTATCCAAAACAAACATCCATGATAACAAAGCGTTTTGTGTTTTTTGCAGGGAGGTGCCACCATCCTACCACATACAGTAAAAAGGGGACAGTGCCTATCCAAAACAAACATCCATGATAACAAAGTGTTTTGTGTTTTTTGCAGGGAGGTGCCACCATCCTACCACATACAGTAAAAAGGGGACAGTGCCTATCCAAAACAAACATCCATGATAACAAAGTGTTTTGTGTTTTTTGCAGGGAGGTGCCACCATCCTACCACATACAGTAAAAAGGGGACAGTGCCTATCCAAAACAAACATCCATGATAACAAAGTGTTTTGTGTTTTTTGCAGGGAGGTGCCACCATCCTACCACATACAGTAAAAAGGGGACAGTGCCTATCCAAAACAAACATCCATGATAACAAAGTGTTTTGTGTTTTTTGCAGGGAGGTGCCACCATCCTACCACATACAGTAAAAAGGGGACAGTGCCTATCCAAAACAAACATCCATGATAACAAAGTGAGCTGTGTCCAGTTATGCGAATGATTTCTTTTGCTGACCAATCAAAGAAATTTTGGGCTCGATATAAGCAAGCATATTTCACATAGTTCAGCAACTAGCCTGCTGCTCAGTTTTGTTGACTTAGCATTGTGATATGAAGGGGACTGGCCATATATGGGATGGTTCAAGAAGCTTGCCTAGGACTGGAACCCTTGAAGAACCTTAGTTCACAACCTATGTCCCAAATTGAGTGACATGGCTTGATAAATTTCCATGTTTCCGATAAAAAACTAAAAGGAATTCATCAGTTGTGAAGATTTAGTGAAGATTTAGTTTGTTAGGTATTATGCACCTTGCTTCAAAAAGTGCTTGCTCCTATAACTCAGATGATGTAAGGGCACATTCCAGATATTCAAAAAGAAAAACACAGGTTCAAATCCTGTCAGGAGAAAATATCTTTTGAGGAAACCAAAAGAAACAACCATCAATCAGTAAATGAACAAAACATGATCAAATGTCAATCAGGTCAAGTTGAAAGAATGGACGAGAGTTCTTTGTTTAGTAGATATAGAAGAGTTGGGGAAGTCGGGTCAGCTGACAAGGAAAGGCCAATGAAAACACAGGAAGTGATAAGGATAATAAAGTTGAGAGATAGAGGGATAAATAAAGATTTAGCCAGAGATAGTTTTGAAATCAATTTCTTAAAGCCGGCAAACACATGCTAGCATGTAAAAAAGATGATGACGACAACGATGATGAAAAAGAATTCAATTATTGGGAAACAAATTTAATAATTATGCAAATTGTATTACAAATTCTATCAAACTTTTTTCATTCGGTGAATGTTTTTGACCTTAGTGCAAATATTTTTGGTAAAGCATTAGGACACTTGATAATCATCATCATCATTATATTAAGTTTAACATCTGTTTTACATGCTGTCATGTGTTGGATGGCTTTTAGAAGTTGACTTCCAAAGTAGCCTATCTCTGGAAAGGTCTTTATTTATCCCTCTTTCTCTTAGGTCTATTTTTATCACTTCCTCTCATGTTTTCCTTGACCTTCCCCTGTGAACTGAACCTGCTACCTCAATTGTTCTACATCTACTAACCCAGGAACTCTCATCTATTCGTTCAACATGGCCATACTATTCAAGTCCACTCTTCTGCATGCATCTCTCTATACTATCCAGATTTAATCTTCCTCTGAAGTCATCAAATCTAATCTTGTCTTTAAGACTCACATTACACATTCATCCTATTATTCTCATATCATTTCTCTCCATGCAACACATATCCTCAATTGATTGACAGTGATAACACTTTGCTGGTTAGTAATGGCAAAAGTTCTCTGAACTTACTCTATCCCTCTTAATTCGTGCTCCTCTTTGTGCTCCAATGATATCACCGAGGTAACAAAACTTCTGAACACCCTGAATAACTCATCCAGACATATTTTCTCCACATCTGAAGTCTCATCAGTCTCCATTGACTTACATTTCCTTCACACTAAACTGATTATCATCTCTCAACCTTCCGATAATTCCACTGCACGTCTTGTGTACCCAATGCTTGCAGGTACCTAAAAGAATTGAAGTGCACCGACGCCCTTTCCACAAACTGAGAACTTGCTTTTTCTAGGGGATTTCCAACACTACAACCACTGATCATCACTTTGGTCTTGGTGACATTCACTCTCAGACCTCTACTTTCCATAACATTCCTCCAAGTCTCCAACTTAACAAGTAGATCTTCCATTGTTTCACAGACAAGTACTAAATCATCAGCATACAGCATCTCTTCCAGATAACCTGTACATAACTCCCTGGACAATCGGTAATAACGAATATTTACAAAAAAATGTTTATTGTTGCCTAGAAGGTTTACAGTAATCTAGTAAATATTGTGATATCATTTGTAGTTTTTACTGTAGAAAATACAAAGTAGCATTTTATAAATACCTGATCAATTAATTTTCCAAGATTTTCATTAGCTGTTTTCCTTGCCATGTCAGTATCTAATCTGAAATTATAAAAAAAGTATTATAAAAACAATTAAAATATTACTACTATTGATACTAGTACTACTACTACTACTAGTAATAATAATAAATGCTCATAGGCTCATAAAGTATTGGATGGAACTGCATCAAATTTGGCATAAAGAACCCTTGGAAGTTTGGATGTAATAAAATTAGAAACACAAATTATGCTGCTGAAATAAAACCTCACTAAAGCGTGACTAAAAGTCGTCCTTTCGGTTGAGTTTTGCAATTTTTTACTAAAAACTAAATAGTACAGCCCCTATTTATTCGCCTCCCCACAAGGGAAAAGTAAGACTCCAGCTCCCCAAAAAAGAGCACTCTGTATGTGATAAAAATTTAAATTGCCCCAGTCAAGAAGAAGTTCTCTTCTGACTGAGAACCAAACAGATACTACACTTTACTTTGATCTTAGCCTAAAGCAAAGGAAGGTGTCCTGAATAGTAGAATCAATATATGAAAGAGATGGTGCACCACCACCTTTAGAAAAATTGCAAGAAATTGTTTTATTGCATTTTCTTGTAATATTTAGTTCAGTAAACAACATATCAAAAAGAGGTCAACATACATGCGTCAGAAATTTGAACAACAATTATATTGTGAAGCTGACAATAATGAAATAGAGATTGGCAGAGCGTCAATTCAGTGTGACTGTATGCCAAAATCATTCACGCATCTATGAAGCATCTAAGGCAGCTGATCTCTCTTATGAATCAAAATCCAGCAAACTGTTTGGAGTAGCTGGGAAACTCATTGCCGCTGATTTATCAGGAGCATTGATTATTTACAATATATTTTGCTGAAAGTCACCCAAACTACTTAAAGTCGGTCTATCTATATCTCTAGAAGATGAACAGTTTCGAGGTTGAAAACCGTGAATGTTTCAGAAGTTCATGTGTGAACACCATGTCACCCGGTGAAGCAAAAAGTTTGGACAGGTCTGAGTTGTAACTTGTTCATTGACCAGATACTTATGAAGATCCCAAGTTAGGTTGACCCCCCCCCCTTCCTTCTCCCCTTTTCTTTTCTCAGTAGCCCCTTAAAATAAAAAATAAAAAAATAGAGGAGGGTTAGCAAGAAGTAGCGTTATATCTGAACAATGTCTTTGCCATTCTACAATCAGGCAATGCAGTATTTTTGTGGCAAGCAGTGGATCCTCTAATGGACAACACAAAGAAACAACTGCTACAAGAATAATCCGGGATAAAAACAAACTGATGAAACCTGCATCAGGGCTTGAACTCTATACTCCATTCTCAGAGGAGGCAACATTGCGCAATATCGTTATGTGAATGCGCACAACCTTTTCACACCGGTAGAGACATTGTTGTCAAAATGGAAAGGCAGGTTATATTGTCCTATTCGCACAAATGTGACAGAGAAGCAAAGACACTGGCATCACCAAAGGTTGTCAAGGTTGTTGAAGATAGGACAATCGTATCCAGTCATACAAACATGAGATTCTATAAGTTATAAAAAAACATGCTAGTTCTGTGGATGGTGTTATTCTCAAGACTAAACACGGTTTTAGATAGGGGCTTCTTTCACAGGCTGAAGAAAAGAAGCTATAGTTCAATTGCTCATACTTATGCATCTTTCACTGCAGAATGATATGGAGAAGCAACTGTGGTCTTTAACAGATATGAAAGACTAAACACCAAAAACAACACCGACCACAACCTTAATAAGACTAGCATTGTGGAAAATACAGTCAATATTAGAGAAGCAACACAACTTTATGGGAGGGGAAAAAGAGTTGCTTTCCAACAAAAGCAACAGTTTGTACTCGATAGCAGAAGCGAGACAACAAAACTATCAAACAAAGGGGGTTGCAGTTGTGAAAATAGTAAAAGCTGTAGTTGAAACAAATACGCCAACGGAGACACACACCTACTAATATTGCTTTTGTACCACTGGAAAATTGACAGCAAGAAATTCTTCTTTCAATCCGAGAAAGTGAATTCACATGTGTCCAATATCAAAACTTTGAAAGCTTCTCTTGGGAAAGCTGTTCGCACATGCCTCCACAGGGTGCAACATGACCTCCAAAGTTTTCAGTGTTGGGAAAACAATTGTATCTCAAGAAATCATTGGTCTCATCTTACAAAGCTGTTTTTAAATTTGCTGTATTCAATGCAAAGATCAAATTACTGTAGAAAGTGTTGGGTGCAAAGCAATGGTGTAATTATTGAAAGTGTTGGGTGTAAAGCAATGGTGTAATTATTGAAAGTGTTGGGTGTAAAGCAATGGTGTAATTATTGAAAGTGTTGAGTGTAAAGCAATGGTGTAATTATTGAAAGTGTTGGGTGTAAACCAATGGTGTAATTATTGAAAGTGTTGGGTGCAAAGCAATGGTGTAATTATTGAAAGTGTTGGGTGCAAAGCAATGGTGTAATTATTGAAAGTGTTGGGTGCAAAGCAATGGTGTAATTATTGAAAGTGTTGGGTGCAAAGCAATGGTGTAATTATTGAAAGTGTTGGGTGCAAAGCAATGGTGTAATTATTGAAAGTGTTGGGTGTAAAGCAATGGTGTAATTATTGAAAGTGTTGGGTGTAAAGCAATGGTGTAATTATTGAAAGTGTTGGGTGCAAAGCAATGGTGTAATTATTGAAAGTGTTGGGTGCAAAGCAATGGTGTAATTATTGAAAGTGTTGAGTGTAAAGCAATGGTGTAATTATTGAAAGTGTTGGGTGTAAAGCAATGGTGTAATTATTGAAAGTGTTGGGTGCAAAGCAATGGTGTAATTATTGAAAGTGTTGGGTGCAAAGCAATGGTGTAATTATTGAAAGTGTTGGGTGCAAAGCAATGGTGTAATTATTGAAAGTGTTGGGTGCAAAGCAATGGTGTAATTATTGAAAGTGTTGGGTGTAAAGCAATGGTGTAATTATTGAAAATGTTGAGTGTAAAGCAATGGTGTAATTATTGAAAGTGTTGGGTGCAAAGCAATGGTGTAATTATTGAAAGTGTTGAGTGTAAAGCAATGGTGTAATTATTGAAAGTGTTGGGTGCAAAGCAATGGTGTAATTATTGAAAGTGTTGGGTGTAAAGCAATGGTGTAATTATTTAAAGTGTTGGGTGTAAAGCAATGGTGTAATTATTGAAAGTGTTGGGTGTAAAGCAATGGTGTAATTATTGAAAGTGTTGAGTGTAAAGCAATGGTGTAATTATTGAAAGTGTTGAGTGTAAAGCAATGGTGTAATTATTGAAAGTGTTGGGTGTAAAGCAATGGTGTAATTATTGAAAGTGTTGGGTGTAAAGCAATGGTGTAATTATTGAAAGTGTTGGGTGCAAAGCAATGGTGTAATTATTGAAAGTGTTGGGTGTAAAGCAATGGTGTAATTATTGAAAGTGTTGAGTGTAAAGCAATGGTGTAATTATTGAAAGTGTTGGGTGTAAAGCAATGGTGTAATTATTGAAAGTGTTGGGTGTAAAGCAATGGTGTAATTATTGAAAGTGTTGGGTGTAAAGCAATGGTGTAATTATTGAAAGTGTTGGGTGCAAAGCAATGGTGTAATTATTGAAAGTGTTGAGTGTAAAGCAATGGTGTAATTATTGAAAGTGTTGGGTGTAAAGCAATGGTGTAATTATTGAAAGTGTTGGGTGTAAAGCAATGGTGTAATTATTGAAAGTGTTGGGTGCAAAGCAATGGTGTAATTATTGAAAGTGTTGAGTGTAAAGCAATGGTGTAATTATTGAAAGTGTTGAGTGTAAAGCAATGGTGTAATTATTGAAAGTGTTGGGTGCAAAGCAATGGTGTAATTATTGAAAGTGTTGGGTGTAAAGCAATGGTGTAATTATTGAAAGTGTTGGGTGTAAAGCAATGGTGTAATTATTTAAAGTGTTGGGTGTAAAGCAATGGTGTAATTATTGAAAGTGTTGGGTGCAAAGCAATGGTGTAATTATTGAAAGTGTTGGGTGTAAAGCAATGGTGTAATTATTGAAAGTGTTGGGTGTAAAGCAATGGTGTAATTATTGAAAGTGTTGGGTGTAAAGCAATGGTGTAATTATTGAAAGTGTTGGGTGTAAAGCAATGGTGTAATTATTGAAAGTGTTGGGTGCAAAGCAATGGTGTAATTATTGAAAGTGTTGAGTGTAAAGCAATGGTGTAATTATTGAAAGTGTTGGGTGTAAAGCAATGGTGTAATTATTGAAAGTGTTGGGTGTAAAGCAATGGTGTAATTATTGAAAGTGTTGGGTGCAAAGCAATGGTGTAATTATTGAAAGTGTTGGGTGTAAAGCAATGGTGTAATTATTGAAAGTGTTGGGTGTAAAGCAATGGTGTAATTATTTAAAGTGTTGGGTGTAAAGCAATGGTGTAATTATTGAAAGTGTTGAGTGTAAAGCAATGGTGTAATTATTGAAAGTGTTGGGTGTAAAGCAATGGTGTAATTATTGAAAGTGTTGGGTGTAAAGCAATGGTGTAATTATTGAAAGTGTTGGGTGTAAAGCAATGGTGTAATTATTTAAAGTGTTGGGTGTAAAGCAATGGTGTAATTATTTAAAGTGTTGGGTGTAAAGCAATGGTGTAATTATTTAAAGTGTTGGGTGTAAAGCAATGGTGTAATTATTGAAAGTGTTGGGTGCAAAGCAATGGTGTAATTATTGAAAGTGTTGGGTGTAAAGCAATGGTGTAATTATTGAAAGTGTTGGGTGTAAAGCAATGGTGTAATTATTGAAAGTGTTGGGTGTAAAGCAATGGTGTAATTATTGAAAGTGTTGGGTGTAAAGCAATGGTGTAATTATTTAAAGTGTTGGGTGTAAAGCAATGGTGTAATTATTTAAAGTGTTGGGTGTAAAGCAATGGTGTAATTATTGAAAGTGTTGAGTGTAAAGCAATGGTGTAATTATTGAAAGTGTTGGGTGTAAAGCAATGGTGTAATTATTGAAAGTGTTGGGTGTAAAGCAATGGTGTAATTATTGAAAGTGTTGGGTGTAAAGCAATGGTGTAATTATTTAAAGTGTTGGGTGTAAAGCAATGGTGTAATTATTGAAAGTGTTGGGTGCAAAGCAATGGTGTAATTATTGAAAGTGTTGGGTGTAAAGCAATGGTGTAATTATTGAAAGTGTTGGGTGTAAAGCAATGGTGTAATTATTGAAAGTGTTGGGTACAAAGCAATGGTGTAATTATTGAAAGTGTTGGGTACAAAGCAATGGTGTAATTATTGAAAGTGTTGGGTGTAAAGCAATGGTGTAATTATTGAAAGTGTTGGGTGTAAAGCAATGGTGTAATTATTTAAAGGGTCCAGCTCTGAATCTTTATCATCATTGCAAGAAGGTGGTTGCAGCAAAGACATTCGTCACACCAGAGTGATTGCCATTCACAAACTCAGCTACAAAACATCTCTCAAGGCAAATTTATCTCCACATCATAGAATGGAGAGGTACGAGTGAAAACCTCAACCTTACAAAATGGAGATGCACTATTCAAGTCGGAAAATATGTCTTAATAATGATCAGCAATAGCTCTCCTCTGGCCATTTTGCTTAACATGATTGATTTTAACTGTTCAACTGGAAACATAACACTTAGATAAAATCGTAAGAAGTGTGGACTTGAGTGCAGTCCTGTCTTGACCTTGTCAAGAGAGCACATGTGAAAATATAAGCGATAAAACAATTCTAGATCAGGACGGAATGTCAGAACTTCTTGCCAAATAATAAATTTACTCAGCTTATTATTAATTGTGCAATGATGTCTTTGATAAGACATCATTGCACAATTAATAATACAATCGTATAACTGGAAGACAACTAAAAGGTTTCATTGTCAAATGTTAATTTTTTAAATTTAGAACTATTTTTGTCATCGGTATTTTGGTTCAATTGTGGTCATCCATTTTGACGTCATATTTATCCGCTTTCTGATGCTCCTATGTTGGTTTATTTTTTATATGTTGCTCATTGGACAAAATACTACAATAAAATGTTGTAAAACAATTTTTTGCAATTTCTTTTAGGAAGGCTATTCAGCAATTTGATACAAATTGTAAACAATGCTAATATATTGAAAATTTTTAGTTTAGCATTTGAACTCTTATTTCACTTTCAAGTTAATCTTATATCCAAAAACTAACCCCAGAAATGAATTCCACACAATTAAAACCCCCTGAGAAAATGGTATTGCATGGCTTTCTATGTTATCAATTTCAAAAATTTAAGATTAGTCAATATTCAATATGGTGGAAACTGATATCTTGGATTCTGGACTAAATACTACAATAAAATGAAATAAAACAATTTCTTGCAATGTTTTTCACAAAAAAAAAAAAAATGTGCAAGGGAAATAACTACTGTTCTCCTGGCCATCATCGTCCAGACCGATTGAAGCTAAATTTTAATTTTTCAATTCAGACAAAAATGACTGTAAAAGTTTGGTTTTTCGCGCCGTACATTTTGGTGAATTGTCTTAGCGGATGAAATGCAAAAAAAATGTCATTAAAATCCATTAAGTACTTTTTCGCGATCTCGTGGGAATAAACAGTTTGATATCTCTTAGATGCCGTTTACAAAATAACACAAGCCCAACTCCTTTCTCTTGCTCTATCTTTGCTTTCTGGTAAAAAACAAAAAGTCTGTCTTAATCCAGATAATACCTGTGAAGATCTTGCTGAAGATCCAAATCAAAATGTAGTCGGGCCAGCCGTTCCTGTTGTTCTCGAATTTGATCCATTTTTTCGCACGATGAATCCACTCCTAATCATTTAAAACAGAAAAAACAAGATTCAACCAAAAATACATTTCTGTAGAATTTCAATACAACCAACACCCCCACCTTACCTTTTGTTGCTAACAATTGTCACTGTACATAAAACAACTGTACATAAAACGTAAAAGCATAACAGCTAGTTTAGAGGGCTCAATTACGTGTGTAAAAACATAAAATAGTTATTATAGGTAATACTATACAGTGAACATTCGATTAATCATACTGATACCGATGCTTTCAAAAAGTGTGGGAAATCCGGCCCATTGGGCTAGAAAAGTCACTACAGCTTTAACCAGCAGAGCGTTACCATTGTCAACCAAGGGAAAAGTTTATCAGACATGTGTATGCAGTGTGATGTATAGAAGGTTTACTTGTTAAGTTGGAGATTTGGAGGAATGCTATGGAAAGTAAAAAAAGTCTGAGGGTGAATGTCACCAAAATCAAAGTGATTGCAAATTCTCCTGCTCAGTTTGTGGAAACGAAGTTGGGTTCAACTCAATTTTTTGTAGTACTTGCAAGCATTGGGTACACATGAAGTTCAGTAGAATTACAGGTAGGTTTAGAGATGATAACCAGTTTGTGTGCAAGAAGTGTAAGACAATGGAGATGGATGTGAACTCAGATGTGGAGAAAGTATATTTTGATCGTAAAGTTATTTAGGATGTTCAGAAGTTTTGTTACCTCAGTGATAGCATTGGAGCACAGGGAGGAGTTGGTGCTAGTGTGATTGCAAGCGTTAGAAATGGATGGAGTAAATTCAGAGAACTTCTACCATTACTAATTACAGTGCGATGATGTATGGAAGTGAAACCTGGCCAGTGAGGGTTGAGGACATGCGTTGCATGGAGAGAAATGACATGAGAATGATACAATGGATGTGTAATGTGAATCTTAAAATTAGGCTTAGATCTGATGATCTTAGAGGAATATTAAATCTGGACAGTATAAAGAGATGTATGCAGAACAGATTCTTTGTCTAAAGGTGAGGATAAGAAGGTAGGCATCAGGAGTTCAAAGAGTAGGAAGGATAGGTCTGTGAGCGTCTGGAAATCTACTGATGTGTGAAGTGGAATAGAACAGGAAGGGGAAGGGTTAGTTACATTTTGTTTTGTTTATGAGAATATATATGTGTAAAGTTACACACACATGTGTGTATATAGGCACACATTCCCATAGACTTATGAGATCTCACAGATGTTACTTCTGTGTTCCAGAGATTCTTGGCATACTTTGATCTAAGGCAGCTGGCAGCTATCTTTTGGGGTCAAAATCACAAGTAAATATTTTCTGTGGTGGGAGAGGGGAACATCCTGAATATTTCAGACCTGATGTTTAGACAAATTACTGGTGAAGAAATAATGTGCAAGATTTAAAGTTTCTCAGTAGTACACAAGCTAAATATCTTGAAATGTGAAGTGCACAAATTTTGGTACTTCAGTATTTTCCATTCAATTACGTATGGAAAGTTTTGGCCTATCTAATTCCAACGTACATTTCACTAGTTGGGTTGGGTATGGTTGGCATAATTTCAGTCAGTCTGTACAAAATTAATAAGTTTTTTTACGTTTGTATAAGAATAAAAATTCAGCAAATAAATGCTACTTTTCGACTTTTAAAGAAATATGCATGGTCACATTTTTTTTACCTGCAAGTCAAATCAAATTAAACATATGCAGCACGAGCAGCAGTCACTGTTCATATCACTAATAACTTAGATTTTGAGGCTAATATTTCATGTCCTAAGAATGTTAACTTTCACGGAACATACTGTGATTATATAGCTGTTTTTTCTTTTTCACAATAATAAACTATATATTTTCTCTTTTTTCTTCTTATAAATTCTTACTTAATCAGAACAATGTTAATTAATCACATGTATTAATCATAATACAAAAACTGGTTTACAAAATTAATGCTGACAATTTATTTTTGTTTTTGATTATAATTGTATGGAGATTAAATGTAAACATCATTTGCTGTTACACTGATAAAACATCTTTCAAACAACGCTGTCTCAGATTGAAGAAAGTCGTACAGACAAGTAACAACTTCAAAACATTTTAACTATCACAGAAAAAATTTAGTACATTTTTATAATAATTGTTTTCCTTAGATTATAAAAATGTGTTTTCTTTTTTGTTTTTATTTCATTTTTATATGCAACAAATGAAAGCACCTCATATAAGTACTTGATATATTTAAAAATATATCAATTTTTTTTTCTAATTGTTTGCTGCATGAAAATAAATACATTTTTGGAATGCCTATTTCAGTCCCGTAAATTATTGTGAATTTAATGGGTTTTTTTAAATCTCTTTATAACATACTCCCTTCCTTTTCTAACACTCCCAACAGGGTCGGCTAATTATATATATATATATATATATATATATATATATATATATATAAAAATTGGAAATAATGGAATAATGAAAAAAGTTAAGTTACATACTATACAAGTTTATTATCAGGTGTTTAAACAAGGGATATAATAAAACGATCTATGGATTTTCAAAGAATTTATATTCCTTGTTTAAACACTTGATAATAACCTTGTAAAGTATGTAACTTTACTTTTTTCATCATTTCATATATCAATGCTCTATTCCCAATATCAAGCATTTCCCTATCATGATAGGATCTAATATAAAATACTTATCTTTATATTATTCAAATAAATATATATAAAAGATATATAGTTGAATAAAAATATACTTATGGCAAGTGAGCTATACAAAAACGTTTGTGTTTATGCCATCAAAGGAAATTGTTAGGTTAACCCTTTATGCTATTACTAAGCTCTATTTATGTAGTGGCACTGTTGATGGAAATATTGAAACAAAAATATACATGTAATATATTATCTTATAACTAGCATATATATGAAACAGCAATATATAATATAATTATCCATAACAATATAGTCATGATATAGATTTTCCTGTGTTTATAATTATTTTGAGTGGTTACATGATTGCAACATGGTTTATAAATCTGGTCAGGCTTCATGAGATTTGGAAATTAAGACACATTTACAATTTATATATATATATATATAAAATTCAAAACCAACTACTATTAAGCATACGATCGTTTCCAAGACTTTTTGGAAGTATTTTATTTTTCATTATTTTTGATGTTTCCAAAACGTCTCTTGGTCAGTGCCTTTTATAACATCACATACAGAAGTCTCTTGAGAAAAACATCAGATTTCAGTTCTAAAAGACATCAGTGAAAGGATTTCAGAAATAGCAAAAAGACAGCAAATGGAATAACAAATCAAACATTCAAAACATTGACCATATAGGTTGAAGAAATTACATAAGAGAAAAAAATACAATAAATAAATAAAAAATAAAAATATAAACAATAGTTACATTAAACAATATTAATAAGAAAAATACTGATAATAATAATGTTAGAATACAATAAAATAAAATAAAACTAGATCAGGTATATAAGAAAGTAAAATTGAGAAATAAAATAATGGATAAGAATAAAATAAAATAAATAAATAATACAAAATAAGAATTAATTTTATTTTAAATAGAAAACAAGAGAGTATAGTTTAAATTTATGAAAAATTAAAATAATTAGAAGATAAAAAATTTATAATAGAGTAAATAGGGATATATCGAGAAGTAAAGATATAACTCGAAAATATAATTCTATTTTTAAGAAGGAAATGTATCATAATTAGAAAAACGTAAAATAATAAAGTATGATGGGTAGATGAATATACTCCTATATAATAAATACTAGAGAAGAACATGAAAATTTCAAATTCGAAAAAGAAAAAATTCCGATTAGAAAAATACAAAATAGAAAAAAATTATTTAAGTAAAATTAAAAGAAATATAAAAATATAAAAAATAAAAAATATATAGAGAGAAATTCAATTTAAATAAGAAAAATTAGAAAAATAATAATTATAAAAAATATATAATAATTATAAAAAAAATTAATGAAAAGAATAGTATTAAAAAAAAATAGTAATCAGAGAAAATAACAATAATAATAATAATTAGAAAAAAAGAAAAAATAGTATCTACATACACGTGGACAGATAAATATATATATATATATATATATATATATATAAATATACCCATACATATACATATATAAACCAGGAAAACAAAGTGCTTTGATATAGAAGACAAGTCAATTATTTTTATATTTTCATATATAAAATTGTTTTTTATATATTTATACATAGAAAATATAAACAAAATAAAAAATTAAAGAAAAATCATCAGGAATTAATTAGAAGAAAAACGAAAATAATAGGCCACTTATACATAGATTTAAAAAAAACATGTTAAAAGGAGTCCATTAAAAAGACAATCATAAGAGGTTGAATGTTAATAATTATGAGAGAATGTCATAAGATTTTTAAAGTCTCATCGATATATCGCTGCCATTTCAAAGCGAAAGTCATCGAACAGGAGAGTGACCATTAAGGAAATTCAAAATTCGGGATTATTGTTTAAATCGCTCCAGAATCCGTCCCCATCCGAGAGTGGATAAGTATTCCAAACAGCATCCAAAATTCAAACAAGCTTAATTAAATAGATTTCCAATTAAATAAATAAATAGATAGATAGATAGATAGAGATCTGAAGGTTTTAACAAGTTTTCCTTACCAAAAGCCTGTAATTTTCCAGAATGAAAATCATCTAAAAGTTGTAATAATCCCTGTTCCATCATCCTGACGTCAGCAACATCAGTCAGGAACGTATGTTCCTTGCAAGGACGATCAGCCGTCGCTTTTTCTACAAAAAAAACAAAAAAACAAACATAAACAACGTTTATTCCTTACAAAGAATAAAAACAGCTTGAAAAGAATAATCAAATTCAGAATAATCTTATTTATTATTCTCTTATTGTTTCTTCCCCCACCCCCACCCCTTCACTCCATTTTATGCATCACAATCTCAAATGGATATCCGGCAAGTGGACTTACCAGACCATAAGTTATGATTTTCTATTCGCAGGTAAATTTCTAAATTCTCAGCAGGCGCATTTTCGGTGTGCGACAACAAATTGCATCTGACCAATTTTGTTGTCCAAAGAAAAGCGTCTGTTGGAGGTCCTTGCATATGTATCTTGTTGTTACAGCTACTGCTTCAAGGGCTCATCCTCGCCAAACTATTGAACATTCTTGCTTTCAGGTCACTCAAGTGTTTTTTACTCAAATCAGTTCCCGACTGATTAGATGGATCTGCAATGTGAGATTTGATTAAATTCAACACATTATATCGGAGGTTAGCCTACGGATGAATCAGTTACGCTGGTATAGTCATGTGGAGCGTTCATCCTCCTGGATAAACTGCAGCAAAAGCATGGTTGTTTTGAATTGCAGGAAAGTTGGTCAGCAAAGCAATTAAATAAGACAATACAATTTGGAATTTGGAGATAGTTGACCTGTAAGGACTGGAGAGTAGGCTTGCAAAATATCAAAAAGCGTCTCAACCCTGGACAAAGGAAAAGTGACATTAAATGAAGAGAGAAAAAGAGAGAAAGAGAAAAAGAGAGAGAGAGAAAGAGAAAAAGAGAGAGAGAGAAAGAGAGAGAGAGAAAGAGAGAGAGAAAGAGAGAGAGAGAGAGAAAGAGAAAACGAGAGAGAGAAAGAGAGAGAGAAAGAGAGAGAGAGAGAAAGAGAAAACGAGAGAGAGAAAACGAGAGAGAGAAAAAGAGAAAAAGAGAGAAAGAGAGAGAGAAAAAGAAAAAGAGAGAGAGAAAAAGAGAAAAAGAGAAAAAGAGAGAGAGAAAAAGAGAAAAAGAGAGAGAGAAAAAGAGAAAAAGAGAGAGAGAAAAAGAGAGAGAGAAAAAGAGAGAGATGTATTTTTTTTTACTGCTAGAAACAAATGCATAAGCCTCCTCCAAGTCTGGCACAACGTCTCCAGCTTAAAGTACTTCTCACAGTAATGCACATGGCTCTTGGTCCGGATGACTCCTCTTCAAACAGCACATGCATCAACATTCGCTTTAAATGAGCTATATAAAAATGGTGAAATGTGTATGCCAACTTCATTATCAATTGAAGGTTATCCTGTTGTCAATACAGATGTAATTTTTTAAAAAATTATTTTGATTCTTAAAATAGCTCTCAAATTTAGACCCAGTGCAGTTAAAAACTAGCCCCAAATTTAGGAATGATAAAGAAAAAAAAAAAAAAAAAAATTAAAAATAACACTTGGTCTAAATTATGACAATGCCATACCACTTACACTTTTAAAAGAACCGTTTTGGGCCATTCAAGTTTGATCGCCATATTCATTCTTTATATATATATATATGTATATATATATATGTATATATAATATGCTTTTGTTCATCTCAAACCAGGCATATTGCCACTAAAGTAGAAGGGGTTACTGTAATAGAGGCCAGATTTATATGGGAACAACCTGGGTGGTTAATTGGGCAGTCAGATATTCGTTCACATACATTTAAATTTCTGCATGTTGGTATGGTCAGAGGAGCAGGGAACAAGAAGGGAATTCTAATTTACTAAGTACAATCAACAAATACAATTGAAAGTTGGGTGATTCTTTATAATTACCCCAGCATAAAAAAGACGCCTTATTATTATTTAAATCGGTAAGTTTGAAGGGGTGAATAATTCAATAATAAACTCTGAGAATATTTTTGCATTTTGATAAAAAAAAAAATAGTTTTTGTGTTCTTTCAAATTAAAAATTTTATTTATTGTATGACCATGTTTGTTTCTATATTAAAATTCTGGCAGCACAAACCGTTCTATTTTATCATTTTGTCCACATTATTTTCGATGCTTTCTTAATCGAAACATCAAATATAATGAGTGTTTTGTATTGCTATAATTTATATGGTAATACTCATAATTTAATTAAGAGATTCAAAATAACAGATTGACTCTATACTAATACGAGACGAATGTATGTACGTGTATATACAGGTGAGGAATGTGAAAGTTATCTTTTTTCATTATAAAAAGTTGTCCAAAATGTTCACTTCTGATTTTAAGGATTTAACCCAGGGGGATTAATTTAAAGCAGAGGTAAATTTCACAAAATTGGAATAAATCCTGATCCTTTCAAAAACCTCTCTTAATGATAGCTGAACTCTACAAAATTAAAACTTTTCTAAAACCTTAACTTTAGTTATATAATCTCTATTTTCAAACAGTTTTCACAATAGTAGTCAGTTTTTATGATTTTGGGGGTCTGAACTCTTGCACTTATTAAAAAGGCCGCAGTATTATTACGAACCTTTTAAGGTAAATAATTGTTTGTTATGAACTTCTATACAGAAGTGTAAGAGACGTAACATTCAAGCTTATTGTTATAATTTATTGCCGAGTAAAGATGGGTACGTAAGTGAGACAGAGATTTGAAATTATATCGATTTTCAGTTGTTGAAGACATTTCAGTGAACACACCACGTGTAAAGATGTAAGGTCCTGCTAGATAGGTTTACTCTTATGGGCCATAATCCAGCTAGCAGCAACTATTAAAGAAACTGGATAACCAAAAATAGTTAAGTTGATAATAAAATATATATTTGAAGATAAAGTGATGGTCATCTCTTCCTTCCATGAATGTCCAGCAGCCTGATCAAAAAGAAAGAATCCGGACCACATCTGTAATGCCAGTCCCGAAACACAAACACCATAAATAACCTTCATCAGGAGTTATGTAACACTGGTATAGATGGGTACATCAGCTAGTTTATAGATCATTTTAAAATGTTTTATACATTTCTTCTTTCAAGAAAGTATAAACCTCAGAACTATAAGGAGGTAATATTTGAGATCGTCATAGTTTCAACATATAACGGACAATTTCACCCTCTCTCATGAGAGGCATTTGTCCGACGGACACATTTCTCAAATTAAAAGCCTGACCTTTTGGCATTTGTCTTTTCCCATTTTCAGCTTCACCTTCAATGTCAGGGAGAACTTCTTTCTTCTTCCATTTCACTTGACTCCCGGCACCTGCAGCAGTGGCTCCATTCGTGGTGCTCACCTGCGTTGTTGGTCCACCCGAAGGGGTTATCGGCTCTTCAGGTTCCATGTCTAATGGTTCCGGGAAATTTAAAAACTGAAGAACAAAAAAAAAATAAGAAAGTCGTATGTAATGTTATTAGGAATCTGGGTCATCTGCAAACAGATTTGAGGTAAAAATTTAAAAAAAAAAAAAAAAAAAAAAAAACACAAGTGAACAAAGAAATGACAAATCGAAAACATTTCTTGTCCATGATGTCAGTAGGTCAAAAAGCACAATCAACAAAAAGAATGGTATTGTCCAAGAAGGCATTGGTGACAGAGCTGAAGTAGGATGATGTAAACAAAAGCTTATTTAACAGGGTGCCTTTTGGGTGCCCGGGAAAGAAGAGAGTCTGATAGACCAACCGACTCATGGAGAAGAAGAGTGGTAGTCAGTGTGACAAAACCAGTGCAGGTCACAGACCTGTTTGTTCATTTGTAAATTAATTTAAGAAGATAAAAAAAACTGTCTTGCTCTTTATATCAATGTCGATCTTGTAGTCCCCATTTACTTGCCTCCCCACAAGGACAGAATTAGACAAAAAGTCGGTTTTTAATGTGGGAAAAATCCAGCTCCCAGAAAAGGGCACTCTGGATTGAGACAAAGACTTTTTTAAATTGCCTCAGTCTAGCAGCATTTCTTATTCACTGACTAAGAACAGACACTACACTTTGCTTCAAGCCAAAAGGCTAAATAATTATATATAATTATGATTGGTGATAATAAAAAAGGAAAGAAAATTAGTACAAAACAAATGTAAAGAAACCGTAATAAAAAAAATATAAATAAATTTACAAAATATAACTAAATCAGTTTGAAAATTGAAAAAGATAAAATAGTGTAGTAAAGATATATTCATTTTTAAAAGTATTAATAATATTATAACTTTTATAATAACTGTTAAAGATATTTGGAAAATTTATTTTATGGCAAAATTTAAATAAAATTATCTGAAAACTAACAAATGTATTTTCGTTCATTTTGATTAAGTATTTAATAAAACTCGAAAATATTTTATTTTAAATAGTTATCTCCCTTGAACTATTTCTTCATTCATGTATTATAAAATTACAAAATTTGTACCACGCAGTAAATAAAAGCGAATGCGTGTGCATTTATTTGCTTGTGTTCACAACAATTTATGGGGTGGGTAGAGCCTTAAACTGTGCTAAATATAACACATGATGTCAATAATGTTAGTTAGCAACATACATGTTGGCAGTGTCCATCATCTCAACTATCTAACAATCTTTAACATTCATTCCATCATTTGTTCACATTCAAATTCAAAACTGCCACACAATTCTGCATATGATGAATTAAATTAGATATCTTCACCAAAATTCCTTACTCCAAAAACTTTTTTATTTATCGTATTTTTATCGGAAGTGGGAGGGAAATGTTTTGTGGGTATTGAACTGTGAACTTCGTACGATTAAACTCTTCTAGATTGCTGTCTTGTCACTTTAATGTGTACATCGGTATTCTGCGAGGATTTGTTCCTGTCTATGTTTTGTTTCTATGTGCTAAATATTTGATTTTCGATTGCATTGTGTGGATTACCTGAGGACCTTCCCTTGAAAGAGACACTACCCCCCCCTCTTTTGTTTCACTTTTTTACTTCCATCCAAAACTGACTTTATTTTACTACGGACATTATCATAAGACATTAAGATTTTGTTGCAACGATAAGATGAGTCACACATTAAAAAGTAGTCTTCAAATCTTATTGATCAGTGGAGCTGAATCTTTGAAATTTAAAAGCCTACAAATTGAGCTTCCTGTCATTTTTATCCTGACACCAACAATTACCACTGGTCGTGTGATACACTTCCTGGGCGAAAAAGAAGAGTTAATGTACAAAGAAAATTATTTTTATCCTAACAGTTATTCCCAATCCCTTTCTTTTTATAACATTATTCAGTGTAAGTAGCTTTTAAAACTTTCGATCTTTTAATACATGGGGATTTGCTAGAAATTACTTTCTATTCGAGAGTTTAAATATTTCCAAATTTCGAAAGAGTCACACAGTAATTCTTTTTTTCTTTTTTTGTTTAACTATTAACAAAATATTAAAATGGCTGGCTTGTTTATGAAGAAACCGAAATGCATTCTGGTGGATTTAATTTCGTAATTAAATATGGATTTTAAAAAAATTTATTTTATGATATTGCATTTTTATTTCAATAAATAGTAAATTAAAAATAATAATGTCACATATAGACAAGAAACAGAACGACAGACGAGAAATGGGAACATAATTTTATTAATTTAGACATGTTTTTTTTGTTATATAAATTCTAACAATATAACAATATTTTCTGATATAATGTTCTCTTTTTCCTTTATAAAGATATTTTAAAAGTGTTACTATTATTATAATATGTCTTTTTTGTTAGGGAAATTTATCTGTAAGAAAATCCATGAAAATCTAAAATGTTAACGATCAGTAGAAAACGAAACCAAGGAATGTGACTAAAATAGTAACTGCTGATAATAGGATTCATTTCAAATACATAATTAGAACTTCTCACCAGAATCAAAGTGCTGTTTTTTGGCCTTTCACCTGAGGAATGGGCAATGGTATCCAGGCACACAAATCAAAGTGAAGTACACAAATCATATATATATATATATATATATATGCAGTCTTGAACTTGAGTTGAGCACGGTTCTGAAGAAGTGGAGAGTTCCTGAAATATTATATCATACAGAGTTTCCACCAAGCCATCTTGATACAGGTATTACATAACATTGTGTAAATAAACAGATGTATGTGTGTTTGTGAAAAAATATATATATATATATATATATATATATATATATATATATATACACACATTGTATTAAGGGTGAAACTATTTAACTTGTTCCACCATTATATGTCTTATTTTCTCCAACTTGTGTCTATCCGTCACACCTCTGCATTGTATTGCCTTCTAAGTATCACATTTCTATATACAAGTAAACAATGCTTCAATCAAACTACATAAACCTCTTATATATATGTAAAATGAAAAAAGGAAATCCAAAAAATGTTATTTATGTATTCATCAACGTTTTGGCTTTATTGAAAACTTCCTCAGGATGAAGAGAGAAATGTAGAAAAATCATACAGAATATTTATTTTGATTTGTCTGAAAGTGCCCTGACTTCGGCATTGTTGACATGAACAAGCAGAGAATGAAAACATGATTTTGTTAGTAGCGTTATTAATAGTGGCCTGTCTCTTTTAATATATATATATATATATAAATAAACTTTATATATACATTAAAACAGCCTACGTAAATTAACTCGCGTTTCTGTGCTAAGCACACATCATCAGGGCTATAACAGCAATAATTCAAATTTTCCAAAAGATATATATTATATAAAGTTAGGTATGTGTATATGTTTGTATGTACAGGATTCACTCCTAAACTAATTAACCCATCATTATGAATTTTTGAACACAGCTGCTAGGCATAAGTGACAAGTGAGGGTTGAGGACATGCATCGTATAGAGAGAAATGATATGAAAATGATACGGTTGATGTGTAATATGAGTTTTAAAGACAGGCTTAGATCTGATGACCTCAGAGAAAGATTAAATCTGGATAGCATAGGGAAATGTGTAAAGAACAGGAGACTTCGATAGTATAGCCACATTGAAAGAATGGATGAGAGTTCTTTGTTTAGTAGATGTAGACTAGTTGAGGTAACAGGGGCAGGCCAAGGAAAACATGAAATAAAATGATAAGGATGGACTTGAGAGAAAGAGGGATAAATAAAGACTTGGGTAGTGATAGGTTAATTTGAAAGTCAATTTCATAAAGCCGTCCAACACATGCCAGCATGTTAAACCGAATATGATGATGATGATTTGTTTTGTGAAGTATTTTTCGACAGCTTCTCTCCCTTAGCTTTAAAATAGTTGAAGGTGCATCTTAACAAAACCTCATATAAATAAAGCCTATTTCATATATCCATCACCTACGTTAAGTGGTCCCTCTTTCAAAAGGTTCGTATCCTGTATGATTTTCATTTTTCACTTTGTAGTTTTCTTTGTCTATTCCCAGCCCTGTAGACTAAATTAGCCATTTTATTTTTACTTATATTCACCCCTAAACAAGGCACATTGCCACTTAGATGTAAGGGCTACTGTGAATTAGAGGCCAGACTCATAGGGGCATTCTAAGTGGGGAGCTGTGCAGCGAGATGTTTTTTAAATTATATTTAAATTTCTGCATGTTGGTACAGTTGAGGAAACAGGGAGAGAATTCCAGAATTCCAAAGGCAAGCAGTTCGAGGAAAGCAGCTATTAGTAGAAAGCTTTCCAGCATGTGGGGATCTCTACAGTGAAGGGGTGGGATTTTGCAGATTGTCAGGTTGTTCGGGGGTATTTACGTTGAGAAGGCAATATAACTTTATTACTTATGTACTCATGCAGAGTAGTTGCTTAAGCATTTCACAGACTTTATATTAAAAGCTTGGAGGGCTCGAGGAGTCTGCCATCTTCCTTACCAAGCAAGCCGAGTAGAGGAGTCGGTTCAGTCACCGGACACTCGACCTTGACACGGATATAGTATTGGTTTACATGTTACTAGTTGCAAGTGCAGCCTGACCTAACAATATAATTATTTTTTATTTTAAATTATCAATTATATTTTGCCAATTATAATTTATGATCTATCATAAGTTTTGTTTTATCACAGGAATCTTATGTGACCATGCTAGTTTATCTTATGTCAATCAATTTTTTTTAATTTTATTGACGTGTGTTTCTCTCATTTTATATTCACTTCTAGCATTGTAAATGATTTAAAAGAATTGCAAAGAATTTTGTGACTTTTGGGTCAGACATTCAATTCCATCATCATTTAAAGGTATTAATGGTGCCAGTTAATGGACAAATGTTGGGTAATTAACTTTGCTAACAACGTTAATTATCAGCAACAATGACTGTTGAGACAAGGTCTTAAAACATTAGAATCTCACTTAGTCATTGTTCAACAATAGAGTAGTGGGAGGAGGAGGGGGAGGAAGAGGAGGATGAGGAGGAGGATAGGTATTTGGACACTTACAAAATGTTCATTTTAATGCATTTACATTTATTTTAAAATTTTCACTCTTTATATACAAAGCTAATTCATTAAATAAGGTGAATTTTGAATAAACCGACTCGTTTTTCACCCAGGAAAAAGATTTATATTACTAAAATTATGAGACCAATTCATGTTTGCTTCACATAGCTTTGATAATTACACATTGGATTATTTTTTATTCATTATTAATCGACTATTTATTGAAATCAAAAATGCAATAGTGTAAACTAAATAAAAAATCCTATTTCGAGTTTCATTAATATCCACTCTCTTTTTCACTTTGCAGACATTACTGTATTAGTCATGTAATACCCTCCCCCCCCCCCTCTCTCGTCCCCTCTATTGTCCTGTTTGCTGATTTGGCTCATCTCCATTTATCTTTGAACTTCTCAGTCACTAAAAAATTGGATGACAAAATTGGATGTTCAAGCCTGGAGTATTCTGTTCGATTTGAAGTCTCATAACGAGTATTTGTGTGAGATTAAAATAATGTTTGCTAAAAACTTATTCCAAACATTGTAGAGATTGTAGATTTATGAGAAAAAAATCTGAAAACTTTTATTTTGCTTTATTCAAAAGAAATCGACTTGTTAATTAAAAAATCTTTGTATTTATTCATTTAATTTTCCTCTTTAAGCATCACTTACTTTAATCAATGATCCTATTTCAACTTTTAATGAAAATAAAAGTGATTTAATTATATATATATGTATGGGATTGATTTAGAGTGCAGGACATAAGCTGTGAAGCTCACCTCATCATCACCTTGGACCAGGCCTCACACCCTCAGATGTTATACTACTTAAGTGGCCCTTTAAATCCCTTAAATCTCAGTACTCTACATATTTACAAATCCAAAATTAACTGGCCCCTCTCTAATCACTTCACCTAATCACCATTCTTACCTTCGGGATAACCCTTTTCAAACCAGTCCATAACACCATATTAACTTTTTATTCTTATTTCTTATATTTTATAATAAGTTTTCAGATTTCTGCATGTTGGTACAGTCTGGGAAACAGTGAGCAGGGAGGGAGGTATTTACATTAGGGGGGGGGGGGGCAGTGCAGCAAGTTCATCGGAGCACATTCCATTAAAGTACTTGTAAAACAAACACGGGGATGCAACATTGTGGCGATGGGACAGGGGCTGGAGCTTGTTAAATAGTGTGGGACCTATTAGATTAGAGGTTCTTCTATGGACCAAGTCTAAGAGTGAGAGGCTAGTAGTTGGTGCACCTACCCAGATGTAGCAACAATACGTCATGCATGAGTAAATGATGGCTTTGTTGAGATATAGGATACTGACAGGTGTGAGAAGTTTTCTAGCACGGTAGAGGGAGCCCACCTTCCTTGCAGCAGCCTTGGCAATGTCTTCTATGTATGTGTTCCAATTTATGTTATTCTAATTTAAAGAGACCTTCAATGATCTGGGATTATCTTTCAGCAGGAAAGGCAAGACCTCCCAATGCAGTAAGAATACTGGAAACTATCAGGTTTGAAACAGTAGCCCCATCCTCTTTGCTGTTCAGATATTTCCATTGTTTGGCCACTTCAAAGAATTTCTTCTTCATTTCAAGCAATAATGAAGTGAGAGCAAAATGAACAAATAGCTAAAATTAAGTCGAAATATAATGCTTGTTTTTCAATTAAGAAAATGATTTAAAGAATGAAGTGTTTATTATGGAAAAATGACTCCTCCCCACCCCCCATGTTTCCTGTATAAAATGTAAATTGTTTTATTGCAAAAATCACCTTTTTTTTTTATAAAATTACACTAGTATATATAAATTAATACTAGACAAACATGTGATCCGTTGGGTCACCCATTGAGTTCAGGTTAGATTGTTTGAATCTGGAAAAAGCGAGTTTACAAAATTAGTTACATTTTAAAAAAATAAGACAATATCCAAGATTAGTCTCTTTCAGATCGCTATATCTCCTATTCTCTCTTTTTCCAGTCACAAGTTCAATTGTATTACAAGTTGTAATGATATTTCCTTTTGTTTATAATGTACTATTCCAATCTTGAGTTTTATAGTTTGTTTTATTTCCTTTAACAGTTAATAAACAGAGAGAGAGAGAGAGAGAATAATGATGGAAACGATACTGATAAACACCATATAAAATAAGAATGGGGGGGGGGCGAGTGATAAAGTGATAGAGGATGAAAGTGATAGACAGAAACTTAGTAAAAGATGGGTCATTTGGAGAGTTAATGTAAAATAACGGCTAATTAGAACAATTCAAAAATGGAAATTTTTTCAAACATAACTCAATCTTAAAACTTAAATATTTTAGCATGTATTTTGTGATTAAAATATATTGGAAAAAAGCCTTAGGGAAATAAACGTTGATTAACATAATATAAGATTATTTGTAAAAATGCATCGGATTATGTGATTAATAAATGATCTCGAAATTACATATAAACACCACAAAGAGAAGGAAATATTAATTAGGTTTCTTTTCTATTCATAACGGAACAATTTTAGAAGAATGTGGTGACATTAATTTGATATTTTTAGAAGAGTTCTCTTATTTCAAATATTTTACATACATTATTACGATCGAGGAAACAACATTTTCTAAATGAATATTTGCTAATAGCAGAAATAATAACAAAATACATAAAGAATGAAAAGGTACATCTAAAGTAAAATTCAAATTAAAGTTTATAAAAAAACAGAGATTAGCAGATATCCTGTATGGGACGGATATGGCATGTATTCCATCTGTCATACTGTATACATGTTACCCAGATACATGCCATAATTTCTGTATCCATTTAAAAAAAAATTTCTTAACTTAAAAAAATCTTGGGTATTCTGCTAGTTAATAAAATTAATTTATCAAACTGTTTTGCACCACTTTTATGTCACCTTACGAAGATTAAACTTAAGATACATATGCTACTAAAACTTATGTCGAATCCGTTCTTCAAATTTGATCAAAATCCATTAAATGATTTTGATTCTCGAAATAATGTCTAAAATTTCAGGCTTAAGCTTACATGATTTGTGTACAGTAGTTCGAATAATCCAAATACAAATTATCAATCCTCATCTAAAAAATTCAGAAACAAACTTAAGTGGTCTTAAGAAGAAATCGAAATTTAAGGAATCTTGCCTAATTGGTGTCTAATAACTGAATTAAATTTCATGCAAATTGGAAATATTTGAATTTTCAAATGGGAGCCTTTTAGGCAAGATCAGAGTGTAGTATCTGTTCTGGTGGATGCTATACTCTGTAGATCGGTACTGTCTTGGCCTTCAGGCTTGATTCTGCCGGTCTGAGGTATTGTCCTGTGAAGTTCTAAAAGGTCCACCCTCCCACGCTTTGCTTTCTCACCCTTTGAGAAGGGATTAGTTTATTGCTGAGGTGCCCCTACCAGAGAATGCTGAGGCTGCCCAGGCATTTTTTTTTGTAGATCAGAGTGCTCTTCCTCTAGGGTGCTGGCTTTTCAATCGCACTTTCCCGACCTTGTGTCACATCTTACCGCTGTAGGAGGTAGATAAATACAACAAAAAAAGGGAGATTTCACTATATTATGCCCCGAACAACCCTTTAAAATACTCCAAATGAACTGAAATTTTGAAAATGTTTATTACTTGATATCTAATAGCAACAGTTTAAATTTCATCAAAATCTGAGGCATCTGACTTTTCACAAATGGATTTTAGTCTTCCTTTGGCTCCTTTGCATAAAACTAAATTAAACTAAATATAGCCCACATTACCCATGCTTACGCCTAGCAGCTATGTTCCAACATTCATAAACATACACCTACCTAACTTTATATATGCAAAGATATTATAAGGTCACACACAACAACGTATGTCTGAACAGCTTCAAATGTATTGCCTGAGAATGTCTGGTTAGAAGAAACAAACAATGGCTAAACATCTGGTTTATTTTCTTTAATATATCGGTTGTGCTCAAATAAATTGGTTGAGATTCTTGCATTTATTTGGAAAAACCAAAAAATAAATAGAGAACAAACATTCTTAAGTTGTGTTCATTCAATCTGCGTTCTTATTGACAAAAATGGAATTTTAAACTCGATAGGTTGACTGACATACAGAGCATCGTTGGATGCACATCTAATATAAGATGTTAAAATTGAATGTGTGCGTTTAGCAATGAAAATGCGTTTTCCAACTGAAGCGTGACAGCTGGGTGATTTGTTTTTAAATTAAAAAAGTATTTACATCTATCAAAACATTTGTTTTTAAAATTAAAACTAGTATTTACATCTATCAAAACATTTTTTTAAAATTAAAACTAGTATTTACATCTATCAAAACATTTTTTTTTAAATTAAAACTAGTATTTACATCTATCAAAACATTTTTTTTTAAATTAAAACTAGTATTTACATCTATCAAAACATTTTTAAATTAAAACTAGTATTTACATCTATCAAAACATTTTAAAATTAAAACTAGTATTTACATCTATCAAAACATTTTTTTTACATTCAAATTTCTGATCTTTTGCTATCATTTTCTACCGACTTCCTTTAATTTTCTTTTTATATTCAAACCTTCAGAATGTAAAGGTGGTCATTGAGTTTCGACTATGGGTTTAATAAGACTTATTTCGTCCTTAAAATGAAGTTGGGGGGGTGGGTAAAAAAATTTAAGTTTCTTTTTAATCAAATAAATACTTTATATTAAAGTTCATTCATAAATTAATAAATACTGAAAATCTCATTAAGATCATAAAATGATGATTTTCTGGTAGATTTTTTCAAGGGGGGGGGGTACTCATTTTGTGTTTTTTTTTTTTTTTTTAAATCATGTTCACTTTCATTGTTTTATAATAAAGAGATAATCGTTAAGTTCAATGTATTTATTTGACTCCCCACCCAAGCCAAAATGTAATAAAGTCAATTTAAAGTGGGAAGTCCAGCTCCTCCAAAAAGAGAGCACTCTGGATGGGTGCAAAAATATTTGAAAAGACCTGTCGGCATTTCCAAGTAAAAGTGATCATACTTAAATCTGATTCATTGGACGTTTATTTCTAAATGAATAAGCACGCACACATAGCGTGACATGAATGTTCTATAAAGCGCTGAATCTAGATAAAAAAAAAAATGATTTTAATCATTCATCCTGTAGCGTCATATTTTTTTTAAATCAACAGTTTCTATATTGAATTCATACCTATACTAGGTATACTGAGCTGTAGAGTCGATAGCCAAACGCTCAACTGACTCCTGAAATGTTAAACGGGTCAAACTTTGGCCTAATAAATCTTCCATTAGTAATAATTTATACATATATATTTATTATAGGATTTTGAGGTTACCGAGGATGGGCATGGTTTTCAAGTTTGTTTTTTTGTTTTTCTAATGAATAAAAACTGAAGTATTCATTTATTTTGTTTGAAAAACTATGACCACAAATTATGATGCATTTTGATGTTTGAAGGGGGCAGGACTTTCTCATTATCTGTCACTTTCTTTCCTCCCAAAATCAATCAGAATTTTTGACCCACTCCTAAAGCAATGAATTTGTGCCAACTTTGAAAATCTACAAAAAATGTTGGAACAACGTAGCATATAGGTGGACTCTTTCAAACATCTTATTCTCTAGAGCAGTTCCATATGGGCTGCTGAGCACTCTTGCCATCCTCCCACATGTGATAAGCGATAACTAATTTCTCTGCCTTTTTTGTTCTTCCAGGGTCATTTTCAGTGGTCGACCCTTTCTTCCTTTGTATTCCTTGCCACAATTACATGGCATTAAAAAAAAAAAATTTTGATCATGTTAACTCCTGTGTTAGATTTGATTTGGAAAAGATATTTTTTAAAAGCTGAACTGCTTCTGAATATTGTCCTGATGTTGTATGGACCACAGAGCTGTTAGATGTTTCTGATCCGTATCAAAGTGAACCAGAAACTCAAAGTACAATTTCATGTAATTTTCCTTGCGCATTTATTGATTTTATTTGCTAAAAAGAAAAAAAAAAATGTAATATTGCAATAAAAAGAACAGTCGTTTATGCCTATGTGTATATTGATTGTAAAGGTTTATTGATTTACTTCCAGTTATATGAAGGTGGTTTCTTTGTTGTTTTGACTATTTTTGCTTATATATATATATATATATATATACACGCACACACAAACTAGAAATAAACGTGATCCGCTGGGTCACCCATTGAGTTTTGATTAAATTATTTGAATCAGGAAAAAGTGAGTTTGCAAAGCCAGTTAAATACAATAAAATAAAAAGACACATTCCAAAATTAGCTTATTTCTGCTTGCTATCTCTCTCACTTTTTCTTTCTCTCCAACTACAATAGAAATAGTATTACTGTTTGTGGTGATATTCCCTTTTGTTTATCATGTACTGTCTCTATAATGATTAAACTCACAGCCTTCAAATTATTAGACTTTTGTGTTTAATACACCCCCTCCTCTTCCTATTCTACCATCAATGTTTGTCTCATTCGCCCCCTTCTCCTATCTTATGCATTCAGGTGTGCAAAACAATCAACCAAGCCAGATCATCATCAGTGGTTTAGTATAATAACATAAACAGCCGGATGACCCCTAGGATAGTTTTAAACTAAATAAACAAACGTTTTAATTTATTGTAACAATTTTACCTCTTTTTAAAATAAATAATCACTTTCTTACCGTAATCATAATAGTCACGTAAATATCCTTTAAATAAACAACATATGATGTCACTTTTAAGTCAACGATGACAGAATTTCGTTGTTGATGTCTTACTGAATTTGGGAACTATACATTTTGAAATGGGTAAAATCTTAATTCTTGGCGCACAATGACACCAGATATCTTGCAAGTACGTTTTTGCATTTCATATTTGGTGATTGGATGAGCTCGTTTTAAAGATTGGGCATAGAAGGTGATAACAAAGATGCAAACAAGTTGTGTTCAAATATCCTATGAGCTTTATTGTATTTACTTAGTGTTATGTAGGTTATAATCTGCTTGTACCTACCAGCAGGTTATTATAATACAATGATTATAATAAAACAGATGTTACGACAAACTGGGTGTTTTCTCCTCCTTCATGTATGAACATGTTTCAGTTTGAGAGAAAGAGAGAGAAGTATCAATAGCTTTAGAGCTAAACAAAAGTTACATAACACAAAGTGAATACAACAAAGCTTATAGGATATTTGAACACAACTTGTTGTTAGTTCCAATTCCACGTGATGCACTCTCACCATCTCATATCCAATGTGAATGGAACATTTATTGATTATAAATTACAGTTTTTAATAAACACAAACCAAAAGACATTCCTGAAGTTACTGCTAATTGATTTTGTTTCTATTCAATTTCGTTTCATTTTATGTCTTTTCAAAATCCCAACGAATAACTTGGATTTTTTTATTCTTTGTGTTCAAAAGAAAAGGATAGAAATAAAAGACACATTAAGACTTAATTTCCTGATGTACAGATCTTTTATTGCGTGAACAAAACTAGATATGGTATTTTTTCCCAGGTCGAAATAGGATTTACTACCAAAACTTTCAAGATATAATTGTTATTAAAGTAAGGAGCAGTTTATTTTGGAGAATAAAAATGGTAAATGGTTGAGAATACAGAATAAAGTAATAACCCATTAATCTTTAACTTCACTCAGTGTGAGTGAGTGAGTGTGAGAGAGAAAGCATTATTTAAATGGTCTTAGGCCAGTCCATCTTGTGCAGGAGCGAGAGTTTAGCTACTCCAAGCAATAAGAATTAATTCTCATTGAAGTTACCTTGCTGATTAAAAACTGATTTAGAGATAAGAGTCGGCAAGATTTGATCTGTTTGGGAGATATGGGAGATTAGCATTATGACCGAGGAATGGTGGGGACTTATGGGAGTAATAATAACGTTGTGAAATGGGGGTGTTATCCTCTTAATGACTGGAGAAATATTTTTGGGAAAGTTATAATTATTGTTCTTGAAAAGTAGTGTGGATATGGGTTGATTAAGGTATTTGTTTGTATTTTTTTATTTTATTTATATTTATGAGGGGTGATAGTGGGGAAAGTTTTCTGGAGTGGAAGTCGGTATTTAATGGGGAAATTAAGGGGTTATGTATTTGGCAGAGGGGGGGGGGAGCTAGGCTTTTATGTGTATCGGTAACTCCAGTTTATGAGTAGTGCTTGTCTCCTGTGGATGCATCCCTTAAAGATTTCATCTCGAATATTCAAACAGACTGTATTTGGGTTAATGATGGCCTTTAATATATGGTCTTTTTCAGCGTCACACAGAGGACATCTATTTATGGCTGGAGAGAAGGATAGTCTTCTCTCTCAATTACTTTCCATTTGATGGTGAAGGGTGTCTTTTCATCTTTAAAGTGTCATATCCGGGTCACGAGTGCCGTATTTGCCTTGTTTTTGTATCTGAAGGTGTTTCTGTGTGCATATAATCTTTGCTTGAAGTTTCCCTGCGTCATGCCAATGCATTTTTCTGCCGTCCTCCGGGTGGCAATTATTGACGTTGTAGTCTTCTTTACAGAAACCAAAGAAGTAATTTTCATTTGACATTTTGGTAATTTAGAGGAAATTTTTCAAAAGTGTTATTTGATATATTCCTATATGGGGGAAATATACTTTGCATGAACATAGTCAAATTTTGCTTTCTAGGTAAAAAGGTCAATTGATATGGTCTTTAAAGTATTCAACGTCGATAAATTTTATTTTGTTTCAGCACAAAAATTAAAATGAATTCCCTATAAAAACTGGTTATATAATGAAATAAATAAACAAGGGTGGAACGTCGATTACTGAATAATTCGAAATGGGTACTTTGTACTTTTCACCTTTATTATAAAAGAAAGAAAAAATATGTAAAAGAAAAATACTTTGAAAGATTAGGAGATTTATTTCTTTTCTATGACAAATTTTTAATTTATCATCATCATCATCATCACTATCAATATGTTAACTTCTTTGCCTTTTGGCTAGGAACAAAATGTAGTATCTGTACTGAATCTGCAATTAGTTTTAATGTTCTCTGTCAGTAAAGGAGAAATCCTTCTAGACCGAGGCAATTGACATTTTTGTTCCAATTCAGAGTGCCCATTTTGGGGGAGCTGGATTCTCTCCACATTAACATTGTGCCTAACTCGTCTCTCTTGGGAGGAAGTAAATAGGAACAGCAGCAACAAATTTATTAAAAAACTAATGAACGCCTGTATTCAATTATTAACAGATTAGAAAATATTAATTCATTAGAAACTTAAAAATAAATAAATATGCAAATGAGAAGGTGATTGGATGATATCATGATTAATGAACTACATACCCTGACCCCCCCCCCCAAAGGAGGGGTTAATGCCAGGGAGGATGATATCATAACAGAATAGATAGTACACTAACTCCCTCACACACAAAACTGGTAATCCTGAGGAGATGGTATCGTGAGGAACGAATGTATACTGTACGGCTTTCCTTCCGAAGAGAGGTAATGCCTGGGAGGAATGTATCATGACGAATAGAAATATACTACAGAGAATTGAATAAGCATAAACCATTTTAATTTCAATATAGTTAGGTGGAAAAAACTTTTGCATTTATTTATTTAGATAACATTAAAAACCATGGCAACTTTCATTGTCCACGTGAAACGCCTAAATGAAAATTGGCTGGAAAAATATAGTCGCCATCTTTATAAACATTCTTCCTTAGCTAGTATTATGGTGAACGAACATATACTACACTGACCCCTCCCCCCTGACAGAAGATAATGTCATGATGAACGAACACTATTTCCCTCCACCCAAAAAGGAGGAAGTCATTCTTGCATGGACGGTCTTATGAGAACAGAACTGATAATACACTAACACCCCTTAAAAGATATTCTGACTAAATCGAGTCTTGGGGTTTTTTTTTTCATTCTGGGAGGATTCCCCCCTACACACCCTTAAAAACGGAATAGGTAATTCCTGGGAGGACAGTCTT
Organism: Sepiola atlantica; assembly: GCA_963556195.1. Classification (NCBI taxonomy): domain Eukaryota; kingdom Metazoa; phylum Mollusca; class Cephalopoda; order Sepiida; family Sepiolidae; genus Sepiola; species Sepiola atlantica. The sequence continues at coordinate 137,281,475 of OY744527.1, read as the reverse complement.
ATGATGACAGAACCGATACTACACTACACCACCCATTAAAAAATATTCCAATTTAATCATTTTTTTTTTTGTTTTGGTTTTTATTTAAAAATGCCTAGTCGCAAAAAAATATTTTTATGGTGCCGTGGCCTTTTGGCTAAGATTAAAGTGTAGTATCTGTTCTCGATATTTGACAATTTACTAAAGCCGGAAGTAAATTATCTCCCTTGAAAATTAAATTCTAAATAAGTCTTTAAATGCTATCATTTTCTTTATAAAATCTCTTTATCTTATTTTATTTATAACAATAGCACTATCGATAAAACGATTGCGTATGTAGAAGAAAATTTGACAATACAAAGTAGAAAGGTATATTACAGAATATTAATTTATTAAAAACATAAAAATAAATAAATATGCAAATGACCAGAATCGAGATTTGTTTGAGTGAGTTAGCGATGCCTATATATAGGGTATTTCAATGTATTCTTATATTAGAATTAAATAATCTTAACATGTTGTGATGTTAATATAGTTAGGGTAGATATATGGTAAAATGCACAGTATGTCATGAAAATGAAATGCTGTGACAGACAAAATGTGTGAAAAAAGACAAACAGATTTAAATACAATTGAAAAACAAGAAATAAGAGATTTGACCGGTTTTGTTCCGATCAACAAACGTCTTTAGAAAAAGTGAAGATTTGAAAAATTTTATTTCGATAGTGACACGGACATAGGAAAAGGAACAAACGCACAGCGAGATGTGATTGGTCCATACGAGAAATTTTAACAAGTATGAGAGATATATTTGGTAAGTAGGAAATGTTTTTTTTTCTATAATAATAATCATACTAATAATAATATATTATATATATATATATATATATATATATATACACTTGCACAAAATAACTCCATTAAAACGTGCATTCATCAATGTCTTTTACATTCTAAAATGTATTCATTCTAGTTTTTTCTTGCACCCATTACAGATAAATTAGTTAATTGTTTATAATGAACCATGATATTTTCAGACTTTGTGATTATAACTTATGTGATCGTGCTTGTGCGTGATTAGGACTTAATATTTTTTCTAATGGGCCACCATTTATCAAGGCTAAAAGCTACTTGAGAATAATGATTAATGAGAAGGAAAGATTGTCAGTTGAATGATGAAGAATATTATGGGAGGATTGAAAACGATGAATGGAATCAACAAACGATGATTACTTGTTTATGACAGGTATTTGTTGACATTGGATTTGAAGACGACCATCCCGTTCCACTACAAAGAAACTGTTTATAGAAATCCCGTTTGATGTTAGGGACACGGAGGAAGAAAGGAAAGTTGTTTGCAGTTGTGGTAGCAGGACAAGTTCTTGCTGTGAATGTCTTTCAAGGGGGAACCAGAGATTTGAACTCAATCGATCATCTTTCACGGAAATAATGATAGAGCAGAGAAAGACTAGTAACGTCTTTTCTGTGAGAGACTGTAGAGAACAGAAGAGATCATCTCCCACTAGATTGTGAAGTTGATTTTGCACTCTGTCATCTCCCCGGATGTGGCAGTTGTACTCCATCTTAAGACGTATCTGGCTCTTACATAGATAGAGGATTGCATCAGGGGTCAGGTACTTTCTGGAGAGGTACAATGATTAAAACGTTTTTGTGCAGTTATAAAAAGTAGTTTAATGGATACCAACAGAGACTGTGGAATTAGCATGTTGGGTTTAAGATCTGTTTTAACTCTCTCTAGAGTGAGTAAAGTTAACAATTAACTGTTTATTGCCGTATGATGTCACACACACCTTCTCGAATCCAAATCTTTTTAACGTTAAAAAAGATCTCATTTATGTCTTCCGTATTTGATCGGAGGATATGAAGCTTTCACATTTTTCTTGTATTTTTACAAGATGTTTGTTTTGTGGTCACGTGTATATAGAAATCAGCCAAAGGAAGCACATTAGAAGAGCTCAAGTGCTTTCAACTATCATTGTTCATTTTCCAGAGTATTTTTGATAATTGTTCATTCACCGAGATATTCACAATGATTGTTTTTTTCTTCAGCATTAGGTTAAATTTATGTTGTAATTTTTACCATTGTAAGTTTTAGGATTGTAATTTTTAGCATTGTCAGTTTTAGGATTGTAATTTTTAGCATTGTCAGTTTTAGGATTGTAATTTTTAGCATTGTCAGTTTTAGGATTGTAATTTTTAGCATTGTCAGTTTTAGGATTGTAATTTTTAGCATTGTCAGTTTTAGGATTGTAATTTTTAGCATTGTCAGTTTTAGGATTGTAATTTTTAGCATTGTCAGTTTTAGGATTGTAATTTTTAGCATTGTCAGTTTTAGGATTGTAATTTTTAGCATTGTCAGTTTTAGGATTGTAATTTTTAGCATTGTCAGTTTTAGGATTGTAATTTTTAGCATTGTCAGTTTTAGGATTGTCAGTTTTAGGATTGTCAGTTTTAGGATTGTAATTTTTAGCATTGTCAGTTTTAGGATTGTAATTTTTAGCATTGTCAGTTTTAGGATTGTAATTTTTAGCATTGTCAGTTTTAGGATTGTAATTTTTAGCATTGTCAGTTTTAGGATTGTAATTTTTAGCATTGTCAGTTTTAGGATTGTAATTTTTAGCATTGTCAGTTTTAGGATTGTAATTTTTAGCATTGTCAGTTTTAGGATTGTAATTTTTAGCATTGTCAGTTTTAGGATTGTAATTTTTAGCATTGTCAGTTTTAGGATTGTAATTTTTAGCATTGTCAGTTTTAGGATTGTAATTTTTAGCATTGTCAGTTTTAGGATTGTAATTTTTAGCATTGTCAGTTTTAGGATTGTAATTTTTAGCATTGTCAGTTTTAGGATTGTAAGTTTTAGGATTGGGTTCGAGTATTGACTGATATTATTTGTTTGCTGGTTTAATGATCATCCGTTGGATTTGGGTAGAATTAAAAGGACAAACATCTGTGGGTGTTGCGTTCTTGCTTTTCACCATGCACACTTTTCATCTCTACATGAATGTTTTAGATAGTGGGAGGAAGAGCGAATAACGTAAATAAAGGGTAAATGATAAGAGAAGTGGTGAGAGGAGGCGAATGATGTAAATAATTAGAGAGGGGGGAAGAGAAAGAAGAGTGGGGCGAAGAGCGGATAAAAAACAAATTATTAACAAGAAAGAAACATTTACTTGAAAATCGATTATGTCACAAAATGAAAGAAAATCTTTGTTCTTGGCCTTTTCTAATAATCCTTCCTTACCACTGTGTACGAACGAGCAGGGCAACAAAGTGTAAAAAAAAAAAAAAATGAGATTTGTGTTGTGCACTTTTTGTTTTTTTTGACATTTTTTTTTTTACTGTTCCTATTTATTTTTTTCCACGCGAAGGCAGAATTAGACACAATGTCTGTGACTAATGTGGGGAAAATCAAGCTCAATAAATACGGTCACTGGATTTACACAGAAATGAAATTTGCATCAGTCAAGATGGACAAAATAGATGAAGCGTAGAGCCCAATAACTTTAAAAGTTTCTTTCAGATTAGGCAGAAATACATTTTCATTTACGTTTTCTTCAAAATAAAGTGGCCCAAAATGTGTGCTTATCGAACAAAAAAAAAATCAAAGAAAAACATTGCTTCTACATTTTTTGAATCAGAACTTAAAAAAACAGATCAAAATAAAACAAACAGTGCTTCTACAGAATTTGAACCGGCACCGTGAGATAACCGACTTTGGCCGAACTAATCCATAGGTTATGTTTAGTTTATGGTTAAGGTAATACAAAACGCCAAAATTAAAACTCGAACACAACAAATATAGTAGACATCTTTAGGAAACTGGGGTACTTTCTATTTTTGTTCCAGATGTGACCTATTGTCGTTCTGTCGGCTGTTCAATTCATTCTTTTATATTACTCCCGGGCATCGGGTCCTGCTAGTTGTATATAAAATGTTATCTGCCAACATCCCACTACATAATGTATATATGTAGGTTTTAAGTAGGCTAATGTTTGAGCGATTTTTGTTTTGGTAAATGGCAGACGAATATTTAGTATGGCTTCAATGTTTTGGCGAATGGCAGATGAATATTTAGTATGACTTCAATGTTTTGGCGAATGGCAGATGAATATTTAGTATGACTTCAATGTTTTGGCGAATGGCAGATGAATATTTAGTATGACTTCAATGTTTTGGCGAATGGCAGATGAATATTTAGTATGACTTCAATGTTTTGGCGAATGGCAGATGAATATTTAGTATGACTTCAATGTTTTGGCGAATGGCAGATGAATATTTAGTATGACTTCAATGTTTTGGCGAATGGCAGATGAATATTTAGTATGACTTCAATGTTTTGGCAAATGGCAGATGAATATTTAGTATGACTTCAATGTTTTGGCAAATGGCAGATAAATATTTAGTATGACTTCAATGTTTTGGCAAATGGCAGATAAATATTTAGTATGACTTCAATGTTTTGGCAAATGGCAGATAAATATTTAGTATGACTTCAATGTTTTGGCAAATGGCAGATAAATATTTAGTATGACTTCAATGTTTTGGCGAATGGCAGATAAATATTTAGTATGACTTCAATGTTTTGGCGAATGGCAGATAAATATTTAGTATGACTTCAATGTTTTGGCGAATGGCAGATAAATATTTAGTATGACTTCAATGTTTTGGCGAATGGCAGATAAATATTTAGTATGACTTCAATGTTTTGGCGAATGGCAGATAAATATTTAGTATGACTTCAATGTTTTGGCGAATGGCAGATGAATATTTAGTATGACTTCAATGTTTTGGCGAATGGCAGATGAATATTTAGTATGACTTCAATGTTTTGGCGAATGGCAGATGAATATTTAGTATGACTTCAATGTTTTGGCGAATGGCAGATGAATATTTAGTATGACTTCAATGTTTTGGCGAATGGCAGATGAATATTTAGTATGACTTCAATGTTTTGGCGAATGGCAGATGAATATTTAGTATGACTTCAATGTTTTGGCGAATGGCAGATGAATATTTAGTATGACTTCAATGTTTTGGCGAATGGCAGATGAATATTTAGTATGACTTCAATGTTTTGGCGAATGGCAGATGAATATTTAGTATGACTTCAATGTTTTGGCGAATGGCAGATGAATATTTAGTATGACTTCAATGTTTTGGCGAATGGCAGATGAATATTTAGTATGACTTCAATGTTTTGGCGAATGATATGGTCAATGAATGTAACCAGCTAAGTAAGTTAAAGTTAGAAAAGGCCAACTTTCCCCAAACACCCCTTTTCAGCCTTGTGCAACATTTTGTTTAATATGTAAATATTTTAACAGTCATGTACTGGAGAAAGCTTGCTTCTCTAATGGAAAATTGCCTCTGTGGTACCAGTTTTCAAGAACTGACCTACAAAATTATCATCCATAAGTCTCTCCACTTTTCGCTAAAATCTGTGAATCTAGCGACAGTCTATCACCTCGAATATTCTAAACTTCTTTCTGACAAACAGTATGAATTTAGGCAATCCAGCTCTACTGCAGATATCCTAACGGCAATCTCTGAACGCATATACCATACACTGGATAAGGCAGGTGAGGCTAGGGCGGTAATGCTTGATATAGTTCTGGCATGAAAGTCTTCTCAGGAAGAAATTAATTCATACGGTATTACTGGACGAATATTTAATATAATCAGATCCTTCTTGGGTAAAAGAAAGATTCAAGTCATTCTCAATGGCCATACATCGAAGCAACATCATATTAATGTGGGTCAATACTTGGACTTTTATTATTCCTGATCTTCATAAACGACCTCCTTGATGCAATAGTGCAGAGATGGGTATATTTGCTGATGATACCACACTCTATTCTCGCCATGTGGGCAAATCAAACATACATATACAAGACAATAGCTGAATCCTTACAAAATTACCTCGAGTCTGTAGTTGAATGGAGCCAAAAATGGATAGTTACATTCAAGACAATGCTTCTTTCCTAGAACAATTATAAGAAACCTTTCTAATCACCGATTGCCATGGCTGATAGCACTCTTCCCGAGAGTTCAACATTTAAACTCCTTGACCTAACATTTACAGGCAACATCAAGTGGAATAAATACATAGAAGATACTGCCAACTCTGCTGCAAAAAAGGTGAGCTCCCTCTACGGGGATAGAAAACTTCTCACACCTGCCAGTATCCTATATTTCTGTAAAGCCATCAGAACAAAAGTTTAAAAATTAAAAAAAAAAAAAAAAAAAAAAAAAAAAAAAAACTTTCTCTTATGCTATTGGAAAAGGTATAAAACCGTCTTCCTTTCTCTTGTCATTAAAAATAGTAGGGTAGAAAAGATTCTCAAGCCTTAGTAGGAAAACTAGTCTAGGAGAAGTAAAACTCCAAAATAACACCAGGTCTTCTCTGTTTAACGTTGCTTGTCATCATCTTGAATTTTTTCTTGCCATTGGACTTGAGCAGTGCCGGATCATAAGTGCTGCTGAAGATTGTGTAACCCTTGATTCACTACAAATTCATGGTGCATTTATCGTTTCAGAGGGTATCAATCGTCTCTCCAAACAAACTGAGGCCAGTAAGTTAATCGCAAATATTCAAAGTCAGGGTTATTTTTTATAACAATGTTTTGGATTTATATTTTGTTAGTTACACCTTATTAATTAAAATGCAGAAAGCTTTGATTTCCATTTTGAAAAACTACAAAAAAAACTTTAACGCTATTGATCGAATGAATACACTAGCAATAACATAGCAGTTGACCTAAAAACAATATCTGAGATATTGTCTCATCATACAGCAAACATTTTTTTAAACTGATGTAAAAATGACATTACAATGTTGGGATAATCTCTACATTTAAGATATTCAATTCTTTGGTAAAATACAAGGACATTAAACAAAAAATTAATCTTTTTATTTATCATCATTATGACAGAAAGGGACAGGAGATGGTATAAGTGTATAAATCTCGGATCAATTTATTTATATTTCAAAAACATTTAAATATAAAGACAGTAAATTGTGAAATGCGGTACTTTATTTTTTACTCATTTCGAGAGTAACAACCTCTCTTTTTCAAAAGATGGACACCGCTATTCAAAAATTTTTGATTAGCAGCATCCATCTTGCCAAACCATTTCAGAGCATTATCTGCTACTGGATTGACCAAATGACGACAGAACAGGAAGATTCAATAGAGGACACTTCCAACATCGGTTCAGTGATACATAATTAAAACCTCCTCATGTGATAGTAATTCTCCCAGTCGTAAAATTGTTAATAAACCATTTTATATTGTTGATTTACATAGAATCGTTTTCATCCATTTATTTCTTCATATTTGTGTCCTACAACTCACAAGCCACTTCACAACAGTTGAATTACCTACTAAATACCATCCTCGGGTGTCTTCAGTCTCTCTATACAAGGGTTTGTCAAGACAACCTGACATGAGGATAATTCCTCCTACAAGTAAACCCTGACCAAATATTCAAAATAACATAGCCCAAATAAGATCCCCTCGACACAGCGATACACTGGTCCATACGAGGAATGGTGCACCTTCTCCAAGTAATGTTACCTCTAGTAACAGCACTTAGCTGGATACTCAACCAAACTAGATGAATTCTTGTCCTGGAATCCAACAGGACCACAAGAAAGATAACATAGTAAACTGGTCAATTGGGAAGAGGAAAATTAATGTTCTTAACTTTTTTACTGACTCAAAGTTTGAGAGGTAAACTGATTTGATCACAACTGAAAACATTGTGATTATAATAAGCTGACTAAAGAATAAAGTTCAAATGTATCAACTCATACAGAAAATATAATATCCATAAACAAATAAACATTTTTGAGAGGGGGGAGGGGAAATACAATTGAAAATGTGATTTTTTTTTCCAGAAATTAAAATAATGCATGAATTAAGAGAGCAAAAATATTCACAGTTCTAACGATTAGCTTTACACGTAAAAACACAAAGGTGTAAATCGCAGCTCTTTTTCGTGTTTGTGACACGCCTGCTAATTTCAATCGATTCTTTACTTAGTCTTATAAGAATAAACATAGGGTCAAAAACAAAACAAGATCACATATGTCACACCCATCCACATTTCTGATAAACACGATACACAATGTGCATCTCCATATATGGAAAACAATCAATAATCGCATATGTAAGCAAAATAAAATAAATCTTTTCATATTTAAATGAATAAATGCAAAAATTGGGTTCCATTTCCTGCACTAACGATGAGCCCAAAATAAAATAAATCTTTTCATATTTAAATGAATAAATGCAAAAATTGGGTTCCATTTCCTGCACTAACGATGAGCCCAAAATGCTCGATTTCAAGTTAATAAAACTTTACGCAATAACAGTACCATTTTCATATACTGCTTGTGTATGTGATCTATATCGTAGCAAAAAGACGTTTTATTAATTAACTATAGTTTGCAAAAGGACGTTTTATTAATTAAGTATTATTTTTATTTCAATGATTGTTTTCATTTTGGCATAAATAGTTTCGTTTATGAATGTTGTCTGATTTCGTGGACAAATGTTAAGTATTTGTGTTCAAATGTTCCTTTCTGACTTTTTCTTTAAGAGGACCGACTGACTTGATTTTTAACAGGTTGTGATCCATTTCTCAATTGTAAGTTAAAAACAAAGCCCTCACTACAACCACACACTATGGCTCAGGCAAATTTATTTCTTCTTTCTTTTCGATCATATTTAAAAGATGAATTTTTTTTATCAAAATTACCAAAATTCTTATGTTTATAAGAACAAACGCAAAGTCTTTTGTTTTGTATTTACAACAAAGTTATGAAATGTTTTATTTAACATTTTCGTTTCAACTCCTTCAAGAAGCAAAGTTTGCAAAATGATAGCGAGCCACCAAAGCCAACTAGTATATATATATTTAATAGCATACTATATATAATTATATATATATATATATAATATATATTATATATAATATAATTAATAGCATAATATATAATTATGGTAAACATGCAACACATATTATTTTATAAGTATATAAAACTAATATATACACAGGGTGTTCACAACAAATTTGACACTTTGGGAAAGGAAAGAAAAACGTCATATAATGGCCAATAATTAATGTAATCTCCAAAATTCAAAGTGCATTTCTTAGAGGATCTTTTGCCGAATACAGCTCACTCAGAGAACCCACACTTAGGTTCCACCACTGCCTCAAGGCGGGACCTGAACCTGGAGTATGCAGTCTTCACGGTGGCGTTCGAGAGATGTTTGAACAACAGTTTGATCCTGACAATCCGCTCACCCTTGATCTTGTAGGCGATACGGTTTGTGAGGTTGCAATCAAACGATGTTAGGACTGGTGAAGTCATAGAAGTTCTCAGACAGCCAGTGTTGTGTTTTCCCGGAGGTGTGACACAGCCTGCTGCACGGATAGCCTTCCCGCAGCCACCCTCTCAATCCAGCACTTGTCAATAGTTAACAGTAACTCAATATAGCTATCTGAATTGAGTTCGGATTACTTTTCAAAGATGTTGGATGGCATGGCGTGGTCTTCACTTGAAACACCCCCAAAGACAATCACAGTTTGAGGGAACTTGGTCTTCATGACATGTGGGAGTTTGTGTTGATTGTAGACTGGCCACCTCCTGTTTTGCACATTGTGAACCAGAGCATTTCCAGCTTAACTGGATGTTTGCCTTTGTTGAGTTTCTTGGCTTTCACAAGTTGTTTTTTGGGGGGCCTTAGCGGTGAATAGTTGGCCATTGTGACTCTTGTATGAAGAGTAGCAAAGATACTTGTCTACTTATTTTTTTTTATCCCTCATCTCTCTGGCCAAGACCCGCATTGGATCTTGCCACACTTTTTTTTCTTTTTTGCATCTTCATCAAATTTTGTTGTGCAGACACAGGCAAATTGCTGACTAAAAGTGAGAATCAGAAGGTAGGGGTCAGGTGTTCAAAAGGGGGAGGGGTAGATGAGTGTGTGCGTGCATTCCTGGAAATGTACTGATATGGATTTGAGGGGAATGGAAAGGGGGGGGGGGGGGGGGTCAGTTATATTTTCTTCTGCTTATTAGGCATATGTATGTGTAAAATTACACATGTATATATAGGGAAACACTCTTATCAGGCCTCAAGAATGTTACTGTTATGTTCTGAAGATCCTGTAGCATACTTTGATCTAAAGTGGCTGGCAGCTATTTTTCGGGTCCAAGTAAATATTTTCTGTAGTGTAGGGCACATCCTGAAAATTTCAAACCGGATGTTTAGGCAAGTGATTGGTAAGATTTTAAGTTTATTGTTAGTACACAAGCTATATATCTTGAAATGTGGACACTACAAATTTTGATGCCGCAGTATCATTTGTTGTATATTAAGGATGAGTAGCTTTGAACACTTCAAGGATGACCTTAGCAAGTGGTTATCTATCAAGGTCAGAAAGTCAGATTTGACAAATCTTAATGGAGAGAGCAAAAGTAGGGATCAAATGAGGTGTGATGTCATCTAAGTTAGGGAAGATTTTTGTAAGCAAGAAATCAACTGTGAGTGGGTTGAACAGGACATGTAAAATAATGTCATAAAGATAGAAGTTAAAAACAAAACTATACTTGTCTCCCTTTCCCTCACGACAATGAGTTAGAAAAAGAAATATAAAAAACAAGCTGTTGCCATTATTTATTTATAAATTAGCAGCAACTAAAGAAATGTCCTTTTACAGCCAACAAGTTCCAGGTGAGTGAGCCATCATCATTTCTTCAGAATCCAGCTTCAAATTCTTTCAAACCCACAGCAACTAGACATTCACGATGATATATAACACGTAGTAGGAGAGGAATGAATAAGAAGGTGAAAAGAACAAAGAGTAAAACAGAAGGAAGAGAGAAAGAGACCTTTGTTTTCTTTTAGATTAATTTTGTTTCAATGATTTCAAGTAGTAAATAGGAATTAAATTGTGAAGCAATAGTGAGCGAAGCCAGCTAGTTCAAAATAAATGTTTAAAAAAGGAATTCTGTTAAATAACACTGTTCATTATATTTATATATGACCGATCTTAAATAAGATCATGTTCTTTTTAAATACTATTCTGAGTTTTGCTTATGAACTTATGAATACAAAACTAAAAAAAAATCATCTTAAAACCAGAAGTATAAACATAGAAATTCCAGAAAAGAGCGAAAATATAAAATCTACAAAGTTTCTATGGAAACCGAGGACTGAGCATGAAATCCTATACATGGATAAAAAAAAAAAATTTTTTTTTAAATTAAGTACTTGACCTAAATAAAATAGGTTTATATATATATATATATATATATATATATAGATATAGATATAGATATAGAGAGAGTGTAAGGTATTTAAGGACATAAGCCATTTTTACTATAACTAGAATATTATTTGAGTTAATATTTTCAATATTTCAGAATTATCAATGGTAGCTCTTATGATTACACCATAAATGAAGAGTTATCGTGACTATTGAAGTTTTAGGAGACCTTAATGAATAAAATTACGAAATATTTATCCTTGTCGTCAAAAACGTTTTTCAGTAAAAAAGATATGTTTTTATGAGTCATTTTTGTGTATGTATAAATCTGTCCTCAAATAGGTTATGCACCTCGTGTGTGTGTGTGTGTGTGTGCATATATATATATATATATATACAGGGTGATTCATAAGTCACTTAGCTACTTAAAATGATTACCATATGAAGCACAAACATACTATGAACTTTTGATGATTGTTATCTTACTCTCTAATTACTGCTATTTGTTATTTTAAATTTGTTCGTTTATATATTTGTTTCTATATATATTTATTTTTATTTATTTAAATTTGTGTAAATCATCATATGTGCTTTTTTTTCAAGCAGTATGTCATTTACAATTGAAGAGCGAATTTTTATTGTTATTCATATGGCCAAATTTGATGAATCTCCCACACTTGTTGAAAGGCAATGACGACCTCAAATCAAAAATCACTGCCAAGTTTGTTAAAATTAATCAATCAAATATGCTACAAAGAGTCGTAAATTCCTTGCAAAAAAGAATAGAGCTATGCATGCAGAACGAAGGTGGAAATTTTGAAAATTTTCTGTAATACGGTAATACAAAACAGAAAGTTTATTCAACAAATTCATTTATGGGAGTTTTAACTCCCATAAATGAATTTGTTGAATAAACTTTCTGTTTTGTATTACCGTATTTTTTAACTTTAGAATTTCAAAAAATAAATAGCTAAGTGACTTATGAATCACCCTGTATATATATGTAACAAAGTGATGGGACCCTGCAGAGAATTGCAAAAGATTGGTACGCTAGTATATATTTAGGGGATCTGCATGGGGTACAACAAGGCAAAGAACCAGATTATAAAAAAGTTGATATTCATTGAAAAATATTGTTTTGAATTTCTCGAGAATTAAGCTGTTTCGTTCAACACCAGCGAATTAAGGGAGGTCAGAAATTTGCCGGCTGTCATAGTTTGAGGGGTGACATGTCAGACACTCAAAGTAAAGTTCTATGCACACAACAATGATGGGAACGTGTAAAGAATAGCGCATAGGTTGCGGTTGAACTACTGAGAGAGAGAAAGATAGATGATTTGACAGGAGAAAACCTGTCAGACGCAGATTCCTACGAGTAAGTAACGAATGACATTGCTTAAGGTAGGTGTAACTTGGCTGGACAACGTCAAGTTAGCTTGCCATGTAATATAAGGTGCGACAATCGCAAATTTATTCAAAGGTTGAAATTTCAATTTTTTTTAATTTCAGAGAGAAAACTGCTGTCGACACTCCGAGAGAATTGCTTTTCTCCGCCCAGAAGAGAAAAACGCTTTTCGCCCCGTCCATCCAAAAACTTTCACCACTGACTATTCAATAAACTTTGCGAGTCAAAGTTGGATCCCAAACTCAGTCGCAAAACACAGAGGTATTAACCCCTTAACGAGTGGAAGACTTTTTGATTATTGAAACTAAAAGTTTCATGGAAATATATATTTCTTTTTTTTTAAATTAAGAATATTTGTTTGAGTTATTGATATCTTGCTTGTCCATCTTTTTTTTTAATGTACTTCTCATACCTCAGTTGACGACCGATTTTCTGATTGACCCCGGTCCAGACTTTTTACTCAATTAACATAACATGGTGGAGGTAAGGCCCTGGAAATGGAAACGATTCAACGCCACTAGTCTTCTGGCATCCCAAGAATACGGCCAAAAGTCGGCGAAACCACCGAACACTAGAGGTATTAACCCGGATACAAGTGGAAGTGAACTTGTGTAACGGCTGCATTATTGGTTGCTGCAAAGGTCTGAGACGCTACACGCACACATATACACACACACACACATATATATATATTAGTTTATATTGGGATAGGGGTAGACATATTTAGAAAAAAAAAAAAAAGTTTTGAAAATGTGTCTACCCTTATCCTGATTCAATGCTAATAGACATGACTCACTTTATTTTTTCTTCTACTACCATTAGTCTGAATTCCATCTCGGACAATATGAGGAAAAAAACATTTTTTGTTTTGACAATTATCCCCGAAAGCTAAGTTTAATAAATTCCATTTATTTTAACAATAATAAATAAATAACACGCATTGTTTAAGGTCTTCCAAATTTAAATATTATACTAGTTTATACTCACTCCTTGAGCAATGTTGGTACAGTTCCTGGGGATGACAATTTCCATCTTTAGCAAGCTTTTACTACTTTATATCGAGTATGAAGAAAAATATTTGTGAAATTCTGTGAAAAAAATATGCTACTTAGTATTTTTTTTAAACTTTGTTTCGCTCCAAACAAGGCATATTGCCACTGAGACATAAGGGGCCACTGATTAGGGGCCAGATTTACAGTAGGCATCTTAATTAAGGAGTTGTGCCGCAAGATATTTGGTCACATTACATTTAAATTTCTCGATATTGGTTCAGTCAGGGAAACAGGGATACAAAAAATTTAATCGAGAAAAGAATTGCTCTGCATCAAATCTTGAGTTATATTAAATAATACATTTTTAAAAGGATCGGTGTGAGTGTCAATAATATGTATGTGCTTCGTAAAATCATAAACCATTCAACTTATTAGGAAATATGTATTCTAGACTACAAGGTGAGTAATGTCGACACATTAGTTTTTTTATAAACTTTACCATTTAGAGGGGTGCCACCGAAACTGTACTATACCCTCCAAATAAAGAAAAACATCAAAATGTTAAACTAATGTTATATTTATTGCTTATACCCGTCTTGGGATGGGTATTCTACTTGTGTATATATATATATATATATATATATATATATATATATATGTGTGTGTGTGTGTGTGTGTATAATGGCTATGACTCAAGCATCTTAGAATATATCATTTACAAGAATGAATGAGGATCTTTGCGTATTCTTGTTCCTTGGACACTATATTATCACTTTTATTCTAAAATTCCTATCATTTTCAAGTTGTATAACTTGAAAATGATTTTAAAATATGCAAACTCCAGAATATTATTGTAAAATCACCTAACATCGAATTAATACCACCATTGGATTTCTTTTAGAATTTTACTTGAGAAAAGTTGTTTGATCTTGATGTAGGGTTTTGACTTCAGTTGCATTGAGAAAGTGAGAGAGAGATACTACATTCCCAACATATAGGGTGCATGACTCACAAGGGGCTGGGGGGGGGGGTGATGTTAATAATAACAAACTTGAGGTTTTACTTTACTACTTTGGCAACTTTAGTACATCTCAATGTTGGAAACTCCTCTCTCCCCTCCTCCACACATTGATGAAATAAGTTGAGATGCTGAAGCACAACTCATTGAAATCTTGCAAAAAGAGAGTGACGCTATCACTAAACAAGTAAACTTAAGATTGAAAATGGCTAAATTAGTGTTTCAAATAAAAACACTGAGCAGTAAACTTGAAGCACAAAGACTTCACTAAATTGAATTATTTTATCTCAAGTTCGATAATAGAATCAGTTTAAAAGCAAATAAAAATATTATTGTTAATTCTTTAATTTTATTTCAAAGAATTGAATAATTTATTTTAAGGAATTCATTTTCTAATATACTTCTACAAAAAACTCAATTTGTTTTCGTATTAAAAGGCTGCGGTGGCATAACAACTTCTGAGATACTGCGGTGGAGACTTGGGCTCAAAAGATTGGGAACCTGCATCTCACTGCAGAAAAGTTTGGTACAAGGTCAATTTATAGTAAGAAATTCAGCTCACCCTAAAAGGGGAAAGGGTAGCTCTGAATAGGTGCAAAATTTGCCATGATCGGTTCAGTTGACCCTTCAGATGAGGAAGAGGTAATGCCTGGGAGGATAACCTCCTGAAATCGACCAGAACAAATACTACACTTTTTAATTATTTATTTGCAACAAAAAAAAAGGTAAGCAAATTTTCCAGATTAGGCAGGTAAGTATTTACCTTTCTTCCCACAAAGACAGGGTGTGACGACACTGCTATAATAATCTTATGTCAGACTGTATTGCTTGCTTTTAACTAATCAACCTTAATTTGTTTTATCCCAAAAACTAGGCTGTAATATATGTATGATACAACTATAACATATTTGATGTTTCCCACCAATGTTAAGCCAGTGCAAACAGTTCTTGGAAACGTGATTGGCAGTATACTTGAGGACTATTTTTCACCACAGAAGAAAACATCACAAAAATGTGGACCAAAGATAACTCCAGGAACAGCCGTTTCAGCATGCGATCTTGCCGATTCACATCCATTTACACCTGGTGTGAGAAAGTGCAACTGATTATTGAAGCTGAGTCATATTTTTCTGTTCTGAGGGATGTTTATGTGCATTGTTACGAGACGAGGTTATAATAATGTCGTACGGCGGGGCTACTATGATAATGCATTATAATATACATTATCATAGTTTTATTTCAGCTTTTTAAACATTTTTTTTTTATGTAAAAAAATTATCATAGTATGATAATTTTTTTAAATTAATAAAAAAAAAATGTTTAAAAAGCTGAAATAAAATTTTTCTTCACTTTTTATGAAAAAAATAAAAAATAAAAACCTAAATGTTATTTATTCAGGCTTTTTTTTTTTTGTTGTGCAACGAGAGAAGCACAAGTAGGAACAAATGCCCCAAAACCTATCGGTTGCAGTAATAAATTCACACCTCTTCCCAAAGAAGGAGGTAACGCTTGAGAGGATGGCCTCCTCAGACCGAGCAGAACCACACCCGTTTTTAACTCAAAGGCCCGCTAAGTAAATTGTATTGTTACAAAACACAGTTTATGAATCAAACTATTTACATTGTTTGTAAAATATTAAATAAAATATAAAATCACAGTAAGTTTTAGGAAAAATATTAAGTGTCGGCATTAGAGGTTCATACCGTCACCTCAAATCTACGATACGGAGGGGGGGGGGGCCTACTCTTTTGTAAACAAACCAAAATGTACATGTCACCAAAAATAATGGAAATTAAGTTTGACAGGATTTAAGTTGGGACTAACATGAACATGTGTAGTAACGTTATTTTCGTCTTTTTTTATGTCTATTTACTTGCCTTCCCACAAATGCAAAGTTAGACACAAGGTCGGTTATAATGTGGGAAAATTCCAGCTCCCCAAAAAGGGGCACTCTGGATTGGAACAAAAATTTAAATTGCCTCAGTCTAGAAGGATTTCTTCAATGGCCGATGAGGGAAAAGATGAAGTGTAGTATCAGAACAGATACTACACTTTTAATTATTTGCAGAAAATATAAAAATGTTACATTTAAAACAAAGACCGTCAAAAGTGTAGGGAAAATGGGTGCTGTTGGTCATCCTTGGTCTCTGGTGATAACAATGTCTATCCCACTCTTAACTAGAATCATCTCAATCACCACATTTACACTAGGGGCCGTCCTACTTAAGATGCACCAAATTGATTGGACATTTTATTGCTCATAAAGATACACTTTGATCCCAGCCAAAATGCAACAACGCTATCATTTTTTTCAGTAAGGAGAACAAAAATAAATAGGCCTCCAGAGGACAGCTGAAATCATCGGGAAGGGAGAGGGTACCTATCATCTATTCTGATTAATAGGGACCTAAAGGAATTAATAGTACAAATTCTAAGCCGAGTTGAAAAGGTGTGTTTGCTTGTAACTTATAATTAACATAGTTGGAAGGAGAAAATAGTTTTGCTTGTCACTGAAAAGAAATGAGATAAGAAATTGGCAAAATAATATTTAATGAAATTAATTGGAGCAGCAACAGTCATTAATAATTTGAATGATTAAGAATTTCTAATTAAACAAATGAAAATAGAGTCGGTAAAAGTGTAAAAGGTGAACTATAAGGAAGTATAGAAGAAGCGAGGGCAATTTTGGTTACCTTGTTTTGTAGTGGTTTCTGCTGATACACAATACGCACAGCCTTTACAAGTTCTTATCAGAAAACACTGCTTATTTTTAGATGGGTGAGGGAATTAAACGGGGGGGGGGGGGTCTAAACCGGATCGGAGAAAGAAAGAGGGAAAAAAAGAAAAGAGAAAAAGAGAGAATAAATGGAGAGAGAGAGAGACAGAAAGTAAAGAGAAGAGAAGAAAAGAGGAGAACAGAGAGAGAGAGAGAGACAGAAAGAGAAAAAAGAGGGTAAAAGAAAAAAAAGTTATGTACTAATAAAAGTTAAAACTTGTCTAATGGAGGTCTCAATGAATGTTGAAATTAGATCCGACATCAGCTGAAACGACTATAATTCATGTTTGTATTTTGAAATAACAAAACATCAGAGAATAAAAGGATTGACCTGCAAGAACTAAAAGGCCACTTCTAACCAATGGGATACTTCATTATTTACAACAGGCAACCAAGAAACTGATAACAACAATCATTTTCTATCACATGTTTTGCTCGCAATCATCTTTCTTGTTTTTTTTATAGAGCAAAGCTGGATGTTAAGTGAAAACACATTCTGATTTGGGAAAATTCACAGCTGTTGCCTTTGGATAGTTGATATAAACATTTCTGGCATTTCTTTAAATAAAGTCTTTCATTCCTACGAACTCATAGCATCCTTTATTAACTGAACCAGTTGTGGGGGGAGTTGACTTTTAAAAAAAAGATGAAGCACAATTCAGGTTTAAATAACCCGTTTCTTATAAAAATTGCAAACTCAACTCCTCACAGTTTGTTGGGCTTTTTTTAAATAATTTAACTACTTTTTAAGTAAACTGTAACATAAAGGAAAGTTGCTTTGTCTGTGTGTTTGTCTGTCAGTGTGTCTGTCTGTCTGTCTGTGTGTCAAACTCTACAAAAGATACACTAACAAGTCATATATATTTTGCTTCAGTATAACCTCAGGCTGATTTCGATAAACAAATGTGATATTCATTCATTTGGGATTTCTTCTTCTTTTACATGTAAGTTTTGCTAGGGTTGCAAAATCGGAGGTTTTGGAAAGAATGGGAGTCGTACTCGTAAAAATGCTAGGAGTCGGAGTTAGATTTCTTTATCTCCGGAGAATCAACAGACACTCTGAATATTGGAAGACTTTAAAATAAGGAGTTGGGGTCGGATATTTTAGAATTCTAAGAGTTGGACCTTATACCTTCCGACTCCACAACCCTACATTGTGCACTATAGCTTCAATGTTTTCTCACATTGAGAATGGTGGACATCATTTTGCAATCCATTGATAACGTTAGTTTTTTGCATGGAAGGCAGGGCCTTGTGATCGTCTTCTCACATACAGCACTTAGTATTCTCAAGTGCTCACCAATCTAGTACTGACCAGGCTCAACATCGCTTATCTTGGATGATCTAACGAGAACTTGTGTGTCAACCAAGGACAAAAGTAGTGACTATGGGGTCAGAAAAAAAAAAAAATTCTTTCATTCAAGAAATAAAGGGAATTAACTCTAAATAATTTGGCAGTTATTTCTTCTGACCATTGAAAATTATAGAAATTAAAAAATAATTAAAATGATAATATAGGTGATAGGAGTACACAGGGGTCCTTAGTCATTCCCAGGCAATGGCGGGTAGCCATGCTAGTTCAGCATTTTAAAATAATTGTTTTTTCTTTCTGCAAAAGATGAGTAATACAATACATAAATTTTGAAAAATGTATTTTTCGTTTTACCACCTGGACTTAGGGTTAGTAGTAAAAAGGGTGCATGGCAGAACTTTTTGTCGACGCCACGAGACCCCACTGGCCACCAGGATTTGTTTCATGTGACTCACATGAACAAATCAATCGCAATCATTTAAAAATAGAGAATCGTCTTCATTATTAAAAATAAACATCCAATTGACTTTTTATGCCCTCCTCCCCAGAATACAATATTTTTCTTTTGTTTATTTTATTGTTACTTTTCAAAATAGAATTAACATTGATTTTTTTTACTTTAGTCGAAAAGTTTGTTTTTTTAAATTTAAAAAATCTCAAAAAAAAAAAAAAAAAAAAAAAAAAAAAAAAAAAAAAAAAAATCAACGTTAATAAATAATTCTCTAGATAGAAAAAAAAATCTCCAAAAAAATAAACACTAAATTGTAACTTTACAAAGTTACAATTTAGTGTTTATTTTTTTGGAGATTTTTTTTAATCTGATATAAAAATTCTATGTTTTCTATATATTTTGGGGTATATTGGAACGGTTAGCTTCCAAAAATAGGGTATATTTTTTTTGTAAGAAACAAATCATAAACTCAGTGTTGAATATTGTTTTTTCTTGAATTTATAATGGGTTTCTAAATAATAACCTTATTTCAGCACATCCTTAAACCGCAAAAGTGCCGAGAAAAGATTAAGCATAACACTTAATAAAACATTGAAAAGTAAAAAAAAAAAATCAACGTTCATTCTATTTTAAAAAGTAACAAAATAAAACTTTGGCCTACAAAAAATGGCTGGGCAGCCCTGTCGATATCCACCAGCCTCAGCAATAAACTAACCTCTTCTCAAGGGGTGAGAAAGCAAAGTTTGGGAGGGTGGACCTCCTAGAGCTGCACAGGACAGTACATAAGAAACTTATTTTACATAAATAAACAATAAAGAAACTTGACGCCGACACTGGGAATCGAAGCCACAAAGCTAAAACCTTAGTCGTTACTGACTGAACTTATTAAAGTCTTTCAAATTAAACAATTCACTGAACCCGTTCGGTTGACTGTGGAACTCTTCAGTCACAGGAGGAAGAGACGTGGCAGCCTAGCAAAAATATACAATGGTATATTCTTGATCAGCATTGCCCCGGATGAATAATATCGAAAATTTAGAAGAAATTATTCATTCTTTAACTCTAAACTGGCGCAGATTTCGTTGGAGGGGGGGGGGGCGGTTTTTCAGCCATTTTATGTACTAAAGGGAAGTAACTGATTTTTTTTATCAAGGAGTTACTGTCTCAGGGAATCTATATAAAGGAGAGTTGTCTGTGTTGTGTGCGTATGTCAAGAAAGAGGAATGGGCTGGGCAGAGGATTAAGAAGAGGTAGGGAGAGGGAAAACGGGGGAGGTTGGAAGAGAGAAAGATATAGAGATGGATAGAGATGTATAGAAGTTTTAATAGAAATATGTTACACTTTCGCCCTGCTAATATTTTATAAATAATTTCATCGATAATCTAGCGTGGATCCTGGTTTCGATGGGATATAGACGATGGTTGTATCTTTGGAATGTACTACGAGCCATGCTAACAATTAAGATGTTAAAAATGGGGAAATGAACAAAAATCTATGTTAGGAATGACTGAAATAAAACATGGTTAAAGTATACAAAAAAATTATATTTATACAAATTTACAATAATTTATTTTGTGAAAGAATGTTTTGTGTGTTTGAAAGGTTAGATATTCTCATTGTAGCATGTTTTAAGTGAGAAAAAGTACAAGTGTTAGAAGTGTGTATGTTTATGTTTGCTTTCTGTCAGTGTGAATATGCATGTGGCACAGTGTGCAACTTCAGTATTGTGTATATATTTGCTTGTCTTTGTTTTAGTTAGTGAAAGTATGTGCATGAACTTGTACGTGCATGAGTTCAGCAAGCAGTGTGAGTATGCTGCCTTTGTCAGTGTGTGAATATATATCTAAGTGAGCTGAGAGCAGTCATTTTCTCTCCCCTTTCTATGGAGGCAAGGGGAAGCAGAGCGTAATGGCATGTTGGTTTTATGTCTTGTCTGACATTTCTTTTTATTCTGTACACATTTTGATGAGACTGAAACTTTTTTTTTTTGTCTGATTCAATTATTTTAACATTAATTCTTTCTTACCTTATCACAAAAGAAGCAAAGTTCAATTTTCAGTTTTCTATGGCGTAAACATGAGCAACTATTCTACAAAAGAACCGAGTTAGCTTTCACTCATTTGGTAGGATTATTTTTATATGACAGGGACACATTCGAAAATTAATGTTTTCCTTTAGTTTAGGAGCACAACCGAACCATAATACTTGACTATTTTTTTTTTACCTTTAATTCTAGCCATAATTTACTTTACCTAACCCTAACTGATGGTTTAAAGGCGTCAATTTTTTTTTTTCATTAATCTCTGTATTAATAAAACTAGCATACAATGCATCTTATGCATCTGTGTTTCTCGCCTATACGTAACTTTGATAAATACACATTGAATTTTTAATTAAATATTTATTGAAATCAAAAATAAAAGAAAACTAAAACGATTTTTTTAAATCCTACTTAAAAAAATAGTTAATATAATTATATTTTGAATCATGTTTTCCCAGCAATATGTAACGGCAGGTCAGTTACAACTTTGCTATATATTCCTCAAAGATTTCTGTGTAAATGTATAATTTTAGCAACTGATAATAAACATGTACTCCCTTAACATAAGAGGAGGCAATAAAGTTATTAAAACAAAATGGCTACTTGGATAAGCATATTTCATTTTGATCAAAGGGTGCACAAGAGTATTGTACGGTTTGCATTCACACTTAACATCCAGAAAAAGAATCCACAACGTTTATTTTATTTATAATTTGAAACGTATACAAGCTGATATACTTTGTTATATCATCATCATCATCATTAGCATTTTTGATCACTCCTGGACGAGGAACCCCTTCCTGGTTTCCTTCCACCTTGTTTTGTCCCTAGCTAGGTGTGGTCATGTAGGACCCAGTTGGCTGTCAAGGTCGTCTCCCCAATGAGTTTTTGGCCTTCCTCTTGATCTTTTCCATTGCCTCGTGGTCCATTCTGTCGCTCTAAGTGTCCAACTGGTGTCTGTATATCTTAAAAGCTGACCTGCCCATCTGTGTTTAGCCATTCGTATGGTAGTGATGTTGTTTACACCAGTTTGCTGTCTGATCCAAGTGTTTCTTTTTCTTTGTCGTAGACTGATGCAAAGCATAATGCGTTCCATTTTGCATTGTGCCAATCTTAGCCATTTTTTTAACTACATTATTAAGTGCCCATGTTTCGCTACCATATCTCATGATGTATTCATTAAACATTTTCCACTTAATGTTTATAGTGGACTTTCTATTTTTTATGTTGTCTACTTTGGAAAAGGCTGTCCATCTAAACGCAATCGCCATTTGATTTTGAGGCATGATATCAGCGTTGCTTCTCACCATCTTCCCGAAGTAGATATAGTTGTCAACTACCTCGACATTTTCACCGTTCATTATGACTGGTGCTTTTTGTGGCATATTTTTTTGAACATGACCTTGGTTTTTCCAGTGTGCATTTTAAGGTCAACTATATGGCTAGCATTGTGAATGTCATTAAGAACATTCTATTATATATCTTGACGATATCATCTCCATCGAGCTGAAATCATAACGCTTCACATTATATTGTAACACGTTTCGACAATATTTCGTGTATTCTGAGAAATTATTTTTGCTAACAGATTTGTTATATGATTTTTAATAGAAGATTAACCTAATTTTTCTTTTTACATACATGGCGTCAAAAGTGAGTCTGAAGGGTAAGCAGTGTATGCTGGCCAGTTCTATTCAATTCACTAGGACAAACTTCAGAGAAGTTAAACTTCAGAAAAGCAAGCCATCTAGTGCTTGGTGTTTGGGACTTCTTTAGTTTGCCTAAGTTTTTGGAGAAAAAAGAGTTGAAGAAAATAAAACCAATAGGGAAAAATGAATGCAACTGTGTGCCAAAAAGTGGTGCATTGTTGTTTCTTGCAATACCTGCTGAGGTGGAAGAGATGCAGCTTCCAGACGTAGGAGTCTGCTGCAAGTATACTTGGTTCTAGATGAGAAAAGCGCAGAAATGCAGAGAATTGCTGTATGAAATCGTCCGTGGCTGTATTTTTGTTTTTTTTATTATGTTATGAACGAGTAAACTCATCCCGCTCTGAAAAAGACAAATTAGATGAAGACAAGTTAGCTCTTCTTTGCCGGGGGGGGGGGGGACTAGAAGCATGGGGGTCGGGATATTCACGTGATATCGAAGAATATATAAAAAGATGCAAAAAAATGTAGAGTATTAAGAAATTTTACACAGAATATTCTACATTCATGGCCCAGAAAAGTAGAGCCATAGAGTCGTGTGCATATGGATCATGCATACATTTCTGTGTGCCGGACAAGGAAAGTTCTACCATAAAACAGATTCTAAGGGTCATATTCTCTAGAATGGGTATCCCAAAAACCCTGGTATCTGACAATGCTCCAGAGTTTTGTGATGAAGGTTTTAATTTATGGTTGGTGGAAAGAATGGTGCAGACCGTAAAAACGGGACTAAAAGCATGTTCTCAGCAAAAAGAAAACATAGAAGTTTTTCTACCAAGGCTGCTTTTAAGCTATCGAAAAATATCACACGCGGGAAGATTAGAAAGCCCATCAGCTTTAATGGGAAGACAAATTAGAGCTCCGTTAACTATGTTGTATTTTACAAATTAAAAAATCTGGTACAAAAAAAAAAAACAAAGAATCAAATCCAGAAAGGACAGAATTTATCGTGCAAAAAGGCCACAATACAGCTATAATAAATAGAGAAATGAAAACTGTGTTGGCCCATGCAGACCAAATAAGGTCCCAGGTTGAATAAGTCGCTACGACTCCTTCCGTTATTGAGTTATTAGAACAACCTGTACAGAATGAAACGTCTGAAGATGAAACAATGCAAGATCAAGCAGGTCAAAATGAGGATTCGGAGTCGAATTTGGATCAAAGTATGAAAGGGGACGACCCTGGTTACAGTTTACTGTGAGATAGGTCGAGATCTCCCACTCCCAGAGAAAGAAATAAGGGAGAGAGAGAAGAGCAAAGTAATATCGAAACGATCATTAGAAGAAGTGCAAGATGCACTAAAGGCATAAAGCCTATATGTTTCAGGGAGATGTGGTGATATTGGCTAATTGATATGCATAATTAACATAAGTAGAAATAGATTACTATATAAGTCTCTCATTAAGTATAGCTAGCAGTGAAAGTACACTAGCAACTGAATAGATAAATTTACAACTTCACAACAGTTATAGGTACGTGCAAAAATTGGTGTCGCTTTTATAGTGTCTTTTCTTAATTTTTAAAAGTAGTTTTCGTTTAACTTTTGATTGTGTTTGAAAGATAAAAGCATTAAGTTAATATCTAAAAGGAAACAAATGTATATTTATGTGTGAAAAAATATTAGAATGGAAAATGTTATCAAAACAGCGAAAAGTCCGTTAAAACTGAAGATTCAATAAAACATGTTTAAAAATCACTGGAAAAGTAAATATCAGTTTTCTGGAACTGTTTCAAAGATAATTATTAAATTAAAGTCTTAAGAGAGTGAATTACAAAAGAATGTACCTCTTTTTTTCTTTTTTTTTTTTTACTAAAAATTGCTTAATTAATTAAACTTTTTAAATAATATTTATTAATGAAAAAAAATGACAAAACAAATACAAACTTACGTTTTATCTTTCCAAATAATTGACGAAATTGTGAAATTAACGAAACTGTTTAATCTCTGAAAATAAAATTTTGAGAACGGTGTGGGGAGAGTGAGTGGTGGTGAGCTAATCTCGCCTGTTTATTACATAACAGGCCTACCATACGTCCCCAAGTCAATCGTTAGTAGAAATTATCCAATTTTTAAAATTATTTTTTTCGTTACGTTCCTGGATCTCAAATTTGTCAATTTTTGGTTTATTTTCAAGATTATAAAAAAATTTTATTGCGCTGATGATGACACGTTCATGTATGAAAGAGAAATATAATTATGTCGCATTTTATATTTTACCAGAAACTCTAATCATTAAAATCACATAAAATATTTTTTGCAATTATATTATTTTTTGGTGAAAATATTGATTAAAAAATGCTTTATTCAATGATAACATTGCCAATTCAAGAAATTAATCTTTCTTCGAGTTATAGTGATTTTATTAACACGGAATTTAGGCGTCTTTTTCGTAATATATACGAAATAATAATTTAAAAAAAATATATATATTTTAAATATCTACAGTGCTTTATTTTCATAAAAACAATTTTAAATTCTTTTTATTAATACATAAAAATATAACTTTAGTAAAGGTGTATTTTGTTTTAAAAAATAATACATTTTCGCTAAGATTTAAAAACAAATAATGATTTATTACGTGATCGTTGATTAATAAATATTGAAAAGTTCATTAAAATTTGTTGATTTCCTGAATTTTGGTGAATTTTAAGGCGAAAGGAGGGTTAAAATTGGAAATCGGCCATTGATTTTGCACGTACAAGTTATTAATATTATTAAATAACATTTCTGTATATCTTCTTTAACCTTCTTCCATGATTGGATAAAGAAAGAAAAATCTTAAATAAATAAAATATAACCTCCAGATAAAAAAAGAAAAAATAATCAAATATTTCAGATTACAAGAGAAATAACGATGAACTTCGAGACAAAAAAAATCGGAATGTTGTTTTGTTCAGCGGAGACAACCAAATAATAATAAGTCAACAACTCACATGGTTTTAACACCCACGTTCGCGTTTCGGTCTTCTCACCCGCATACAAATACAATATTATTTGCGAGTTTTGCATTCTTCCTTAATATAACATTCCAGTTTTATTTGTTACATCAAAAGTACAGACAACAGGAAACAAAAAAGGAGAAATAATTAAACTAATTTAAATCCCAATATTAATAAAACTGTGAGACTACTTCTCGTGTCTCTACTTAAACGTAACTTTGATCATTTACATTGAATCATTATTATTTTTTTTAATTTACCATTGATGGAATATTTATTGAAGCAAAAAAAAATATGCAATAGCGTAAAATAAAACGATTTTTTTAAAATCCTATATAAAAAGTATAATTTGATGAAATTAAATCCACCACAATGCATTTCTGTTTCTTCGTAAACAAGTCAGCCAATTTAATCTTTCGTTAATATTTTTTAAAATAATGACTTACTTCGTGATATTTTAACAACATTAGTTATAGTTTTATAAGAATTTGGTTCAATAAATAATTTAATGATCAAACGTCATAGTAATAATTACATTTAACTTACAAAATCCTATTTAAAAGAAAAAAGCGAAACAAATAAAATGAACGTAAAAAAACGGTAAAGTCAATGATGAAAGTGACAGTAAATTTAATTGTTTCAATCTTTTATTTGTTTGTTTTTATACGAATGTGTCACCACTTATCAAAGGTCAATCGAGGATACGGGTTAATTAGATTGCTAGTTGGCGATGAACAACACCTTGAGAGGATTGGACACGATGGGTGAAATGAACAAAATTTGATTATTTAAGAAGATGGCTCAACAAGAATTTGTCAACATTGGATTTAAAAACGACCCTGTTGTAGTTAGCTGAAAAGTAACAGTCGTTTTGTGTTCAACAGATGAGTAGTTTTTGGAAAGAAACTTTGTTCATTGAAGTTCCGTTTAGTTTTAGGTACACAGAAGAAGAAAGGAAAATTATTTACAGTGGGTGTAACATGATGAAGTTTTGCTGTGAATGTTTTACAGGTGGGGGGGAGCAGAGATTAGAGCTCAGTCGAGCCCATACTATAGAAATACCAATAGAGTAGAGAAAGACTAGCAATGTTTCTTCTGTCACCCCCCCCCCACTAGATTTTGAAGTCGATTTTGTACTGTCAAGGCAGGACAGAGTGCTCTAAGCGGCACCTCCCCAGATGTGGCAACAGTGCCTCCCCATCTTAGGACGTATCTGACTCTTACATCGCAGGTCTTGGTCAAGTACTTTCTGGAGCAGTAGAATGATCCAAAATTAATACTGGAAGAGTTGTCCACATAAACTCATGGCCTAATGATTAAGAGCGTTGGTTAACAATCAGGTAATTATACAGAATTTGAATCGAACTGTTTTTAACCTTAACCTAAGTTTTAAGTTTAGTTCGGCAAAAGTCAGTTTGATTCGGTTCAAATTCTGTAGAATCAGCACAATCAGTTCTAAGCGGCAGTCTTCTTTGGATGTTGAAGGTTCAATCTTTATTACAGACGATAATAATTAGGAATAGCATAAAAGTAACACTTGTATCCGATCAAAAGATGCATATGAAGGTCGGAGGTTACATCGGTCGAAACGTTATGAATATAACCAAGATGAGCATAGTAGTCCGCATAATCTAAATAATATGAGTGCCTATCATTATTATTATTATTATTGACAATTAAAAATAAATTAAATATTTTGCTAAATTGCTTGGGAGAAGGGAAATATTTTAGAATTGTAAAAAAAATGTGATTATCAAAAAGATATATAAAATATGTGGATAGATTTTTGAAATTTCCAACTTTAAATTTATTTTCTGCAATAAGGATTTCAATTTGATTTTTATACGGAATTCAAATAACAATTTTCGATATTTCTGCTTTAAAAAAGGCAAAATAATTAAAATCTTATTTTTCTTTCTTTTTATGTTTATTTTATTATTTGAAATATTCCCATTCTGACACGAACCATAACTCAATATTATTGTTTTATAAAATTGTTAAATAAGTCAAAGTTAAATATAGATTAAAAAGGTAACTTTGGGTTATTCCGACTACTATTCTCATCTTAGTTGTTATATTCCCAACGTTTCGGCCGATGTAACCGCCGAAGTTCACAAATTCGAAAATATACACCTGAAGAAGGTCGGGGTTATATCGGCGAAACGTTGTGAAAATAACAATCAAGATGAACATAGTAGTCCAAATAATCTCAGTAATGCAAAATATCAATTCTTATCTGAAATATTCCGAAAAGGGAAAATTCTAGATCGATTTTATTTAGCAGAATAAATATATTCGGAAAACAAAATAATTGAACTAAAAGTAGGATTCCGAATTAATTGATTGGATGACCGAGTTGTTCAGTTGAACTCAAAAACCAAAACAAATGAAGCAAAACATTAAAAAACAAAACATTATTGAGGTGAAGGTAAACATATTTTTGTTTCAATGTTTTATGGGAAAAAAATGAAAAATATTTTTTAAAGTAAAATATTTTCTCACCTTCACTTTAGTCGGCATAGATAATAATTGGAAAGAACCGGAATTTCTTATAATTGAAGAGAATTAAATCGGCATCCTCGAATGGGAAGAATAATTGGATGGACGAAATGACGGAGTAGGAGAGGAGGAGGAGGAGGAGGCGAGTGTGTGGGTAGATAGGGGAGGGGGGTATTATAGGTAGTGAGAGAGTATGTGGGGTAGGGAAAGGAAGCGAGTAGGGTAAAGAGAGGAAAAGAGTGGATCTAGCGAGAGAGGAAGAGAGATAGATGTAGAGAGCGAGTGTGTGGTGTGTGTGTGTGTTGCTAAAGAAAATACGAGGAAAGAGCGAGAGAGTTCCAAATCAAGGGCAGGTTATTCAAACTACCTAAAAAAACGAATACTTGTCATTTATAGTAACGATCAAAGTCTAGTATCTGTTCCTAACTAGCCCATTCTAGCACAGTGGCTTGCTGAAGGCCCGACCCTTGAATTGGAATGATGGTTCTATTCGGTTCTAGGAGACTATCCTCCCATGCATTACCTATCCCGTTTTTATGAGATGGTTCATCGCCGGTGGTCGCTACCAGGAATTGCCGAGTCCGATAACCCCTAAAACTAACTTCATGTCTGATCTTGCTGCAATGGGAAACGAGTGAATGAATGGTGCACGGAAAACTCGCCATAGGAAAACTCGGCAACGGAAAATTCGCCAACGGAAAACTCGGCAATTTTGGCCAAGTAGGAAAATTCGGCAATTATCGAATAAATATCGATTGAAAATAGATTTTAGAGCTGTTTTTACAGGAGATATACTTGTAAATACGGGACTACCCCCTCCCCAGTGAAGAACATTTTTTTTATTATTTTTTGGTACTTGTGCAGTTTACGAACCGGGCTATGTTTTAGATAAGATTTTCAAGTTAAATTAAATTTTTACGATATCTTCTGTTTATTAAATTGTTACGTGAAAGTACAGAATAGTTAACAAAGCATCCCCCCCCCATTCTCCCCATGTAAAAAATCTTTGTCTAAATAATGTTATTATTTCAAGCCGGTTCGTAATTAAGTTACGAGATTAAATCCATCATAATTCATTTAGATTTCTTCGTAAACAAGTCAGCCATTTTAATTGACAAAACATCAATTACTTCGTGTGTGTGCAAAACTTGAAAGGAATTTATAAACTATCGAGTAGAAAGTCATTTAAACTCGCTTTAAATTCTTTAATTAATTTATTTAATAAGAAAACAATTTTGCTTTTTTAAATACATGGACATTTTCTAAGAATTTTGACCAAGTAGGAAAATTCGGCAATTATCGAATAAATATCGATTGAAAATAGATTTTTTAACCGTTTTTACAGGAGATATACTTGTAAATACGGTGCTACCCCCCTCCCAGTGAAGAACATTTTGTTGCCGAGTTTTCCTGTGACGAGTTTTCCTAAATTCGCTGCTTTCATTAACAAAAAAGTTTTTCATATTTGTTGCCTCTCGTCACTAAAAAGTTCAATGAATGTCAAACTACACACAAATTAATTCAGTCTTACACATCGTAGGTTTCACTTTATTTGATGTCTTTAAACACTTTTTTTTTCATTATAAATCTGTCTCCTCTCCCCAAAAATATCTGCTCTTACTGCTCTATTTTGTCAGTAGTAATATCAGTTGGTCGTTGTTTTTGTTTTCAAGAATTGTACCTTTATAAAAAAGAAAAGAAAAAGCACTTATGCAGAATAGTTTTGAAAACACGAGTCACTTCGCTAAAAATGAAGAACAAACACAAAAAAGAAATTTTTTTAAATAAAAACAAAAAGTAAAAATGAAAAACAAACGCATAAATTTATAGTGGATACAAATTGTTGATTTTATTTACTAAAGCAGTAAATACGTCTTTGGATTCTGTTCGAAACAAATATTCACAAATGTACTCCCATTGATGAGAATTTCTATGAGTGCCGTTTTCTCGCAAAAATCTTTTTAAATGTAACCAAGAGTTTTCTATATTCTGTGTATGTAAAGTAGTGTCACCTGGATTAACAAAATTGTCTTTGTGAATTATCACGTCATGCGTATATCCAAGACCACTTAGTCCACTGTAGGCAGTCCAGCCATCACTGATAATGCGTGTTCCCGGCATTATCTTTCTTTGTATCACTCCTTCTAATGTCTCTTTGCTTCTGTTGTCAACAAATTCAATGAAATACTTGAATTCACCTTCTGAATTTCTTTCAATACCCCCAAACAATCACTGCTGGGTTAACATTCTACCCTGGTTGTATTTTCTTTTAACAATTATGGTTTCGTCTATTTCAACCACTTTTCCATCTCCTTCAATTTGCTCCCACTCTTTTTGCTGAATGTATGAAACGCAAACATCTCTGCAGAAACGAAACCAGTTTATAACTGCGTGGCTTGAGTATTCATAATCGTCCAGAATACGGCTTTGTGGATACCTTTTCGCCCATAGGTGTATCAATATAATGATTTTCTCGAGGCTCATTTTTGACTTTTCAACAAAAAGAGCCTCTTCTTATTGACACTTTCTTCCGACATTCTATAACTCCGCATCTCAGGATATACCCATCTGTTAATTGCCTATCAGAGCACCATTTCAGCGTAGACCCACATTCACAAAGTCTGGAAGCTTTCAATAAATGTAATTCAATAAGAAAGTTAACTAAATTACAGGTTGTTGACACATGCTCACATACATCACGCTCATATATATTCCATGAAAAATGCCAGTATACTGAAATCATATGCCCTTAATAGGGTTAATAAGATGAAAATTCATATACACTAAATGTACAAAAGCAAGGAAATTCCCAAATTTTTACACTTTTATTGTCATTAAGGGTATGACTACATATCAACCAAACCATTTCATTATCACATCACTACAGTATAAACCTCTATGCATGAAGTGTGTGAGGTGCGCTGAAGAAAAATTCCTACCAGTAAAATACATAGCCCTGTTGTGCTCGCATACCCTTAATGGCAATAAAAGTGTAAAAATTTGGGGATTTCCATGCTTTTCTACATTTAGTGTATATGAATTTTCATCTTAACCCTATTAAGAACATATGATTTCAGTATACTGGCATTTTTCATGGAATGTCACTACTTTTGTAAAGGCTATGCCTCAATACAATGCCTTCTCATAACTGATATAGTTGATAATTTGACTAATCAAGGTATATGGTAAACTGAAATGAAAATGCCATCAACTAGACACTAGAACCTCTATCTTTGCCAAAAATCAGCTGAATCCATCAAATGGTCGATAAGATATAGAATAAAGTGTATGAATACTGGTCATTTTTAAGGTTTTTTGGAATTTTCTGAAAAACTAAGGTATATGGTAAACTGAAATTAAAATGCTGTCAACTAGACCCTAGAACCTCTATCTCTGCCAAAAATGAGCTGAATCCATCAAATAGTTGATGATTTACAGGGTGGCACATACGTACGTATGTACATACGTATGTACACACAGATAACATGATTTCATGATTGAACTTTCTGGATCTCTGGGTTGCCTTGACTAATGATGCTGAAATTTTACACACTTATAGAACCTATCAAATAAAAATTTTGTGCAAAGTTTTAACTAATTTGGTTTATTGGTTTTTGAGTTATGATTGATCAAAGAAATGAGATTTCCAGCATTAGTAAGTCTATTAAGGGATAGAGCGCTCTCGCGCCTCCCTTGATATATATATATATCTGTGGTATGGTCTGTAAAAGCCTATGTTTAAATATATGTTTTTTTTTATTTCCAAATACAACTGAGAGATAGTTTAGCAGTCATAAGTTTTTCAAAAGGTGTGATAAACATAAGTGAACTCCAGAATATTCACAAAAAAAAAGGGGCAAACGAAATTTTCGATGGCCAAATTCGTGAAATTTGGCCATAAAAAGGCCAATCTGGTTTTGCGCACGGCCCACTAGCCAGTCAGCTGGTCGTTATTCTGCGTTTTTACCTTTTAACGTGTGCAAACGGTTTAGAAGATTTTTTTATTTCAGAATTGTATTTCAATGAAAGCTGTCATATCGACACACGAAAAATAACAATGGCTGCCGAGATCTTTCCTAAACTTAGGCAATTTACAAGAATTTTTTTTTGGGGGGGGGGGGGGGGGTGCCATTTTGACTTAGGGTTAGGTAATGTAATTTTTTGTCTTTACTATCTTTTCGGCATGGCCCTCCACCCCCAGTTCAACGATAATCTTGGCCGCCATTTGGGTTTTCGGGTGTCAATATCAGTCAGCTTTCATTGAAAGAAAATTTGGAAATAAAAATCTTTGTTTCCACACGTTAAGAGTATACAGGTTGATAGAGAATTTGATTTTACTGTGTTTGCTATAAATTATTTGTTGTTTTTATTTTTTGTTTACGAGTTCTCGACTGTTAGCTATACTGGACTTTTACCAAATATTAATCGAATAAATGATTTGAAAAATAAAAACATTAAAATACACTTCATAATAATAAAATCTTATAACAATAGTAGAATACCCATCAGAGTATGGTATTTTGGTAGTTAATAATAAAATTGATTTACAGAACATTTCATATAAATCGGAAATATTTAAATGTTCCAATGCGAGGTTGTGCCCATTTTATGTCCCTCCTCCCTTTAAAAAATACTCGAAAGAAAGTGAAATTTATTAACTGATGTCTAATACCTATGGTTAAAATGTCATCAAAATCGGAAGTAACTGAATTTTAACGAACGTCTTTCAACCACCTTTGCCCCATTTGTATGAAACTAAATATAGCCCAGATTGGAAGGCCAAATTAAGCATAGCTTTCCCCCTCTTCAAACAGAGGACATTAATCTTCTCAAACGGTTATAATGCCCTAACAGTTGTGTGCCCAAATTCATAATGATCGGTTAACTAGTTTTAGAGTTTACCCCACACAAACATATAAACGCACACACACACCACTGTGGACCAAGGGAAGAGTCTACCAGGCATGTGTTCGCAGTGTGATGATGTATGGAAGTGAAACCTGGTCAGCGAAGGTTGAGGACATGCGTTGCATGGAGATAAATGATATGGTGGATGTGTAATATGAGTCTTGAAGACAAGCTTAGATCCGATGACCTAAGAGGAAGATTAAATCTGAATAGTATAGGGAGATGTGTGTAGAAATGGAGACTTCGATGATATGGCCACATTGAAAGAATGAATGAGAGTTTGTGGATTAGATGTGGAAGGCCCACGAAAAACATGGAAGGAAGTGATAAGAATGGACTGGAGAGAAAGAGGTACAAATAAAGACCTGGCCAGCGATAGGTTATTTTGGAAGTCCATTTCTAAAAACCGTCCAACACATGCCAGCATGTAAAACAGATGGTAAACCGAATATGATGCTGATGATGATGATGATGATGACATACCTAACTTTATCTATGTAGACATAAATACATTTTTGATTTTGGAAGTATTTTTGTTTTTTACTATTGTGAGAGTGTGTACACTCACTACTGATGAAAATAAACGTGCACATATTTTGATTAAATAAAAGATCAAATAAAGTTTTCTTTAGAGGTGACAAGATTTCATAATCATGCCAGCTGAGTAGCCCTTATTACTTGAGCCTGATCTTTCTTATTTAACAAGTTTCAGTTTTAATCATTGCCTGTCTTCGTAGACCAAACTAATCTAAATTCTAGTGCTGTTTTAGATTCCAAGTTGACTCTAGGACTATAATCAGCAGAAAAACGACTTAATACAGTGCCATAAGGTGACCCTCACCATTTATTCCCAACCACGGCCTCTATCAGCTCCCACTTTAGGGTTAGTAATAGATGGTACTGAAAGTCCTTCACTTTGAAAAATGATGTGTTGAACTACTAGCTGTCAGCCAAAGACAATGAAAGAAACAGAAAGAAAACAAATGAAGACTTTTTCACCAGTTAATATCGAAGAAATTATCTGTTATTAAATTAGAACCCAGTGATTTGGGTGGCAGGATGAGAACTTGGGAATGTTGCAGAGTTACGATATTGCTAATAAAAATAAATAGTTGATTGGGTTAAATATGAAATTTTTGCTTTTAACAACACAGACCAATATCTGCTTTATATGATTGATGAAGCAGATGCTTGTAGTAAAACAACTATTGATCACAAAACTATGGCGGAGGGCTGGCTTTACTTTATTTATAAGAAGATATATAACAAACACTGACCCAACGGACCACAAGTAGTCAAAGTTTGTTACTAACTTTATGACATTTATGACATTTTCTTGAGTAAAACAATACTTAATAAATGTTAGGAGTTTTCTTTAATACTGGCTAATAATATGATTAATAATATCATTCATTTGTGCATAAATTTTGTACGTTCAAATTACTTCGGTTTACTCGACCGCAGCTAGAGAAAAAAAAAGTACAAAAGAAATTTAATAATTGAAAGCTTGAAAAAAATACGTTTTGTATGCAATTAATAAGCGACTATACATGAGGAAATTACCCTGTACCGATAGTCGGGGAACATTTTACAAGACATTTACATGAACAGCACACAAAAAATAATTTATTTACTTTTTATCTTTAGTAAAAAAAAAAATTTTAAATAAAAAATTCAAAAATTAGTCTAAATCTTTTTTAATTTATATATTTGTTTTTATTAGATTACACAATTTTTGATAAAAGAAATCTAACAAAAAAAAAAAAAGATTATAAAGATTTGTGAGTGGTGTGCTTTAGTGAACCTTTGCATTACAACAAAAAGAACATGAAAGCACTAGTTATATTTAGGATGAACAAAACACACCCACATCCGATGGGGAAGGGGGGGGCAGTTATTCATTTTAAATATTATTTTAAGTCAAGATATAATAATAATAATAATAATAATAATAATAACTCTGAAATTTGTGAATAAATGTCGTGGAAAAAAAGATTTCTTTACGTAGTTTGGTTTTTAAAAAGGTGTTTGTTTACCATTAACTTTTGGGGGAATCTTTTTTTTTAAATGTCGCGCGGCACTATTTCCAAACAACGTATTGCATAAAACCCATTATACTTAATGTTTTTGTTGAGAAAAAGTATACGGCATAATCACCTTGACATATGGGTTCTCGTTAGACACCAAAGTTAAGCAACGTTCAGCCTGGTCAGTACCAGATGGGTGACCATTTCGGAATACCAGGTGGTGTATGTGGGAGGAGCACGGCGAAATCTCTGCAAAAACTAATCTCGTCAAAATCGAATTGTGGCTGACAACCGAAAAAGATACAAGTATATCTTTTATATACATGAGATTGTAATGCACAATAATGTACGTGTATAGAAAAACAAAATAATAAAAATACATTTGTCAAAAAAAAAAAAAAAAAACATTAAATATCACGGATTTATGAAATAAGTTGTTTTGAATGCCGAGCGGCATTTTTTTTATAGGATTTACCTAAAATCGATATTAACTAACTTTTTTATCCCGATTTAACTTCCGTTATTTAATTTTATTTTAAAATTCGATATAGTTAATCGTAAAAGAATTTAACAAATATAGAAAGCTATAAAAACATTAATAAGTTAAAAAATATTTTCTTTTTTAAAAAATAAAAACATTTTGGGGTTTGTTTTAAAACA
Organism: Sepiola atlantica; assembly: GCA_963556195.1. Classification (NCBI taxonomy): domain Eukaryota; kingdom Metazoa; phylum Mollusca; class Cephalopoda; order Sepiida; family Sepiolidae; genus Sepiola; species Sepiola atlantica. Next base: position 137,245,464 of record OY744527.1, on the reverse strand, counting down.
AAATATCCACGAAGGTTCTTTTTAAGTAAACTTAACTTGGCACATTACTTAACGAATCATAAACATTAAAAATCTTCCCCCTTTTTATTTTACACGTTGCATTATTTTTAATTGCTATTCTAAAAAGTAAACAAAACAGCAAATTAAAAATTAGTAATACCAAAAAACAAAAGAACAATACAAAAAAGTGACTCACGTGTAAGTTTGATAATAAGTAATATTCAAACAATAAAACGAAAAACCTCGTTATTTTCGGAATAGAGGATGAAAATTACGGACGACGAAAGAAAATAAACGTCTGTAAGTTATTATTGGACATCTTATTTGGTGAGAGAAAGAGAGAGAAAGGGGATAAATAAGTGTTTTCAGCTGACAACAGCGACAGGAAAAATGGAGAAGGGTTGTGACTATTGGTGGTGTTTGCTTTCCATTCGCCTTTTCCTAAACTTGTGGCGGTGGGTGGGAACGAACGTCAACTCTTATTTATTTGAATTATTATTCTCATCTTAGGTGTTATATTCATAACGTCTCAACCGATGTAACCCCAACCTTCTTCAGGTGCATCATTTCGAACTTGGGATACTAATAATGTATTTGTCGGAATGCAGAAATTAAATGTAATGTGAATAAATATCTTGCTGCACAACTCCCCACGTAAGATGGCCCCTAATTACAGTAGCCCCTTACGTCTCTGGTAATATGTCTTGTTTGGGATGAACAAAAGTTTAAAAAATAAAATAAATTTTTTTAAATTCCTTTAACCATTTCAAAACTAGTGGGACAATGTGTCCCCACTTGATTTTAAACATGTCTTATGGTAAAATATGAATACCTGAAACTATAATGATTTTGTTAATTTAGTCTTTTACGGCTTTTACCACAAGGGCATTTCGGTTGTTCAGTCGCTGTGCATTGTGGTACTTTTTTACTAACAGTTCAAAGTTGAAACATGTCATTGGTTTTGGATAAAAGTTGCTGATTTTGAAAGGGTTTAACAGGTAACCTGGTTGATCTTGATTCAGCTTTTTATTAGTGTGGTGATATTGGCTAATTGATATGCATAATTAGCATAAGTAAAAATAGATTACTATATAAGTCTCTCTTTAAGTATAGCTAGCAGTGAAAGTACACTAGCAACTGAATAGGTAAATTTACAACTTCACAATAATGGCGTCACCAATAGGATCCTAATTGTCTCTCGATGACCTCGACTTTGTGGACACATGGATAAGATGCTTCGCTGTGAGTGCAAGGACTAAAAAGTTAAGACAACAAAGAAACGGGAGAAGAAAATGAAATAACAGATTTATTTTTGGCTACAGCTGGATGTGAGGCCATCATGAAAGTCTCAACCATAGAATATCCCATGAACCTAGAAGACCTGACTTTCGGAAGAATAAGTCAGATCCTAAAAAGATATATGAGACCTAAGAAAAGGTTAGTCGTGGCAGAAAGAACGAAGTTTGTCAATGAAACAAGAAATTGACGAACCAACCATTAAATATCTACACTGTCTACAAAGTGCAAGTAGATATTGTGAGTTTGAAAAACTCGAACAAGAAGAACAGACTATCGAAGAAGATTTAATTCAGTTAAGATTAATTGAAGGTATGTGCAATGCGTCACACAGGAATAAAATAATGGAACAGCTACAAATAAGAAACATGTCCTTAAATACTTGCATTAACTTTATACAGCAACAAGAATTAATACAAAAAAAAGACGATCATAAAAGTCAACCCGGCGAACAAATAGTACATGTTAAAAAAGAAAAATGTTGGTATTCTGGACGTGAACACAAAATAAAAAGGGAAAAATGCCCAACATTTGGAAAAACTTGTACAAATTGCTTAAGAATGAATCATTTTAAAGCAATATGCAAGTTCAAAAAGAAAAACGTTAAAAGAGTTGAAGAAAATGAAACCAATAAGGAAATCTTTAGATTAAAAAACAAAAATTGAACAAAAGAAAAAAGATATATTAAAAGTCAAAATTAACAATGTCAATTTAGATATGCAGTGAGGTAACACTTATACTAAAAACTATCTGGGAACACATTGGAAAGCCTACTTTACGAAAGAGCACTGTACAACTCCGTCAATTAGATGGATCGGTCATAAAAACTTTAGGATACTTTGAAGGTTTCTTAGAGTTAAAAGACAAAAACGAGGTAATACCTATGATTGTCACAAATTGTAAAAAGAATCACAGACTCCTGGGAAACGATGTGAATAAAATAAATTCTACCAAACTAATTCATGAGATAAAAATGGAAAAAAACGTAAAATTGAAAAACTACAAAGCTAGTTTAAAATTAAAAGAAAATCTTAACCCCTCTTATTATGAAGCATGAAAATTATCAGTACATTTGTTGCCATTAGTAGTAGCAAAATTATGAAAATTAATTGAACAGGACCTTATTGAACATGTTTCACCTGGGGATAGCAAGTGGGCATCACCCATTGTAGTTTTAAGAAAGTCAGACGGAGACATACGTATATGTGGAGATTATAAAATAGGTGTAAACTACAAAGTTTGCTCGGATTCGTATCCTATAACTAATATGGAGGTTGCATTACATGCGCTGGCAGGAATGAGTGTTTTTACAAAAATAGATTTGAAAACAGCACACCACCAAATTCCAATAGATGATAATTTCAAAGAAGTAACAACAATAAATACGCCAATAGAGTTGCTAAAATGGAAAAGAATGCCATATAGAATAAAAACAGCAAGCGCCATATTTCAAAAGGCCATCAAACAGGTTTTAGGAGAAGATATAAAAATAGGGTCTTTTACCAAGACGATATTTGCATAGGAGCAAATAATGAAATTGAGTTAAAAAAGAAAACTGATATCGTCTTGAACAAATTAAGAAATGTGGGAATGACTATAAATGAAAAAAATATGTGTAAACAATAGTAGTAACATATCATTTTTAGGGTATTCCATTTCAAAAAAAGTATATCACCAGATCAAGCCTTAATAGAAAAAAATATTAAAAATATCTATACCTACAAACAAAAAAGAACTTGAATCTTTTTGGGGATTGATCAATTTCTACAGGCGATATTTACCAAAATATACAGACCTGACTGAACCGTTTGCAAATTTAAGAAAAAAGAATGTTGAATTTATTTGGTAAGAAATACAACAAAAAGCTTTTGAGAGATTGAAATTAAGTATGGCAAAGAAACCAGTAGTAAAAAGTTTTGATCCCAAAAAGGACATTACATTAACCACAGATGCAAGTGAACATTCGATATCTGGAATATTATCACAAGAATGACATCCGATAATGTATTTATCAAGAAGACTAACGAACACCGAATTTAATTATTCAAATATAAGGAAAGAAGCATTGATCATTGTATGGTGCACCACCAGGGCTAGACAATTTCTAATTGGGAAATAATCTCTCTTGAGAAGTGATCATAGATCATTGGAATTTATATTTAATCCAAAAAGAGAATTACCCAAAGTTACGATATTGAAAATATTAAGGCTGGCAATAAAGTTAATGGCATTTGAGTTTGGTATAGAATATGTCAAAGGAAATTCAATTTCACACATAGATGCAATATCAAGGTTGCGATTTTACAAGGAGTCAAAAGATAAAACAGAAGAATTTTAAAGATACATTCTTACATTGGGTAGAAACTGATGTTTTATCTTTAGATAGAATAGCTATGGAAACTAGACATGATCCAGTACTAAGTAGGATAACATTGAGAATAAGAAAAAATAGATGGGGAAATTGTTCCAAGGGAGAGAGACCTTACAAAGAAATAAGGCATAAATTAACGATAGAAAATGGAGTATTTGTAATGGAAATCTGGTAATTCCCCAGAAACAAAGAAATTTGGTGATGAAAAGTGTACATAATGATATACACTGTGGAGTAGCGGCCACACAAAAAAAGAATAAAACTAGAAGCATGGTGGTCGGGATATTCACGAGATATCAAAGAATATATAAAAAGATGCAAAAAATGTAGATAATTAAGAAATGTTATACAGAATACTTTACATTCATGGCCATGGAGTCGTGTGCATATGGATCATGCGTACATTTCTGAAGTGGGACTCTTATTAATATTAGTAGACTCTTTCAGCCTGGCCTGAAGTAGTCCGTGTGCCGGGCAAGTAAAGTTTTACCATAAAGTAGATTCTTAGGGTCATATTCTCTAGAATGGGTATCCCAAAAAACCCTGGTATCTGACAATGCTCCAGAGTTTTGTGATGAAGTTCTGAATTTATGGTTGGAAGAAAATAGGATGTAAACCGTGTAGGACACTGCCATATAACCCTCAATCGAATGGGTTGGTGGAAAGAGAGGTGCAGACCATAAAAATGGGACTAAAAGCATGTTCTCAGCAAAAAAAAAAAAAATAGAAGTTTTTCTACCAAGGCTGCTTCTAAGCTATCGAACAATACCGCACGCAGAAAGATTAGAAAGCCCATCAGCTTTAATGGGAAGACAAATTAGAGCTCCGTTAACTATGCTGTATTCTACAAATAAAAAAAATCTGGTACAAAAAGAACAAAGAATCAAATCCCAAAAGGATAGAATTTATTGTGCAAAAAGGCCACAATACAGCTATAATAAATAGAGAAAACGAAAACAGTGTGTTGGCCCATGCAGATCAAATAAGGTCCCAGGATGACTACGAAGAGCAAAATGAACAAATCGCTACGACTCCTTCCGTTATTGAGTTATTAGAACAACCTGTACAGAATGAAACGTCAGAAGATGAAACAATGCAAGATCAAGCAGGTCAAAATGAGGATTTGGAGTTACAGTTTAGTGCAAGATAGGTCAAGATCTCACAGAGAAAGAAATAAGGGAGAGAGAGAGAAGAGCAAAGTAATATCGAAAATGAAACGATCATTAGAAGTGCATGAAGCCTATATGTTTCAGGGAGATGTGGTGATATTGGCTTATTGATATGCATAATTAGCATAAGTAGAAATAAATTACTATATAAGTCTCTCCTTAAGTATAGCTAGCAGTGAAAGTACACTAGCAACTAAATAGGTAAATTTACAACTTCACAACAATTATCGGTTTATATTTTTAATAAAATTATGGGTTTGAAGTTGTGTGCTAATTCAACTGCAATTTTGCTCTATTTTTTGCTATTACTCGCCGTTAGAGCATTCACTTCCACTTGGCTGTGGCCATTAATAATGTGAATCTTAAATCACAACAGGATCTGGTTTTGTGGTTATTATAAGATGGCCTTGTGCCAATTGCTAAGCTTAGAAAATGAGTCTTTCAAATTGGAGAACACATTTTTCACAAAAGAAGTTAATGAACTGTTTTTTTTTTTGTCAGAAGAAGAACTCTTCTAAATTAGAGTCGTGATGTTTAATGTCAAATTTAATGACAAGAAAGAAAGAAGAAAAAAACACTGACTCATTCAAATTCTATTTTTATTTCATCTTGTCTCTTGTCTCTTTTTTCTATGTGTAATATCACCAAAAGTGTCTTTTTTAGACCAATTTTCCAGCATTTTATTTTTCGACATATTAAGGATCTCAATTATAAAGATAAGTTGGAATCCTTAGGTTCAACTACTTTACTAGAGAGAAGAATGGGGATCAATTTAATTTAGACTTTCAAAATAATTAATGGAATTTATAAATATAGAACTCATTTTTTAATATCACTCCTCACATTGATAGGCAAGAAAGATTTTTTAAAAACTAAATCTAACTCAACATTCAATTCTTTTCTCTAAAGGGAGCTATATACATTTGGGACAAATTGGCTGAGAATTTGACTATAAGTCGCCATTTGGTCCACTTATTGAATAGTTATAAAAAAAAACGATTGCTTCACTCATTTATCATGTTCTATTGTTATAGTGCCTTACCTATATGACGAACAGTTGGACTCGTCCATTCCTAATAAAATACTGGAAGCATTGTAATTGCATTCCCCTCAGAAGTCAACCCCATATCGAAACCGTCTTTATTAATTATTTCTATTTTGTTACTTTATTATTACTTTGGATTGTTGTCGTTGTTGTTGTTGTTGTTGCCATTATTATCGTTATTGTTGTTGTTGTTGTTGTTGTTGCCATTATTATCGTTATTGCTGTTATTGTTGTTGTTGTTGCTGGACTTTTTGGAGTTATATTTGTTACTACGTTTTTTTTTTGTTTTTTTTTCTGTTCTCAATTCTTTGATAACTTATGGCGACGGCTATAAGTAGCTCGATGCCTACTAAAGTCATTTGAATGGCGTAAGCCTCCTAAAATTATTATTAATGTTGCTGAGTTTATTGAAAAGGCAAAAGAATGCGAACATCTCGTTACTGATAACGGATTACTCGTGGACATACCAAAAATAGAAGTTATTTAAAAAAGAAGTATTGTTATGTTTGTCGTCGATAAGAAGATAAAGAAAACCCATAAGAGCTTCTGCAGACCTGATATGTAAGCTATTGGCGACAGCTGGATATAGGTCACAACGAATTATTCGTTGTAAAGGCTTCAATACATGGAACACTTTATTCCAAAACGAAGACACCTGTCTGAAATTATCGCAGACTGAAATTATAACGAAGGACTACATACTTCGAATGGAGTATATGGGAAAAAGGCGAACTGCAGTGTCCATTTTTAATGTACCGTTTCATGTGGACGGAGAACATTTAGGCACTTTCTTACTTAAATATGGGGACATAACGTCAGTAATCTGGAACGAATACTCAGGGATTTGGAATTTTGAAATTCTCTTAGATAAGACAGCATTCGATAACATCCCTTACTACATCTAAATTGGAGACGAGAAACTACCAATAATTGTGGCCGGAAGAAGGCCTGTTTGTTGGCCATGCAAAGAAATAGGGCATCTCACATTTGATTGCCCACTTAGGAAGCCCACTACTACAAAGCCCACCGTTACGAAGACAAGGGTGGGCCAACATCTTGGTGAACCTTTGACTCAAAGAGTGGGAATGCCATTTAAATCCCCTCCCCCATCGGATAAATCTGACGACGATTACCCGGTACTCCCTGATTTGAGCAAAAATAAGGAAAGAAATGAATGGATATTGGTGCCGGCAAAGAAAATGCCTGGTCGTTTATCCTTGGACGAGATGAAAGAGAAGGAGATGTTATCCAAAGATCCTGGAAAGGATGCATATATAGAGGTGAAAGAACCCAAGAAAAAGTTGGACAAAGAGAAAGTCACAGTAAGTAAAAAAAACCCTCAAGAATCAATCCTGCTCAAATCCCTCTCTCCAAAAGCAAGCCATCCCCTATTTCAAAATAAAAATCTTCTACTCCAACGCTGACAAAACCAAGTTCTCCCCCGAAAGCTATGACCCACCGATCACCGCCCCCTTGAAAGAGAGGGAATATAAGTTAATCCCTCTTAGCCCCTTAAAAAAAGTTAAGACCGGCTCTTCTCCCATGCCTTCCCCTTTCGTCTCCCCACAAAACACCCCCAAAAGCACTCCCCTGCATCCCCTGCAAAACAGCTCGCTCCTGCCTCCCCCTTTCTGCAAAACAGAAACACGACTCCTTCCCATTCCCCAATGGAAAAAGACATACCTCCTCCTCCTCCTCCTCCTCCTCCTCCTCCTCCTCCTCCTGCATCTCAAACTCAGAAAAGGCAAAGAAGCCCATTGTTAGAGAGAGGAAGAAAAAAACAGCTTTTCTACCAGGGGGGGGGGGACATTTTTGTGGTCAGTACTGTGCAAGAAGATACAGCAAAACACCATAAACTGTCTGACCTGAAAATATTACTCGCTTTTAAAAAGGTGAACAATAAATCGATCCTCTTAGCTTCCTTGAGACCAAAAGAATTCTTACTGTAATAAGGAAATGAGGGGAAGCTAATGGACTATGGCAAATGCTGGAGGAGGCTTACAGATGTATTACTGCCCCTGGCTATTCTAACAGATAATGATCTCAAAGTTTGAAGTAAAGATTGTTTTGGGAGGGTCCCCATTCGGTTGCACCCATCACTTTATAAAATAGCCAAACTAACATAACCTTGGATGTTGCCGACATCTCCCAGGATGGGCTAATCAGTATTTAGATGGCTAAACATTCTTTTGAGAGAGCTGATGTTCGTTTCTGAAACCCAATCCTAAGAACTCTCAATGGCTCTCTATCTAGCAAGCATAAATGTCCGTGGGCTTAGGGCCGACTCTTGTAAATTTCGACCTTCAGCACCTTGGAGTGAATGTATGTTGTATTCAGAAAACCCACTTAATTCCAGGTGACCATTTGGGTGTGCTGGCTTGAGATTTTCACGTCTACTCAGCGTACTTCGATTCTCGCTCAAGGGGTGTTTCCTGGCTAGTAAATAAGTCTTTAGATGCGGTCTTGTACAAATCTTACACACAGTGGACTTCAGGATCATGTATGAGGATGAGTAGGTTCAGTGATTATGCCCTTGTATCTGCCTATTTTAGGTGTAAGGTGTATAAGGTCATGCTGTTCGCATTCTATAAGATCTCTTGTCCCGTGAAGTAGTTGTAGTGGTGCTCGAGTAGTTGTAGTGGTGCTCGAGAAGTAGTTGTTGCGATGCTCCAGTAGTAGTTGTAGTGGTGATCGAGAAGTAGTTGTTGCAATGCTCAAGAAGTAGTTGTAGCGGTGATCGAGGAGTAGTTGTAGCGGTGATCGAGGAGTAGTTGTAGCGGTGATCGAGAAGTAGTTGTAGTGGTGATCGAGGAGTAGTTGTAGCGGTGATCGAGAAGTAGTTGTTACGGTGCTCGAGGAGTAGTTGTTGCAGCGCTCGATGAGTAGTTGTAGCGGTGATCTAGGAGCAGTTGTAGCAGTGATCGAAGAGTTGTAGCGGTGATCGAGAAGTAGTTGTTGCGGTGCTCGAGGAGTAGTTGTAGCAGTGAACAAGGAATAGTTGTAGCAGTAATCGAGGAGTAGTGGTGCTCGAGGATTAGTTGTAGCGGTAAACGAGAAGTAGTTGTTGCGTTGCTCGGGGAGTAGTTGTAGCGGTGATCGAGAAGTAGTTGTTGCGCCGCTAGAGGAGTAGTTGTAGCGGTGATCGAGGAGCAGTTGTTGCGGTGATCAGGGAGTAGTTGTAGCGGTGATCGAGAAGTAGTTGTTTCGGTGCTCAGGGAGTAGTTGTAGCGGTGATCGAGAAGTAGTTGTTGCGGTGCTCGAGGGGTAGTTGTAGCGGTGACTGAGAAGTAGTTGTTGCGGTGCTCACGGAGTAGTTGTAGCGGTGAACAAGGAATAGTTGTAGCAGTAATCGAGGAGTAGTGGTGCTCGAGGATTAGTTGTAGCAGTAAACGAGAAGTAGTTGTTGCGGTGCTCGGGGAGTAGTTGCAGCGGTGAACGAGGAATAGTTGTAGCGGTGAACGAGGAATAGTTGTAGCGGTGATCGAGAAGTAGTTGTTGCGGTGCTCGATGAGTAGTTGTAGCTGTGAACGAGGAATAGTTGTAGCTGTGAACGAGGAATAGTTGTAGCGGTGAACGAGGAATAGTTGTAGCAGTAATCGAGGAGTAGTGGTGCTCAAGGATTTGTTGTAGCGGTAAACGAGAAGTAGTTGTTGCAGTGCTCGGGGAGTAGTTGTAGCGGTGATCGAGAAGTAGTTGTTGCGGTGCTCGAGGAGTAGTTGTAGCGGTGAACGAGTAATAGTTGTAGCAGTAATCGAGGAGTAGTGGTGCTCGAGGATTAGTTGTAGCGGTAAACGAGAAGTAGTTGTTGCGGTGCTCGGGGAGTAGTTGTAGCGGTGATCGAGAAGTAGTTGTTGCGGTGCTCTGGGAGTAGTTGTAGCGGTGAACAAGAAATAGTTGTAGCAGTAATCGAGGAGTAGTGGTGCTCGAGGATTAGTTGTAGCGGTGATCGAGAAGTAGTTGTTGCGGTGCTCGGGGAGTAGTTGTAGCGGTGATCGAGAAGTAGTTGTTGCGGTGCTCGGGGAGTAGTTGTAGCGGTGATCGAGAAGTAGTTGTTGCGGTGCTCGGGGAGTAGTTGTAGCAGTAATCGAGGAGTAGTGGTGCTCGAGGATTAGTTGTAGCAATAAACGAGAAGTAGTTGTTGCGGTTCTCAGGGAGTAGTTGTAGCGGTGATCGAGAAGTAGTTGTTGCGGTGCTCGAGGAGTAGTTGTAGCTGTGAACGAGGAATAGTTGTAGCAGTAATCGAGGAGTAGTGGTGCTGGAGGATTAGTTGTAGCGGTGAACGAAGAATAGTTGTAGCTGTGATCTAGAAGTAGTTGTTGCAGTGCTCATGGAGTAGTTGTAGCGGTGATCACGAAGTAGTTGTTGCGGTGCTCGAGGAGTAGTTGTAGCAGTGAACAAGGAATAGTTTTAGCAGTAATCGAGGAGTAGTGGTGCGCGAGGATTAGTTGTAGCTGTGAACGAAGAATAGTTGTAGCTGTGGTCGAGTAGTAGTTGTTGCGGTGCTCGAGGAGTAGTTGTAGCTGTGATCAGGAAGTAGTTGTTGCGGTGCTCGAGGAGTAGTTGTAGCGGTGAACAAGGAATAGTTGTAGCAGTAATCGAGGAGTAGTGGTGCTCGAGGATTAGTTGTAGAAATAAACGAGAAGTAGTTGTTGCGGTTCTCGGGGAGTAGTTGTAGCGGTGATCGAAGAATTAGTTGTTGCGGTGCTCGAGGAGTAGTTGTAGTTGTAGCTGTGAACGAGGAATAGTTGTAGCAGTAATCGAGGAGTAATGGTGCTCGAGGATTAGTTGTAGCGGTGAACGAAGAATAGTTGTAGCTGTGATCTAGAAGTAGTTGTTGCGGTGCTCATGGAGTAGTTGTAGCGGTGATCACGAAGTAGTTGTTGCGGTGCTCGAGGAGTAGTTGTAGCAGTGAACAAGGAATAGTTGTAGCAGTAATCGAGGAGTAGTGGTGCGCGAGGATTAGTTGTAGCGGAAAATGAGAAGGAGTTGTTGCGGTGCTCGGGGAGTAGTTGTAGCGGTGATCGAGAAGTAGTTGTTGCGGTGCTCGAGGAGTAGTTGTAGCAGTGAACAAGGAATAGTTGTAGCAGTAATCGAGGAGTAGTGGTGCTCGAGGATTAGTTGTAGCGGTAAACGAGAAGTAGTTGTTGCGGTGCCTGGGGAGTAGTTGTAGCGGTGATCGAGAAGTAGTTGTTGCGGTGCTCGAGGAGTAGTTGTAGCGGTGAACAAGGAATAGTTGTAGCAGTAATCGAGGAGTAGTGGTGCTCGAGGATTAGTTGTAGCGGTAAACGAGAGGTAGTTGTTGCGGTGCTCGGGGAGTAGTTGTAGCGGTGATCGAGAAGTAGTTGTTGCGGTGCTCGAGGAGTAGTTGTAGCGGTGAACAAGGAATAGTTGTAGCAGTAATCGAAGAGTAGTGGTGCTCGAGGATTAGTTGTAGCGGTAAACGAGAAGTAGTTGTTGCGGTGCTCAGGGAGTAGTTGTAGCGGTGATCGAGAAGTAGTTGTTGCGGTGCTCGGGGAGTAGTTGTAGCGGTGATCGAGAAGTAGTTGTTGCAGTGCTCGAAGAGTAGTTGTAGCGGTGAACAAGGAATAGTTGTAGCAGTAATCGAGAAGTAGTGGTGCTAAAGGATTAGTTGTAGCGGTAAACGAGAAGTAGTTGTTGCGGTGCTCGGGGAGTAGTTGTAGCGGTGATCGAGAAGTAGCTGTTGCGGTGCTGGGGGAGTAGTTGTAGCGGTGATCGAGAATTAGTTTTTGCAGTGCTCGAAGAGTAGTTTTAGCTGTGAACGAGGAATAGTTGTAGCGGTGAACGAGGATTAGTTGTAGCGGTAAACGAGAAGTAGTTGTTGTGGTGCCTGGGGAATAGTTGTAGCGGTAAACGAGAAGTAGTTGTTGCGGTGCTCGAGGAGTAGTTGTAGCGGTGAACAAGGAATAGTTGTAGCAGTAATCAAGGAGTAGTGGTGCTCGAGGATTAGTTGTAGCGGTAAACAGGAGGTAGTTGTTGCGGTGCTATGGGAGTAGTTGTAGCGGTGATCGAGAAGTAGTTGTTGCGGTGCTCGAGGAGTAGTTGTAGCGGTTAACAAGGAATAGTTGTAGCAGTAATCGAGGAGTAGCAGTGCTCGAGGATTAGTTGTAGCGGTGAACAAGGAATAGTTGTTGCGGTGCTCGGGGAGTAGTTGTAGCGGTTAACAAGGAATAGTTGTAGCAGTAATCGAGGAGTAGCAGTGCTCGAGGATTAGTTGTAGCGGTAAACGAGAAGTAGTTGTTGCGGTGCTCGGGGAGTAGTTGTAGCGGTGATCGAGAAGTAGTTGTTGCGGTGCTCGAGGAGTAGTTGTAGCGGTGAACAAGGAATTGTTGTAGCAGTAATCGAGGAGTAGTGGTGCTCAAGGATTAGTTGTAGCGGTAAACGAGAAATAGTTGTTGCGGTGCTCGGGGAGTAGTTGTAGCGGTGATCGAGAAGTAGTTGTTGTGGTGCTCGAGGAGTAGTTGTAGCGGTGAACAAGGAATAGTTGTAGCAGTAATCGAGGAGTAGTGGTGCTCGAGGATTAGTTGTAGCGGTAAACGAGAGGTAGTTGTTGCGGTGCTCGGGGAGTAGTTGTAGCGGTAAACAAGAAGGAGTTTTTGCGGTGCTCGGGGAGTAGTTGTAGCGGTGATCGAGAAGTAGTTGTTGCAGTGCTCAGGCAGTAGTTGTAGCAGTGAACAAGGAATAGTTGTAGCAGTAATTGAGGAGTAGTGGTGCTCGAGGATTAGTTGTAGCGGTAAACGAGAGGTAGTTGTTGCGGTGCTCGGGGAGTAGTTGTAGCGGTGATCGAGAAGTAGTTGTTGTGGTGCTCGAGGAGTAGTTGTAGCGGTGAACAAGGAATAGTTGTAGCAGTAATCGAGGAGTAGTGGTTCTCGAGGATTAGTTGTAGCGGTAAATGAGAGGCAGTTGTTGCGGTGCTCGGGGAGTAGTTGTAGCGGTGATCGAGAAGTAGTTGTTGCGGTGCTCGAGGAGAAGTTGTAGCGGTGAACAAGGAATAGTTGTAGCAGTAATCGAAGAGTAGTGGTGCTCGAGGATTAGTTGTAGCGGTAAACGAGAGGTAGTTGTTGCGGTGCTCGGGGAGTAGTTGTAGCGGTGATCGAGAAGTAGTTGTTGCGGTGCTCGAGGAGTAGTTGTAGCGGTGAACAAGGAATAGTTGTAGCAGTAATCGAAGAGTAGTGGTGCTCGAGGATTAGTTGTAGCGGTAAACAAGAAGTAGTTGTTGCGGTGCTCGGGGAGTAGTTGTAGCGGTGATCGAGAAGTAGTTGTTGCAGTGCTCGAAGAGTAGTTGTAGCGGTAAACAAGGAATAGTTGTAGCAGTAATCGAAAAGTAGTGGTGCTGGAGGATTTGTTGTAGCGGAAAACGAGAAGGAGTTGTTGCGGTGCTCGGGGAGTAGTTGTAGCGGTGATCGAGAAGTAGTTGTTGCGGTGCTCGAGGAGTAGTTGTAGCAGTGAACAAGGAATAGTTGTAGCAGTAATCGAGGAGTAGTGGTGCTCGAGGATTAGTTGTAGCGGTAAACGAGAAGTAGTTGTTGCGGTGCTCGGGGAGTAGTTGTAGCGGTGATCGAGAAGTAGTTGTTGCGGTGCTCGAGGAGTAGTTGTAGCGGTGAACAAGGAATAGTTGTAGCAGTAATCGAGGAGTAGTGGTGCTCGAGGATTAGTTGTAGCGGTAAACAAGAAGTAGTTGTTGCGGTGCTCGGTGAGTAGTTGTAGCGGTGATCGAGAAGTAGTTGTTGCGGTGCTCGAGGAGAAGTTGTAGCGGTGAACAAGGAATAGTTGTAGCAGTAATCGAGGAATAGTGGTGCTCGAGGATTAGTTGTAGCGGTAAACGAGAGGTAGTTGTTGCGGTGCTCGGAGAGTAGTTGTAGCGGTGATCGAGAAGTAGTTGTTGCGGTGCTCGAGGAGTAGTTGTAGCGGTGAACAAGGAATAGTTGTAGCAGTAATCGAGGAGTAGTGGTGCTCGAGGATTAGTTGTAGCGGTAAACGAGAGGTAGTTGTTGCGGTGCTCGGGGAGTAGTTGTAGCGGTGATCGAGAAGTAGTTGTTGCGGTGCTCGAGGAGTAGTTGTAGCGGTGAACAAGGAATAGTTGTAGCAGTAATCGAAGAGTAGTGGTGCTCGAGGATTAGTTGTAGCGGTAAACGAGAAGTAGTTGTTGCGGTGCTCGGGGAGTAGTTGTAGTGGTGATCGAGAAGTAGTTGTTGCGGTGCTCGGGGAGTAGTTGTAGCGGTGATCGAGAAGTAGTTGTTGCAGTGCTCGAAGAGTAGTTGTAGCGGTGCTCGAGGAGTAGTTGTAGCGGTGAACAAGGAATAGTTGTAGCAGTAATCAAGGAGTAGTGGTGCTCGAGGATTAGTTGTAGCGGTAAACGAGAGGTAGTTGTTGCGGTGCTATGGGAGTAGTTGTAGCGGTGATCGAGAAGTAGTTGTTGCACTGCTCGAGGAGTAGTTGTAGCGGTGAACAAGGAATAGTTGTAGCAGTAATCAAGGAGTAGTGGTGCTCGAAGATTTATTGTAGCGGTAAACGAGAAGTAGTTTTTGCGGTGCTCGGGGAGTAGTTGTAGCGGTTATAGAGAAGTAATTGTTGCGTTGCTCGAGGAGTAGTTGTAGCGGTGAACAAGGAATAGTTGTAGCAGTAATCGAGGAGTAGTGGTGCTCGAGGATTAGTAGTAGCGGTAAACGAGAGGTAGTTGTTGCAGTGCTCGGGGAGTAGTTGTAGCGGTGATCGAGAAGTAGTTGTTGCGGTGCTCAAGGAGTAGTTTTAGCGGTGAACAAGGAATAGTTGTAGCAGTAATCGAGGAGTGGTGGTGCTCGAGGATTAGTTTTAGCGGTAAACTAGAGGTAGTTGTTGCGGTGCTCGGGGAGTAGTTGTAGCGGTGATCGAGAAGTAGTTGTTGCGGTGCTCGAGGAGTAGTTTTAGCGGTGAACATTGAATAGTTGTAGCAGTAATCGAGGAGTAGTGGTGCTCAAGGATTTGTTCTAGCGGTAAACGAGAGGTAGTTGTTGCGGTGCTCGGGGAGTAGTTGTAGCGGTGATCGAAAAGTAGTTGTTGCAGTGCTCGAGGAGTAGTTGTAGCGGTGAACAAGGAATAGTTGTAGCAGTAATCGAAGAGTAGTGGTGCTCGAGGATTTGTTGTAGCGGTAAACGAGAGGTAGTTGTTGCGGTGCTCGGGGAGTAGTTGTAGCGGAGATCTGGAAGTAGTTGTTGCGGTGCTCGGGGAGTAGTTGTAGCGGTGATCGAGAAGTAGTTGTTGCGGTGCTCGGGGAGTAGTTGTAGCGGTGATCGAGAAGTAGTTGTTGCGGTGCTCGAGGATTAGTTGTAGCGGTGAACAAGGAATAGTTGTAGCAGTAATCGAGGAGTAGTGGTGCTCGAGGATTTGTTGTAGCGGTAAACGAAAAGTAGTTGTTGCGGTGCCTATAGAGTAGTTGTAGCGGTGATCAAGAAGTAGTTGTTGCGATTCTCTAGGAGTAGTTTGTAGCGGTGAACAAGGAATTGTTGTAGCAGTAATCGAGGAGTAGTGGTGCTCAGGGATTAGTTGTAGCGGTAAACAGGAGTTAGTTGTTGCAGTGCTCGGGGAGTAGTTGTAGCGGTGATCGAGAAGTAGTTGTTGCGGTGCTCGAGGAGTAGTTGTAGCGGTGAACAAGGAATAGTTGTAGCAGTATTTGAGGAGTAGTGGTGCTCGGGGAGTAGTTGTAGCAGTGCTTGAGGAGTAGTTGTACTGGCACTCGAGGAATAGTTGTAGCGGTGCCTGAGGAATAGTTGTAGAGGTGCTTGAGGAGTAGTTGTACTGGCACTCGAGGAGTAGTTGTAGCAGTGATCGAGGAATAGTTGTAGCGGTGTTTTAGGAGTAGTTGTACTGGCACTCGAGGAGTAGTTATACTGGCACTCGAGAAGTTGTTGTAGCGGTGATCTAGGAATAGTTGTAGCGAAGTTTGAGGAATAGTTGTACTGGCACTCGAGGAGTAGCTGTAGCGGTGCTAGAGGAGTAGTTGTACTGGCACTCGAGGAGTAGTTGTAGCAGTGATCGAGGAATAGTTGTAGCGGTGCTTGAAGAGTAGTTGTACTGGCACTTGAGGAGTAGTTGTAGCAGTGATCGAGAGATAGTCGTAGCGGTGCTCGAGGAATAGTTGTAGCAGGGCTCGAGGAATAGTTGTAGCGGTGCTTGAGGAGTAGTTGTACTGGCACTCAAAGAGTAGTTGTAGCAGTGATCAGGGAATAGTTGTAGCGGTGCTTGAAGAGAAGTTGTAGCGGTGCTTGAAGAGTAGTTGTAGCAGTGATCGAGGAATAGTGGTAGCGGTGCTTGAGGAGTAGTTGTAGCGGTGCTTTAAGAGTAGTGTAGCGGTGATCGAGAAGTAGTTGTTACGGTGCTCGAGGAGTAGTTGTAGCGGTGATCGAGAAATAGTTGTTGCGGTGCCTGAGGAGTAGTTGTAGGGGTGATGGAGAAGTAGTTGTTGCGATGCTCAAAGAGTAGTTGTAGCGGTGATCGAGGAGTAGTTGTTGCGGTGCTCAGGGAGTAGTTATAGCGGTGATCGAGAAGTAGTTGTAGCGGTGATCGAGGAGTAGTTGTAGTGGTGATCGAGGAGTAGTTGTAGCGGTGATCGAGAAGTTGTTGTAGTGGTGATCTAGGAGTAGTTGTAGCGTTGATCGAGAAGTAGTTGTTGTGGTGCTCGAGGAGGGGTTGTAGTGGTGATCAAAGAGTAGTTGTAGCAGTGATCGAGGAGTAGTTGTAGCAGTGATCGAGGAATAGTTGTAGTGGTAATCGAGGAGTAGTTATAGCGGTGATCTAGAAGTAGTTGTAGCGGTGATCGAGGAGTAGTTGTAGTGGTGATCGAGGAGTAGTTGTAGCAGTGATCGAGGAGTAGTTGTAGCGGTGATCGAGAAGTAGTTGTTGTGGTGCTCGAGGAGTAGTTGTAGCGGTGATCGAGAAGTAGTTGTAGCAGTGATCGAAGAGTAGTTGTAGCGGTGATCGAGGAGTAGTTGTAGCAGTGATCGAGGAGTAGTTGTAGCAGTGATCGAGGAATAGTTGTAGCAGTGATTTAGGAATAGTTGTAGCGGTGCTCGAGGAATAGTTGTAGCGGTGCTAGAGGAGTAGTTGTACTGGCACTCGAGGAGTAGTTGTAGCTGTGATTGAGGAGTAGTTATAGCAGTAAACGAGGAATAGTAGTAGCAGTGATCAGGAAATAGTTGTAGCAGTGATCGAAGAATAGTTGTAGCGGTGCTCGAGGAATAGTTGTAGCGGTGCTTGAGGAGTAGTTGTACTGGCACTCGAGGAGTAGTTGTAGCAGTGATTAGGGAATAGTTGTAGCGGTGCTTGAGGAGTAGTTGTACTGGCAATCGAGGAGTAGTTGTAACAGTGATCGAGAAGTAGTTGTAGTGGTGATCGAGGAGTAGTTGTAGCGGTGATCGAGAAGTTGTTGTAGTGGTGATCTAGGAGTAGTTGTAGCGTTGATCGAGAAGTAGTTGTTGTGGTGCTCGAGAAGTAGTTGTAGTGGTGATCAAAGAGTAGCTGTAGCGGTGATCGAGAAGTAGTTGTAGCAGTGATCAGAGAGTAGTTGTAGCGGTGATCGAGGAGTAGTTGTAGCAGTGATCGAGGAATAGTTGTAGTGGTAATCGATGAGTAGTTATAGCGGTGATCTAGAAGTAGTTGTAGCGGTGATCGAGGAGTAGTTGTAGTGGTGATCGATGAGTAGTTGTAGCAGTGACTGAGGAGTAGTTGTAGCGGTGATCGAGAAGTAGTTGTTGTGGTGCTCGAGGAGTAGTTGTAGCGGTGATCAAGAAGTAGTTGTAGCAGTGATCGAAGAGTAGTTGTAGCGGTGATCGAGGAATAGTTGTATCAGTGATTGAGGAGTAGTTGTAGCAGTGATCGAGGAATAGTTGTAGCAGTGATTTAGGAATAGTTGTAGCGGTGCTCGAGAAATAGTTGTAGCGGTGCTAGAGGAGTAGTTGTACTGGCACTCGAGGAGTAGTTGTAGCAGTGATTGAGGAGTAGTTATAGCAGTAAATGAGGAATAGTAGTAGCAGTGATCGAGAAATAGTTGTAGCAGTGATCGAAGAATAGTTGTAGCGGTGCTTGAGGAGTAGTTGTACTGGCACTCGAGGAGTAGTTGTGCCAGTGATTGAGGAGTAGTTGTAGCAGTAAACGAGTAATAGTAGTAGCAGTGATCGAGGAATAGTTGTAGCGGTGCTTGAGGAGTAGTTGTACTGGCACTCGAGGAGTAGTTGTAGCAGTGATTGAGGAGTAGTTGTAGCAGTGATCGAGGAATAGTTGTAGCAGTGATCGAGGAATAGTTGTAGCGGTGCTCGAGGAATAGTTGTAGCAGTGCTCGAGGAGTAGTTGTACTGGCACTCAGGGAGTAGTTGTAGCAGTGATTGAGGAGTAGTTGTAGCAGTGATTGAGGAGTAGTTGTAGCAGTGATTGAGGAGTAGTTGTAGCAGTGATCGAGGAGTAGTTGTAGCGGTGATTGAGGAGTAGTTGTAGCAGTGATTGAGGAATAGTTGTAGCAGTGCTCGAGGAATAGTTGTAGCGGTGATTGAGGAGTAGTTGTAGCGGTGATCGAGGAATAGTTTGTAGCAGTGATCGAGGAGTAGTTGTACTGGAACTCGAGGAGTAGTTGTAGCAGTGATTGAGGAGTAGTTGTAGCAGTAAACGAAGAATAGTTGTAGCAGTGATCGAGGCATAGTTGTAGCAGTGATCGAAGAGTAGTGGTAGCGGTGATTGAGGTATAGTTGTAGCAGTGCTCGAGGAATAGTTGTAGCGGTGATTGAGGAGTAGTTGTAGCGGTTATCGAGGAATAGTTTGTAGCAGTGATCGAGGAGTAGTTATACTGGCACTCGAGGAGTAATTGTAGCAGTGATTGAGGAGGAGTTGTAGCAGTAAACGAAGAATAGTTGTAGCAGTGATCGAGGCATAGTTGTAGCAGTGATCGAAGAGTAGTTGTAGCGGTGATTGAGGAATAGTTGTAGCAGTGCTCGAGGAATAGTTGTAGCGGTGATTGAGGAGTAGTTGTACTGGCACTCGATTAATAGTTTGTAGCAGTGATCGAGGAGTAGTTGTAGCGGTGATTGAGGAGTAGTTGTAGCAGTAAACGAAGAATAGTTGTAGCGGTGATTGAGGAGTAGTTGTAGCGGTGATCGAGGAATAGTTTGTAGCAGTGATCGAGGAGTAGTGTTACTGGAACTCGAGGAGTAATTGTAGCAGTGATTGAGGAGTAGTTGTAGCAGTAAACGAAGAATAGTTGTAGCAGTGATCGAGGCATAGTTGTAGCGGTGATCGAGGAGTAGTTGTTGCGGTGCTCCAGGAGTAGTTATAGCGGTGATCGAGAAGTAATTGTAGCGGTGATCGAGGAGTAGTTGTAGTGGTGATCGAGAAGTAGTTTTTGTGGTGCTCTAGAAGTAGTTGTAGCGGTGATCGAGGAGTAGTTGTAGCAGTGATCTAGGAATAGTTGTAGTGGTGATCGAGGAGTAGTTATAGCGGTGATCGAGAAGTAGTTGTAGTTATGATCGAGGAGTAGTTGTAGCGTTGATCGAGAAGTAGTTGTTGTGGTGCTCGAGAAGTAGTTGTAGTGGTGATCAAAGAGTAGTTGTAGCAGTGTTCGAGAAGTAGTTGTAGCAGTGATCAGAAGAGTAGTTGTAGCGGTGATCGAGGAATAGTTGTAGCAGTGATTGAGGAATAGTTGTAGCGGTGCTCGAGGAATAGTTGTAGCGGTGATCGAGAAATAGTTGTTGCGGTTCCTGAGGAGTAGTTGTAGGGGTGATGGAGAATAAGTTGTTGCGATGCTCGAAGAGTAGTTGTAGCGGTGATCGAGGAGTAGTTGTTGCGGTGCTCCAGGAGTAGTTATAGCGGTGATCGAGAAGTAATTGTAGCGGTGATCGAGGAGTAGTTGTAGCGGTGCTTGAGGAGGAGTTGTACTGGCACTCGAGGAGTAGTTGTAGCAGTGATTGAGGAGTAGTTGTAGCAGTAAACGAGTAATAGTAGTAGCAGTGATCGAAGAATAGTTGTAGCGGTGCTTGAGGAGTAGTTGTACTGGCACTCGAGGAGTAGTTGTAGCAGTGATTGAGGAGTAGTTGTAGCAGTAGCTGAGTAATAGTTGTAGCAGTGATCGAGGAATAGTTGTAGCGGTGCTTGAGGAGTAGTTGTAGCGGTGCTCGAGGAATAGTTTGTAGCAGTGATCAGGGAGTAGTTGTACTGGCACTCGCGGAGTAGTTGTAGCAGTGATTGAGGAGTAGTTGTAGCAGTGCTCGAGGAATAGTTGTAGCAGTGATCGAGGAATAGTTGTAGCAGTGCTCGAGGAATAGTTGTAGCAGTGATCGAGGAATAGTTGTAGCGGTGATTGAGGAGTAGTTGTAGCGGTGATCGAGGAATAGTTTGTAGCAGTGATCGAGGATTAGTTGTACTGGCACCAGCGGAGTAGTTGTAGCAGTGATTGAGGAGTAGTTGTAGCAGTAAACGAAGAATAGTAGTAGCAGTGATCGAGGAATAGTGGTAGCAGTGATCGAGGCATAGTTGTGGCGGTGTTTGAGGAGAAGTTGTAGCGGTGCTTGAGGAGTTGTTGTAGCAGTGATCGAGGAATAGTAGTAGCAGTGCTTTAGGAGTAGTTGTAGCAGTGCTTGAAGAGTAGTTGTAACGGTGATCGAGAAGTAGTTATTACGGTGCTCGAGGAGTAGTTGTAGCGGTGCTTGAGGGGTAGTTGTAGCAGTGATCGAGGAATAGTTGTAGCAGTGATCGAGGAATAGTTGTAGCAGTGCTCGAGGAATAGTTGTAGCAGTGATCGAGGAATAATTGTAGCAGTGATCGAGGAATAGTTGTAGCAGTGATCGAGGAGTAGTTGTAGCAGTGATCGAGGAATAGTTGTAGCAGTGATCGAGGAGTAGTTGTAGCGGTGATTGAGGAGAAGTTGTAGCTGTGGTCGAGGAGTAGTTGTAGCGGTGCTCGAAGAAATAGTTGTAGCGGTGCGCGAGGAATAGTTGTAGCAGTGATCAAGGAGTAGTTGTAGCAGTGATCGAGGAGTAGTTGTAGCGGTGATTGAGGAGAAGTTGTTGCGGTGATCGAGGAGTAGTTGTAGCGGTGATCGAGGAGTAGTTGTAGCAGTGATCAAGGAGTAGTTGTAGCGGTGATTGAGGAGAAGTTGTTGCGGTGATCAGGGAGTAGTTGTAGCGGTGATCGAGGAATAGTTGTAGCAGTGATCAAGGAGTAGTTGTAGCAGTGATCAAGGAGTAGTTGTAGCAGTGATCGAGGAATAGTTGTAGCGGTGCTCGAGGAATAGTTGTAGCAGTGATCGAGGAGTAGTTGTAGCGGTGCTATAGGAATAGTTGTAGCAGTGATCGAGGAGTAGTTGTAGCGGTGCTCGAGGAATAGTTGTAGCGGTGCTCGAGGAATAGTTGTAGCAGTGATCAAGGAGTAGTTGTAGCAGTGATCGAGGAGTAGTTGTAGCGGTGATTGAGGAGAAGTTGTTGCGGTGATCGAGGAGTAGTTGTAGCGGTGATCGAGGAGTAGTTGTAGCAGTGATCAAGGAGTAGTTGTAGCGGTGATTGAGGAGAAGTTGTTGCGGTGATCGAGGAGTAGTTGTAGCGGTGATCGAGGAATAGTTGTAGCAGTGATCAAGGAGTAGTTGTAGCAGTGATCAAGGAGTAGTTGTAGCAGTGATCGAGGAATAGTTGTAGCGGTGCTCGAGGAATAGTTGTAGCAGTGATCGAGGAGTAGTTGTAGCGGTGCTCGAGGAATAGTTGTAGCAGTGATCGAGGAGTAGTTGTAGCGGTGCTCGAGGAATAGTTGTAGCGGTGCTCAGGGAATAGTTGTAGCAGTGATCGAGGAGTAGTTGTAGCAATGATCGAGGAGTAGTTGTAGCGGTGATCGAGGAGTAGTTGTTGCGGTGATCGAGAGGTAGTTGTAGCGGTGCTCGAGGAATAGTTGTAGCGGTGCTCGAGGAATAGTTGTAGCAGTGATCGAGGAGTAGTTGTAGCGGTGCCCGAGGAATAGTTGTAGCGGTGCTCGAGGAATAGTTGTAGCAGTGATCGAGGAGTAGTTGTAGCGGTGATCGAGGAGTAGTTGTAGCGGTGATCGAGGAGTAGTTGTTGCGGTGATCGAGGAGTAGTTGTAGCGGTGCTCGAGGAATAGTTGTAGCAGTGATCAAGGAGTAGTTGTAGCAGTGATCGAGGAGTAGTTGTAGCAGTGATCGAGGAGTAGTTGTAGCGGTGATCGAGGAGTAGTTGTAGCAGTGATTGAGGAGTAGTTGTAGCGGTGATTGAGGAGTAGTTGTAGCAGTGATTGAGGAGTAGTTGTAGCAGTGATCGAAGAATAGTTGTAGAGGTGCTCGAGGAATAGTTTGTAGCAGTGATCGAGGAGAAGTTGTAGCGGTGATTGAGGAATAGTTGTAGCAGTGATCGAGGAGTAGTTGTAGCGGTGATCGAGGAAGAGTTGTAGCAGTGCTCGAGGAGTAGTTGTAGTGGTGATCGAGGAATAGTTTGTAGCAGTGATCGAGGAATAGTTGTAGAGGTGCTCGAGGAATAGTTGTTGCGGTGCTTGAGGAGTAGTTGTACTGGCACTCGAGAAATAGTTGTAGCAGTGATTGAGGAATAGTTGTAGCAGTAATTGAGGATTAGTTGTAGCGGTGATAGAGGGATAGTTGTAGCGGTGATCGAGGAGTAGTTGTAGCGGTGAACGTGGAATAGTTGTTGCAGTGCTTGAGGAGTAGTTGTATTGGCACTCGAGGAGTAGTTGTAGCAGTGATCGAGGAGTAGTTGTAGCAGGGATTGAGGAGTAGTTGTAGCGGTGAACGAGAAATAGTTGTAGCAGTGCTTGAGGAGTAGTTGTACTGGCACTCAAGGAGTTGTTGTAGCAGTGATCGAGGAGTAGTTGTAGCGGTGCTCGAGGAATAGTTGTAGAGGTGCTTGAGGAATAGTTGTAGCGGGGATCGAGGAGTAGTTGTACTAGCACTCGAGGAGTAGTTGTATCAGTGATTGAGGAATAGTTGTAGCGGTGAACGAGGAATAGTTGTAGCAGTGATTGAGGAGTAGTTGTAGCGGTGCTTGAGAAGTAGTTGTACTGGCACTCGAAGAGTAGTTGTAGCAGTGATTGAGGAATAGTTGTAGCGGTGATCGAGTAGAGTAGTTGTAGCGGTTATCTAGGAGTAGTTGTAGTGGTGCTCGATGAGTAGTTGTAGCGGTGAACAAGGAGTAGTTGTAGTGGTACTCGAGAAGTAGTTGTTGCGATGCTTGAGGAGTAGTTGTAGCGGTGATCGAGGGATAGTTGTTGAGGTGCTCAATGAATAGTTGTAGCGGTGATCGATGAATAGTTGTAGCAGTGATCGAGGAGTAGTTGTAGCAGTGATCGAGGAGTAGTTGTAGCAGTGATTGAGGAGTAGTTGTAGCGGTGATCGAGGAATAGTTTGTAGCAGTGATCGAGGAGTAGTTGTAGCTGTGATCGAGGAGTAGTTGTAGCAGTGATTGAGGAGTAGTTGTAGCAGTGATCGAGGAGTAGTTGTAGCGGTGATCGAGGAATAGTTTGTAGCAGTGATCGAGGAGTAGTTGTAGCGGTGATCGAGGAGTAGTTGTAGCAGTGATTGAGGAGTAGTTGTAGCGGTGATCGAGGAATAGTTTGTAGCAGTGATCGAGGAATAGTTTGTAGCAGTGATCGAGGAGTAGTTGTAGCGGTGATTGAGGAGTAGTTGTAGCAGTGATCGAGGAGTAGTTGTAGCAGTGATTGAGGAGTAGTTTTAGCGGTGATCGAGGAATAGTTTGTAGCAGTGATCGAAGAGTAGTTGTAGAGGTGATCGAGGAGTAGTTGTAGCAGTGATTGAGGAGTAGTTGTAGCGGTGATCGAGGAATAGTTTGTAGCAGTGATCGAGGAGTAGTTGTAGCGGTGATCGAGGAATAGTTGTAGAGATGCTCGAGGAATAGTTGTTTTGGTGCTTGACGAGGAGTTGTACTGGCACTCGAGAAATAGTTGTAGCAGTGATTGAGGAATAGTTGTAGCAGTAATTGAGGAGTAGTTGTAGCAGTGACTGAGAAGTAGCTGTAGCGGTTATCTAGGAGTAGTTGTAGTGGTGCCTGATGAGTAGTTGTAGCGGTGAACAAGGAGTAGTTTTAGTAGTGCTTGAGAAGTATTTGTTGCGATGCTTGAGGAGTAGTTGTAGCGGTGATCGAGGGAAAGTTGTAGAGGTGCTCGAGGAATAGTTGTAGCAGTGATCGAGGAGTAGTTGTAGCAGTGATTGAGGAGTAGTTGTAGCGGTGATCGAGGAATAGTTGTAGCAGTGATTGAGGAGTAGTTGTAGCAGTGATTGAGGAGTAGTTGTAGCAGTGATTGAGGAGTAGTTGTAGCGGTGATTGAGGATTAGTTGTAGCAGTGATTGAGGAGTAGTTGTAGCAGTGATTGAGGAGTAGTTGTAGCGGTGATCGAGGAATAGTTGTAGCAGTGATTGAGGAGTAGTTGTAGCAGTGATTGAAAAGTAGTTGTAGCAGTGATTGAGGAGTAGTTGTAGCGGTGATTGAGGATTAGTTGTAGCAGTGATTGAGGAGTAGTTGTAGCAGTGATTGAGGAGTAGTTGTAGCGGTGATCGAGGAATAGTTTTTAGCAGTGATCGAGGAGTAGTTGTAGCGGTGATGTAGGAATAGTTGTAGAGGTGCTCGAGGAATAGTTGTCGCAGTGATCGAGGAGTAGTTGTAGCAGTGATTGAGGAGTAGTTGTAGTGGTGATTGAGGAGTAGTTGTAGCAGTGATCGAGGAATAGTTTGTAGCAGTGATCGAGGAGTAGTTGTAGCGGTGATCGAGGAATAGTTGTAGAGGTGCCTGAGGAATAGTTGTCGCAGTGATCGAGGAGTAGTTGTAGCAGGTATCGAGGAATAGTTGTAGCGGTGATCGAGGAATAGTTTGTAGCAGTGATCGAGGAATAGTTTGTAGCAGTGATCGAGGAGTAGTTGTAGCGGTGATTGAGGAGTAGTTGTAGCAGTGATCGAGGAGTAGTTGTAGCAGTGATTGAGGAGTAGTTTTAGCGGTGATCGAGGAATAGTTTGTAGCAGTGATCGAAGAGTAGTTGTAGAGGTGATCGAGGAGTAGTTGTAGCAGTGATTGAGGAGTAGTTGTAGCGGTGATCGAGGAATAGTTTGTAGCAGTGATCGAGGAGTAGTTGTAGCGGTGATCGAGGAATAGTTGTAGAGATGCTCGAGGAATAGTTGTTTTGGTGCTTGACGAGGAGTTGTACTGGCACTCGAGAAATAGTTGTAGCAGTGATTGAGGAATAGTTGTAGCAGTAATTGAGGAGTAGTTGTAGCGGTGACTGAGAAGTAGCTGTAGTGGTTATCTAGGAGTAGTTGTAGTGGTGCCTGATGAGTAGTTGTAGCGGTGAACAAGGAGTAGTTTTAGTAGTGCTTGAGAAGTATTTGTTGCGATGCTTGAGGAGTAGTTGTAGCGGTGATCGAGGGAAAGTTGTAGAGGTGCTCGAGGAATAGTTGTAGCAGTGATCGAGGAGTAGTTGTAGCAGTGATTGAGGAGTAGTTGTAGCGGTGATCGAGGAATAGTTGTAGCAGTGATTGAGGAGTAGTTGTAGCAGTGATTGAGGAGTAGTTGTAGCAGTGATTGAGGAGTAGTTGTAGCGGTGATTGAGGATTAGTTGTAGCAGTGATTGAGGAGTAGTTGTAGCAGTGATTGAGGAGTAGTTGTAGCGGTGATCGAGGAATAGTTGTAGCAGTGATTGAGGAGTAGTTGTAGCAGTGATTGAAAAGTAGTTGTAGCAGTGATTGAGGAGTAGTTGTAGCGGTGATTGAGGATTAGTTGTAGCAGTGATTGAGGAGTAGTTGTAGCAGTGATTGAGGAGTAGTTGTAGCGGTGATCGAGGAATAGTTTTTAGCAGTGATCGAGGAGTAGTTGTAGCGGTGATGTAGGAATAGTTGTAGAGGTGCTCGAGGAATAGTTGTCGCAGTGATCGAGGAGTAGTTGTAGCAGTGATTGAGGAGTAGTTGTAGCGGTGATTGAGGAGTAGTTGTAGCAGTGATCGAGGAATAGTTTGTAGCAGTGATCGAGGAGTAGTTGTAGCGGTGATCGAGGAATAGTTGTAGAGGTGCCTGAGGAATAGTTGTCGCAGTGATCGAGGAGTAGTTGTAGCAGGTATCGAGGAATAGTTGTAGCGGTTCTTGAGGAGTAGTTGTACTGGCACTCGAGAAATAGTTGTAGCAGTGATTGAGGAATAGTTGTAGCGGTGCTCGACGGATAGTTGTTGCAGTGCTCGAGGAATAGTTGTAGCGGTTACTGAGGAATAGTTGTAGCAGTAATTGAGGTGTAGTTGTAGCGGTGACTGAGAAGTAGTTGTAGCGGTTATCTAGGAGTAGTTGTAGTGGTGCTCGAGGAGTAGTTGTAGCGGTGAACAAGGAGTAGTTTTAGTGGTGCTCGAGAAGTAGTTGTTGCGATGCTTGAGGAGTAGTTGTAGCGGTGATCGAGAAGTAGTTTTTACGGTGCTCGAGGAGGAGTTGTAGCGGTTATCGAGAAGTAGTTGTAGCGATGAACGAGGAGTAGTTGTACTGACACTCAAAAAGTAGTTGTAGCAGTGATCGAGGAATAGTTGTAGCAGTGCTTGAGGAATAGTTGTAGCGGTGAACGAGGAATCGTTGTAGCAGTGATCGAGGAATCGTTGTAGCAGTGATCGAGGAATAGTTGTAGCGGTGAACGAGGAATAGTTGTAGCAGTGATCGAGGAATAGTTGTAGCAGTGCTTGAGGAATAGTTGTAGCGGTGAACGAGGAATCGTTGTAGCGGTGCTCGAAGAATAGTTGTAGCGGTGACTGAGGAATAGTTGTAGCGGTGATTGAGGAATAGTTGTAGCGGTGTCGAGGAGTAGTTGTAGCGGTGAACGAGGAGACTCATTTAGTTTTGTCTTGAGAAGTTGTCAGCTGCTCACTGGAAACTTTGTTTCGTTTTCAGCATATTGGAATCTCTGGAGTAGAAATGGCCCCATCCTTGTGAAAGCACCATGTCTGTGACGGTGAATGTTGTCCATATGGATGCAGAAGGCAGGCTGATCGTTGCTGATGTTACTGTAAAATAATTATGAGTTTTGGTTTATCGCAATTCATGTGCCCAAGCTTTTTCAAAAGAAGGTTTCCTTTTTTGGGGGGTTGGAGATGTTCGTCACGGGTCCAAAGCGCATAGTTTAATGGGGATTGTAATGCTATTTTTGATTCAAAGATAAGTTTGGAGGGAGTAGAGGGTTGTATAGGTGTGAGAGCAGCCTGTCTGACCTGATAGCTAAATGCGATCCTTCCTGTCAACAGATTTCATGTTGATCACGCAGGGTGGAAAATGTGGGCATAGCCTAATAGCATGTCTTCCTGGCTAAATACATAGTTAGATGGGATGCTAGTTAGAAGAGGAAATGTATATTTTGTATTGTGCACTACATCCCACTGGTTAGGGAAATCGAACCATAAATTCATTATGATCCAGTTGCAATAAGCATAGACTAACCGAGTACTGGAAATTAAATAGCTCCTTTCTAGAGATACACAACTTCTGAGAAAAACTAGAAAACTTTATTCAGAAATTCTTACTCTAATATTGGGTGGATTATTAGGAATATGTGGTGAGTTAGTTTATAAACTAAGATTAAATGTTTCTCTATTAGCTCTGGCCAGCATCTCACACTAAATAGGGTCAAGACAAAGAAACACTTAGAAGATAAACTGGCCCACTAAGTGGCTGGGGGCGATTCACTAAACTTATAACTAGCTAAGGGGATCTGCAATGCGAGGCTAGTGAGCATTACCAGTACAAAGTCATTAAAAAAGTGCCTAACAAAGCCCTGAACTTTGTTGCGGATGAGATCTGTCGTGGTTCAGAGAGATACATATTAATGAAGATTTGTGAGGGATTTTGGGAGTACTCCAAGGAGCACTTCACCCTGTCCAGGTATTTGGCAACGATTTGGCTGACTCTCTGCCTCGATGCAACTAGAGCAGCCAGTTGTGAAGACAGTGTTACAGAGTGTGAGGTCCTGGTTGCCTTAAAGCGGGTCGTTACAATAAATCACCAGGACTTGATGGTCTTCTCATTAATTATTTTGAGTCTGTAGCAAATGTTTATATCAATTCTGAAGAAGGTGTTCAATCATTATTTTGATCAGGTGCAATTCTGTCGAGTAACTTTGGAGCCTATAAATGATCAATAGACAAACAGAAAACAATGCTCAATCATAACATAAATTATATTCTTATTATTTACCTACTCACTTTAGAAGTCCCGAGATGCTGCAAGATTTTTACTCTGATAGGTTCTTTCTTTGGTCATTTGCCTTTAGAATTTCCTTCCTGCTGCCTCTTTCTCCGATAGCACCAACATACAAAAAATTAAAAGCAATGTGAACAAACATCTTGCTGACCGACTCCCCTTCCAGGTTGATATAAATCTTGCTCTTACCACAGTGCTCCTTTGTGCTTCAGTGTCAATATGCCTTGTTTGGGGTGAATAAAAGTTTTAAAAAAAGAAGAATTCTATTATGTGATTATTTATTTTTACCATTGAACCAAATTTATCTATTCCTAGAAAAAAAAAGTGACCCGTTATATATATATATATATATATATATATATATATATATATATATATATATATATATATATATATAAATTGTGCTTGCTATATTCCTCTCACTATTTCTGTCTCTGTCTCTGTCTCTCTCTTTACAGCTATGGGTTAAATAATATTGCTACCATTGGTGATATTTCCGTTTGTTTATAATGGACTATTCTAATCTTTCTATTACTTCCCTTTTTTATTATCTTCGACTGTTAATAAACAGAAAGAGAGGGAAAGAGGGAGAGGAAATTGAGATGAAAATAAAAGCCGGGGGTCAAACAGCGCGGAGTTAGAGAAGGTGAGAGTGATTGATAGAAAGTTAACTCATTTGATGAGTGAATTGCAGATTGCAGCCAGTTAGAACAATTATAATTAAAGTTTTATTTTTCAGAGGAAGATTATATCTGGACAGGATAGGGCGATATGTGCAGAACAGGAGACTTTGATTGGTATGATCACATTGAAAGAATGGATGGATAAGAGTTCTTGGGTTACTAGATGTAGAACAGTTAAGGTAGCAGGTCCAGTTCGCAGCGGAAGTCCAAGAAAAACATGGGAGGAAGTGATAAAAATGAACTTGAGGGAAAGAGGGATAAATAAAGAGCTGGCCAGAGATAGGTGTGTCGACCAAGAGAAGAGTCTATCAGGTATGTGTATGCAGTGTGATGAAGTGAAACCTGGTCAGTGAGGGTTGAGGATATGCGTTGCATGGAGAGAAATGATATGAAATAATAGGATAATGTGTAATGTAAGTCTTAAGGACAGACTTAGATTTAATGACTTCAGGGAAGATTAAATCGGAACTGTACAGGGAGATGTGTGCAAAACAGGAAACCTCAATGGTATGGCCATGTTGATAAACATGGATGAAAGTTCTTGGGTTAGTAGTGTAATGTTATTGGCTGGGTTAAATGAGTAGTAAGACGGAGAGAAGTATAGGATAAATAACAAGGTTTATTGGCGGTCAAAATACATTCTAACTGAGTCATCGCCAGGGGCCGTAACTCGTCCCCTCACCGGTGACTCGTCGGTGCAGTAACACTACATCCCCCTTTCGGTTGTAAAGTTCTTTACAAGGACAGTCTTTTAGGTGGTCGAACTTGTCGACCGCTTCTTGTATATTTCCCTTGGTCAGGACCTCTGGAACTCTCTAGTGGGATGTTTCTTTGGTTACTGGGAAGATCTGTTGAGTCATCATCACAGCTATACATATATCCATACCGAAGGGAACATGGTAAGGTGTTTGCTTCCTGTGGGGTAGCCCCTTGAGAGAAGCTGGTTTCTCCGTTCCTTAGGTGCAGATTACTTTTGTTGCGTCGGTGTAGTCCTGAATCTGTCTTAACTAGGACTGCCCATGGTGACAGAGTTTTACTTACTACAGCTGTACTGGTCTTAGGTATCTTGACCCAGACTGGTTGTCCTTTTTCAAAGGCAGGACGATCTTTAGCCCGATGACGTTTGTCATAGTTTTGCTTTTGTCTGGCTTTGAGCCGGGTGTCTGCCCTTCTATGTTCCTCGATGTTTTGCTGATCAAATGAATTTCTTTGAGGAATGGTAGGGATCCGTGTTCTTAGTTTTCTATTCATTAACAGCTCTGCAGGACTCTTGCCGTGTTGCAGAGGAGTGCTGCGATAATTTAGCAGTGCTATGTATGGGTCACTTGCTTTCTTCAATAAGTTTTTTATTGTCTGGACTGCACGTTCAGTTTCTCCGTTTCCTTGTGGATGATGGGGGCTACTTGTGAGGTGCAGGAAGTCAAAAACATTTGAAAAGTTCCTGAATTCACTAGAACTGAATTGGGGACCGTTGTCAGATATGATTGTCTCTGGGATCCCATGCCTAGCGAATATTGATTTGCAATGCTCTATTACGCTGGCTGAGGTGGTTGTCCGTAAATGGGCTATTTCAATCCACCTGGAAAAATAATCGACAATCAGAAGATATCAGTGTCCCATGAATTCGAACAGATCCATTCCTATTTTCTGCCATGGATATGCAGGTAATTTGGTGGGTTGTAGTGGTTCTGGTGGATATTTTTGTTCTTTTTCACAGATACCACATTTCCCAACTTTGTCTGCAATTTGTTTAGAGAGGCCAGGCCACCACACACTTTCGCGAGCTAGTGCTCGGCATTTGACAATACCTTGGTGTCCCTCATGTAGACGCTCTAGTATGTCTTTTTGAAGTACATTAGGAATGACAAGTCGGCTCTGGTACATTAGAAGTCCCTGGTAAACTGTTAGGTCCTGGTTGACAAACCAGTACTGTTTTAGTTCGGGGTCCCGCCTTGCTCTTTCGGGCCAGTGGTCCATCTCATAATATTTGATTACCTGACTGCAGACCTGGTCAGTATTTTGTTTTAGTCGGATATCCTCCAATCGTTTATCGCTCGCCGAGATATTTCCTATGACTGAGCAGATAAATGAGTCTGTCTCTGTCTTCTGCTGGATATCCTGTATAACGGGACTACTCCCAGGTGCTCGGGACAAAGCGTCTGCTGTTGTGAGGTCTTTTCCCGCTGTGTATATGATCTCATAGGAGAATCTCATTAACCTCATGCGGAAACGTTGAATTCTTGGAGTCAATTCGTCGAGTCGCTTCGACTTCAACAGTGCCAACAGTGGTTTGTGGTCTGTTTCGACTGTGAATTTTGGCATTCCGACCAAGTAGTCCGCAAATTTTTCACAACACCAAGTGACTGCTAGTGCCTCCTTCTCAACCTGTGCATATCTCTGCTCTGTTTCTGTCAGAGATCGTGAAGCATAAAATACCGGTCTCCAGTCATTTTCTTGCTTCTGCAGTAGTACACCGCCTAGGCCATAGCTAGATGAATCTGCTGATACCCTTGTCGGCTTGTTGGTCTGGAATGCTGCTTTCTGAGGCTCATCCCAGATCCATTCTGACTCTTTCCTAAGAAGCTCTCGGAGTGGTTTGGTGGTTTCGGCTAGATTCCTAGCAAATTTTCCGACCTGGTTTGCCATGCCCAGTAAGCGTCGTAATTCGGACACATTCTCAGGTCTGGGCAAGTCCATAATTGCTGCTACTTTTTCGGGATCTATTTGTATTCCCTCTTTTGATATAATGTGACCCAGAAACTTTATGTTTCTGACAGAAAATACACATTTATCGTTGAGTGTAGCTCCTGCAACCTTCATTTTCTGCAGTACTGCTTTTAGTCGTTGGTTGTGCTCCTGCTGGTTTCTTCCACTTATTAGGACGTCATCTATATCACAGATGACTCCTGGTATTCCGGACAAAATGTGTGTCATCTCTCTATGAAAGATTTCTGGCCCAGAACTTATCCCGAATGGAAGTCGTTTGAAACAGTACCTCCCATAAGGTGTTATAAATGTGGTAAGGACCTGCGATTTTTCGTGTAGGACGATTTGGTAGAAACTGTTGTTGCAGTCGAGCTTGCTAAACACTGTGGCTCCATCGAGCTCGGCCAGTAATTGGTCTGTGGTGGGTAAAGGAAATTTTTCCCATTTCACGCTCTCGTTTAGCTTGGTAAAGTCGACGCATAACCTAACTTTACCGTTAGCTTTTTGGACGGCGACTATTGGGGCACACCAATCAGTTGGTGATTTGACTGGACGGATTATGTCCTCGTTCTCCAGACATTTCAGTTCTTCCTGAACCTTCTGTTTCATAGGCAACGGCAATCTTCTAGGAGTAGCAATGGAAAAGGGCTGAGCTCCTGCATCCAAACGTATCTGGTACACATGTTCCAGTTTCCCTAGGCCTGTGAACAGTTCTGGGAACTCTTTCTTATATTGGTGCCCTTCGCTTGTCACTCTATTAACTGCTTTCAGCAGGTTGAGGGCTTTGATTGCTGGTCCTCCCAGTAGAGGTTCTTACAGACTCTCTATAAGATAAAGGTCTTGTTGCAAGCTTACTTTTTCTGTGGCCAGTTTAACCTTCACACATCCTATGAGATTAATCTCATGATGACCCGGTCCGTACAGTCTTTTGTTTGTGGGTTGGATGAGTGGGGAATTTTTCCTGAAGAACCGGTCCGGGATTACGGTCACATCTGCACCTGTATCCAGCTTAAAATTTATAATTTTGGTACAGGTCTTAGTGGTGACCTTAATTTTAGCCTGCCAATTTGTATCATCCTCAGTGGTAATTGTACCTATATTTTCGAGAGTGACAGAACCTAAAAAATGATTTTCTTCTTCCTCTCTTATTTCTCTAACCTTCACTTTATCGGTTTTGCAAAATTTTGCATAATGCCCTTTCTGCGAACAAATTCTGCAGCGTGCATCTTTTGCTGGGCAGTCATTTCTATTGTGGAATGGAAATTTCCCGCAGTGTGTGCATTTGCTAGGCATTTTTGATTTCGGATGTGGTTGTTTGGTGAAGTTTGTCTTGTAGGTTCGCTTCGTAACCCGGTTGATTTGAGAATCCGCTGCATCGGCACCGGAGGAAATGGTCTGCGTCTGTTGTTTCGAAGTTTCGTAGGCTCTACCTATTTGTAGGCACTTGTCTAGAGTAAGCTGTTTATCAGACAGTAACTTTTCTCTGACGGTATCGCTTCGAACTCCGACAACGACTTGGTCTCGAATAAGCCTATCCTGTAGCTGTCCGAAATTGCAGTTCTTTGCAAGTTGTCAAAGAGCAGCTATATAGGTCTCGATACCTTCCGATACTTCTTGCTTGCGAAGATGGAATGTATAGGATTCGTAAGCTTCGTGTGTTTCGCCCACAAAAAAAATCCTCAAACTTCTTCATCACCTTCTCTAGGTCCGTCTTTTCTTCCTCAGAGTTAAACTTCAACCCTTCATATATATCGTAACAATTCTCCCCGATTGTTGCTAAAAATACCGATGTCTGATATGAAGTATCTGCTTCTTTAGACAATCTACTAGCGATCGAATAATTGAGAAAATTTCGTTTAAATTTTCGCCAGTTATTAGCAACATTTCCAACGAGAGTCATTCGTTCGGGGGGTGGTATATTAGCAGAATATTGCTTTATGTCCGTGTGAGGCATTTTTCAAAAGTATACGATATATATGAGAAAACAAATTTCTGTACTCACTGTTCTCTCTATTCTTACTTTTTTTTTTGTTTTTGTGGGACCGTTTTCCGTAAGCCGTTTGTTTATCAATAGTAGAATTTTTTTTCTCTTAGAAATCCTTTGTTTTTTTTACTACGATATTCGATCTTTTACTTTGTTTTTTTTTTGGTCTCCACAAATTGTATCCTTTATCTGACACCATGTAATGTTATTGGCTGGGTTAAATGAGTAGTAAGACGGAGAGAAGTATAGGATAAATAACAAGGTTTATTGGCGGTCAAAATACATTCTAACTGAGTCATCGCCAGGGGCCGTAACTCGTCCCCTCACCGGTGACTCGTCGGTGCAGTAACACTACAAGTAGATGTAGAACAGTTAAGGTAGAAGGTCCAATTCACAGAAGAAGGCCAGGGAAAATATGGGAGGAAGTGAAAACGATGGACTTAAGAGAAAAAGGGATAAATAAAGACTAAGAAATAGGTTAGTTTGAAAGTCAATTTCTAAAAACCGTCCAACAGATGCCAGCATATAAAACGGACATTAAACTGAATATGATGATGATGATGATGATGATGATGATGATGATGATGATGATGATGATGATTACTATTGATCGAATATTTATTGAAATAAAAATAAAATAAGGGAAAAGTAAAACGAAAAAAATAAGCATGACAGGTCAACGAAAATAGTTTAATAAATCCTATTCTTTTTAAATTGTTAAACATGATTAGATTTTTAATTATGTTTCTCTAACCCCCCCCCCCCCCATCAATATGCCTCCACCTGGGCAACGTCGGTTAAATACAGTTGTTAATTCATTTCTTTTGGTTAGCTCTTACTGCATTATTACATAGAAATATCTGATCCAGACATTTTGCTTCAAAATTAAGGCTAATAGTGTTAGCTCAGAATAGAAATGCATATTTGTTTTCATCTGGATGGTGAGAACTTGCCTGCATAATCTCTCACAAGGGTACAGATTCTAAGCATTCTAATAAAAGAGTTATGCTGAACATCAACATCAAAGGTGTCAAATTTATTGATCTCTGTTGTAGGCTAGATTAAAGTGTCAGCTCAGTATATTTAGGAGTTATTTCTCTTGAACTATATTCAAGTTATTCCCCTTGAATTATACTGGCCAATCGAGAATGAACTCTTAAATTCGAAGTACAAAAAAGACTCACATCAATACGAGGCTTGTCCTTTTTCTGGCTGTGGGCTCGAGCTGGATGGGCGTGTTCCACTTAGCTTTATATTTTTACCTGGTTTCATGACTCTGACACGTTTATCATCAGATGTCCTCTTACAGATCACAACTATTGTTCACAGATATTCAACCATGGTCATTTTCTACTAGTCGCAACATTCATCTTAGAATAGTTCCCAGATAATATCAAAGTAAGTCGTATTTGTTAGTTTATTCATTGCATAAATCCAGTCATGGACACACGTCCGTTTGTCCAAACCGACATCTTTGTTTTCCCAGCAATAACCAATAACAACAGCAACCAAGGAAGATTACTCTAAAAACTTATCACAAACGAATAGTATTCTTATATCTCAACAGAAGGTTAGATACTTAAAATTGCTGATGTCTTCTTGTGAAGATTACAGTTCTATAAAAAAACAAAACAAAAGTAAAACAAGTCATCATTGCAACAAGTCTCTCAGAATTTCAAAAAAAGACTTGCATCTTCAGCAGACAATCTGCAATCTGTTTTCGGCTCCTGACCCATCCAGTTTGGATCTTCTCCTTCACCATCATTTCCTTCACTCTGGTCACATCAACTCTCAAGTGCCGGTTACTCACAAGATTTGATGACTTTAAAGTTTCTACCAGACGCAATGTCCGTTTTATAAAGAACTTCAGGCAATCTAAGTAGTCTGAATATTACTTGAAGCATGGCGACTATCAATATGCCAGCATCTGCTGCTTCACTAAGCACAATAGTCTCTGAGACTAATGAACATTTTGTTACACGGTCAAGCTTTTTTGATGACCAACATATAGGAGCCATTCTGTGCATCTTGCCACAAAGATGATGAAATCACCCCGTGAAGATCCATCCTTGAAACTAGCATAGGTGGCATTTGATAACAAACAATATTCAGATCCGAAGGCTTCCCAAGCTGGGAAAAGATACGGAACCCATCCTGGATTTTAACTTTATTAGTGACTTGTTTGCCTCGAAGAGTAACTTCACGTTTGGAGATTTTCCAATAGTACACACATCAAATGATACATCTGGTCAAGTCTAGGTGGATATCCGCATCATTTAGCCTGTCAATCTCTTTATCTCTTTCTTCTCCTCTTGACTCAATTCATCATTTTTCCTTAATGATCTTCCTTTCCTTATGTCTATTGGGAATAAGGCTGAAACAAATAGATTTTGATCTAAAATAATCCCATTTTGTGTTTGCTTAACATCCAATCGCCAAAATTTAAATGTTCCACTTTCATGCTTTCCAATTTTGAATATATTTTTCAATTCTGCGATCACATTTTTCTGAAATAAATCATCTACATGTATTGCCAGAATGCCAACGAAACAGTGCACTGTTGTATGCACTCACTGTTCCTTTCAAGTGAGTTAAGTCATGATTAACGCGCTTGTACTATGAATGAGGTGCATCATTCAATTCATAAGTGCATCTTTTCAGCTTCGACACCTGTGATTATAGACACAAATCATATGGTGGTCTAAGAAATACCTCTCTCTCCAGCATATTACCTTGTAGAAATGCTGAGATAAAATCAAGAATCTCCACATGCCACATCATAATCGAGACCGTTGACAATGCAAGATGCATAGCCTTGCAGCTGCACGTTAGAGAATCTGTTTTTAGATTGTAGGAATCTTCTTCATAAACATGTGCAACAAGATGAGCTCCATTATCTTTTTGTCATTCACAAATTTTTCTGTTATCGCCCATCCTGTTAATATACATGTTAGCCTCATGTCAGGCACAATATGGAAATTCATGAAATATATAAATATATATTTCATGAATTTCCATATTTTCCAATTCTAGTTTCTTTGCATCAATCACATTATCTCCTTTTTCTTGTTCAGAAGTAAGCAAAACTGCATGTTCCTGATAGCTCTCTATGTTACTTGAGGAAGTTCTCTCCATTGATCAACATGATCTCAATTGATACAAATGTTAAATATCTAGGTTGTGTGTATGGAAAAGTCATGTTGACAAGAAGAGATGCACCTGGCGATTGTCAAAAGATAAAATAATTATCGGATGATCAAAAGGTCATTTGAATAAAAATGATGTACCCAACATCAACCACCTGCATCAGAAGAAGCGACATAATATGATCAATTGTCATAATGAAAAGTCATGCTGACAAGAAGAGATGCATTTGGCAAATTGTCAAAAGATAAGATAATTATCAGATGACCAAAAGGTCATTTGGATAAAAATAATGCACCTGACATGGCATGGACGGCGACACCGGTGGGGTGGGGTGGGGGGGCTCAAGCCCCCCCCCCACTTATTTACTTGCCCCCCCCCCCACACTTTATGCTCATCAATAATGAAGTTATATATGCATGTGTTTAACCGGGCCATCCACTTTTTAGGAGAGCCCCCCCCCCACTTTTATAACTGCCCCGCCGGTCCTGCATGGGAAGACAAAGAGAAATATTGGAATTATGAAAGGTCATTGGCAAGAAGTACATGCCAGGTGCAATTGAGTCATACTGAGAGAAAATAAACAAATCTGTTGGATTGTCAATTGATTGAAATCCCGTCGCTGAATAAAACGCCCTGGGGGACGTGATTACAGGGCAATGCCGTCCCATAGGGTCGTTTGAGGTGGTAACAAATTGTTATATAATAACAATCCGAAATTGATATCGGCAGTTGGGATGCTTGGGCCGAGAAGAATCGACCGTTGAATTCCAGCGCGTGCATCTTCCTCCTACCAACCCGCCATCCCTCACCGTCACCGACAATAAAGATATATCGTTATATTTTCACATATTAAGCACACCAGTAATACACCACAAAGAGGATTTTCATTCTCTGCTTCTGGTTTTCTATTTAGCCAATGGCTATATTTTCCTGTTGACTTTGGTTGTGTGTTCATAACCATCTTTTTTTTCACTCATCATTTTTCCTTTCTATTTTACAGCTTCGTTTCTACTTGGTTTTATGCTGTTATCTTTCACTTCATTTCTATTAGAATTGTTATTATATTCCTCTCCAACACTTCATTTATCTCATTTGAAGAATTTGTATTTTTCTTCATTGCTTGGACTTCACAATTCCTTGTCTACTTTCATCAAGTGCCATGGATGCATCCTGAAAAATGCTCCTCTCTGTCTGATCAATACACATTGCCCCTATTCACCCAAAAGTTTAGCAGGACCATGTCATCCTTTGTAGTTTTGTATTCTATAGGAGACACGATCGCCTGTCACAAATCCTTCGTCTGCATAAGTCCTTAGATTGGATCTCAAAGCTATCTGAATTGTTTCGGCTTCCATGAAGCTTTTCCTCGCTGCATGTAAGGCATTTGAATTTCTTCACACCATATCACTGGTTGTTGCAGTTTCCAATGCAAGTAACCGATAATTCAAAACTGAGGGTGGGTGGGTAATATTTGACCCAAATACAAGCTTATTTGGACTATATCCAGAATTATTCTGAAGTGCATTTGTGTACTAACAGCCCAAGCTAAAACAATTTTTGACTCACATTTTTCATCATCTAATGTTTTTTTCCATCGCTTTAGCAATATTAGATTGTGACGTTCCATAGTACCATTGTTGAATGGACTTTCTGCAGCTGACGGGCATGTTTCAATATTCAGCTTTTCATTCATCTGTCGGTAACCCTCATTATTAAACTCTCCTCCATTGTCATTTAAAAGCCACTTGGGAGCTCCAAAATAAGATATCCACATTAGAAATATGTTGCAAATAATTTCTTCACTCTTTTTGGTGTTAAAAATTCTGGCAGCAGAGTACCTAGGGGATATATCAATTAGGTGCAAACTCCAGCATTAGTTATGTCGATGTTCCTTTAAATCCAAACATACAATGTCATTAAACCTGTTACGAAGAGCCAATCCTACAACTGGTCGAGGAGGAGGTCTTCTGAACCTATTGCAAACTGAACAAGAATCACAAATATCTGTGATCTGATTCAGAAATTCCTTATCATGAAATGCCTAACCTATTAATTTCTCTTTGGA
The DNA here is from genome assembly GCA_963556195.1 of Sepiola atlantica. Lineage (NCBI taxonomy): Eukaryota > Metazoa > Mollusca > Cephalopoda > Sepiida > Sepiolidae > Sepiola > Sepiola atlantica. Next base: position 137,206,785 of record OY744527.1, on the reverse strand, counting down.
TGTATGAGCAACCTGCCTATGTAATTTCTCAGCCTTCCTCTTTTTTCCAACTTCAGAGCATCCTTTTAAATTCTCACAATGTAACACTACGCTTCGTGCATTTTTAACCTCCAAAAGCATATTAATTAGTGGAAACCTATAACGTCCTGAAGTCGTGATTTGCAATTTAATATATCTGTCAAAATTTAGTAGTATTTCTGCAGTTTTCATTAATTTATGACTTAATAACAGAAGTAAATCATTTTTGACGATGTCAGCTTCAATGTAACCTCTGACACCTTTTATAAAAGAAAATTTAACTGTGTTTTAGCTTTCATCTCCAAAACAAAATGTTCTGTTAGACCTAACAGTTTCCACTAACTGCTTATCTCGGTCATTTAATGAATCAAAAAATATATTAAACCAAAGTTCTCCAGCAACAGTTCGTGAACAAGCAGAGTCCAACACTGCCATACCCAATCTCTCTTTCACAAGATTGGACATTTTTATATTAGAATAAGAATTATTTATCAATGTTCAATAACATGAATCAACAGTAAATAAAGTAAAGTTCACCTGATCTGAATCCACGATAATGTTGATATTGTTCCTAGAATTGAAACTGGTACAATCTCAGGCAAAATGCTTAGTTGAATTACATTTAAAACAACGCATTATCTTACCTTGTCTGTCCGTAGGATTGATTTTATATCTCCTGTAAGGTCTTTGTTTCTTGATACTTCTGTATCTATTGTAATTTACTGTTTCAACGTCTTCTTTGATAGCAGAGACGGTTTTATTATCCGTTCATGAAATATCAGAAAACAACTTCTTCAACGTATCTTTCATTGTTCATATGTCAAGCTTGAACATGTGGTTCTTGCTAATTTTTCGTTTTCCTTCGATACATTTGCTGCAATCAGAACAAAAAAGGCCTGGACTTCTTATATAAATGTTATCAATAGAATTTATTTGAAGTTTTAAATATCACACAGCTACTGATGTTTCTCATTTCCATTTGATACAGAAAGGAAGTAATGTAAGCTAAACGAATGGAGAAGGAAAGAGAGTAGCTTATACAAGCTAGTAACATTTTACGTTCATTTGCATCACATCTTTATCTCCCCACAGTATCAACTCCTTTTCTAACAAAGTAGTGGGACCAAGAGGTGTATGTTTCATGGACGGGGGCACCGGGGGGGGGGGGGGGCAGGGGGGCTCAAGCCCCCCCCCACACACACACACTTTACAGTCATCAACAGAAACAAGGTGGAAAAATTCTGTTTCCATCTATCTGAAAGCATTTTTTTTTATCCCTTTTCTGAATATGTAGAAAGAAAAAGCCTTTGATTGCATTCAATTTTAAAAAATTTAACTTTAAGTCGGGTAGGGGTGAATTATTCAGAACACATAATTCCGTCAATTTTCCCCAAATTTTTCAGAAAAATCATAATTTTTGAAAACGTTCTCATAATTTCTCACTGTGGGGACCTGGAGTACTACAAAATAGATTTTATACACATTATCATTAAAAAGAGACCAATCAAAAAGTATTAAGGAGTCACACACAGTATTTTCTCGAAAATTCTTGATTATTCAAGGAAAATTTAAATTTTCAGGTATTTAAGCAAAATTTTGCAAAAAATGTTCACTGAACGAACAAACAAAAGTAAACTTGTCAATAATACAATGAATCTATTTGAGCCTGTTTCATAGTTGAAGCAGTCGACTTGGTATGTCTGATTGACCTTGCTGTGTGTCCAGTTTCATCACAAATATTACAGTAAGGTCAGGGGCATCGTGAAGCGATTTCAAGGTGAGACATTATTAACATTCGTCGAAGTATATCATGAATATTGTCCTTGATGGACAGTTGTCGAGACAATGCAGCTGGACCACTTAGGAAAGACCGAACGTGCTTGTTCCAAGACTCTACTGGACTCTCACTCCAGTTTGCTATCGAGTTACCGTTATTCCACTTGAACTATGGGCACACATTTGATGGTAGCTCGGGATTATCATAATCCATGGTTTAGCCTTCTCATCGATGAAGGCAATTCTGAGATGAAGCATTATCTCGATACCCAAGGTTTTCAATGCTTCCACATGCACCCATTTGTTTGTGACAGACTGGGTGATAGACAGGATGATGTTAGTGTTACTCATGAACGTTTCAAAATTTTCGCGATTCACGCTGTTACGGATGAGAGAACATACGTAAAAGCGATTTTGAGGGCTGAAAAATCTGTTGCAAAGCGGACCATTATTTGTATTTCCTCCACTCACACATGGTGCATCCATTAACATACCGGTGATTTTTCGGATTGCATCGATACATTCTTTTTTCGCATTGTTGAGGATTCGCATAATATCCAAAGTTATTCATTTCATCCTCCCTCCAGTTCTTCTGTCCACAGAACAACCGATACAGTATCTTTTGAGCAAAGTCCAATGAACACAATTTGAAGTGAAGAACAGAGAAACAATGCAAGTCTGTCTTGTTAATACGCTTCCAACGAGCTATTCCAATTCCAATACATACATTTATACTTTTATACTTAATACATTTAAACTTTTATACTTTTTACTTTTGTACTTTTATATGCACCTTGTCAGTTAATACTTTTAACTTTATGTATTCTCTATATTTGATAAACCAATTGATTCTTGAATTTTGTTATTTTTACTAGAAGCGACTTGCTGATATGTTTCAAATGAGCGATCAAGCAGTGTCAGAAAATCATTTTATGTCTAGATTAAGTCCAAAAAGGTGTATTTGGCCCAAAATGATCAAATATGGTAATTTGGGCCCAGGCCCACCAAAATTTAAATTTCTGTTTGTTCTTTTTTCACCAGAAGCGACTTGCTAATATGCTTCCAACAAGACCTCAACCACTATCAGAAGATCATTTCATGTCTAAATTATGTCAAAAAAGGTATTTTTGGTCCAAAATGCCCTAATATGGTAGTTTGGGCCCAGACGCCAAAAAATTGAATTTTTTTAATGTCTCTTCATCTATCACCAAGAATATTCCATTCCACTTCTAACGAGCCATCAACCACTACCAGACGATCATTTTAAACCAAAATATGTCCCAAACAGTGATTTTTCCCCAATTTGCCCAAATAATGTAATTTGAGCCCAGACGCGAAAAAATTAAAATATTTTGAATTTTTCTTTTTCTATCACCAAGAGAATTTAATTCCGCTTCTAACGAGCTCTCACCCACTATTGGACGATCATTTTTAGTCAAGATATTGAATTTATTCCCATATTTGGTATTCTGGGCGCAACGTGCCCCCCCCCCCCACACACACACACTTTTTAGGAGAGCCCCCTCCCCCCACACACACATACACTTTTATAACTGTCCCTGCCGGCCCTGTGTTTGGTCAACTGCAACAAGTTTTTAGCCCTTTGTTTGGGAACAAAATTGACCTGTGTAGTTAAGTGTTGAGGGCTACATTATTTCTTAACTTTACTAAAATACAAACAAACAAAAAGACACAAGAACGTTAAGTCTGATGATACATGTTTTAACAGTGAAATGATTTCTAAAAGAAAAACAAAACTTTTTAATATTTCAAGAATAAAAATTCTAAATGCTCTTAATATGATTAAAATTTACTAAAATGAAAAAAATTCTAATGTTGTCATAACTCATTTTACATATGTAAAAAGCTTAAATTTCATTAAAATTCAAGATAAACAAAAGTGGTGAAGTTTTATGAACCTTTTATATAAAAAAAATTAATAACCTAAAATTACTCTACCTAGATGCTCTCCGCCTCTTTTTACTTCTTTCCCCATGAGGGGAAAGTTAGATACAAGGTCGGTTTTTAATGTGGGGAAAATACAGATCCTCAAAAAGGGTCACTCTGGTTTGGGAACAAAATTGACCTGTGTAGTCTTGTCGGCACTTCCTCACAAATGAGGGACTCCCAGACAACAGACAATAAACCCACCACACCCCTCCAGAAAGGAGAATGTAATGCCTGGGAGGATGACCTCTTGAGACCGAACAGATACTACACTTTGAATTATTTGTTTGCCAAAACAATATGGTTGTACAATTTGAACAAATTAGGCACAATACCCTAAAAAAATGTGCAGAGTACAATGGGGGGGGGGGGGAGTTGGTGGTCATCCTCTGCCTATTTTTCTTTTAACTAGACTCAGTAGCAGTCACCTCAATACCACGTTTACTCTATGGGCCACCTACAATTTGATCTTAATCAAAAATGTCGTTTTGCAAATCAATTGTGTTGTGAGTAGACATCTAAGAAAACGCAAAAAACAAAAAACAAAACAAATTGTCTCAAGACACAATATGTTCAGGGCATAATTTGTAGTAGTTTTAAAAGTATTAATCTTCAACCAATGAAAATCGTCAAATTGTGGTTTTATCAATGACGTCATGGCTTCGGCTTCGTTGCGTAAAGCTGAACATCGTCGCCATCTTTGAGTTACAAGTTTAAGAAGGAAGGGAGGAACCTCGACCGTCCTCTAAGACTCAGAAACAAAAAAAGAGAAGTAGATAGAGAGAAAGAGAGAGCAAAAAAAGAAAAATATTGCAATAATGGACGCTTAATTTTGAGGTCTGAAGTTTTTGTCACAGTATAATCAGTATAGTCCAAAGTCCGTATTATCACAATCACACCAACTACGACTAATAAGCGAGGCGAGTCTTTCAGACAAAGGCGCGCGCTTATATAGTTACCTACTATTCCAAATATCTACAGTATCGAGTGCCCTATTGTCTTTTTTTCTTGACCAAAAAAGTCAGATACCCAAAAAAGGTTGACCGATTTATTTAACTTATTATTTTTTTTCCGAAAAAAGAAAAAAAAAGAAATCGTTTTGTGTGTGTTTCTGTCCTCTGTCTGCGCCTGTCTTGTTTCTTAATATCTCTCTCCTTATACCTATCTATATCAATACTATTAATATCGATGTCCGTGTGTGTATATAAATATATTATTCGTATGCATCTGACATCTAACTATAAATTAGTACATCATTTTGCAAACGCACATCACACTTTTTCTGTCTCGTAAAAGCCACTTTAACATGACCACATCCAAAAAAACATGACATACACCTAACAATAACATGGTTGTTTTACGCTAAAGTTTAATGACAAAGTTTAATATTTCTTATGAGAACTTCAAAAGGTTCAAAGTCCAAGAAAAACAACTAAATTCTGTTTCTTCTAGACTATTTTTTAATAGTTATAATATTACTATTAGAGAGTATCAAAAAGTTCGTGATAGGAGAGGGAGAGAAGAAAACGAACAGTGGTTCGACACTTAAAAAAACAACTCTTTTTCACACAATTAATGATAATTTTTTTTAAAGAAACGTCAGTTTAAATTTTATTTTTAAAAAGAAAGAACACCGAAAAGACACCAGCAAAAAACATTTACTACTACAGAGGAATCCTAACCACAAAAATATATCCCAGTTTTGAGGAAACTAGTCAGACCAAAAAAGAACAGCAAAAAGAAAAGAATGGACAATTGTTAAGATCAACTCTCTCTTATCTCTCTCTTCTCGTTTTTGTATTTACTACAGTACAACTAAGACAGCCCCCCCTCGAAATCTAGGCATTAATTCACGTAATAATTGTGCTTAGATTTCAGTACCATTTTTTTTTCCATTTCAAAATCATCAAGGATTTTGTAAATTCCCGAAGCAGGTAATACGTGCTTTAACATAAATTATGATAATACAAATTACAATATTTCGACTCTAGAGAAAAACTCGTCAGGGTAATTGTAATTCTGAAAGCACTGAAATAAGTAATAATCTTGTTTGGATTATTCGTACTATTATTTTCATCTTGGTTGCTACATCCATCACGTCTCGGCCGATCTACCCCTCGACCTTCTTCAGGTGCATCTTTTCTAACTTTGGATCCTGTGCCTAATTCCGAACTGAAACCTGTATTTACTCCACGAGGGCAGATTGTTCTCATTCCGACAGCCATGACCGTAACGTCCAGAAGACCGTCACTTAAAACTGATTGTTGACCAACGCGTTTAACCGTTACGCTATGGGTACCCGATATAGAGTTTAACAAAGATTTCTCAAGTTCGAAATGATGCACTTGAAGAAGGCCGGTGATAACATCGACCCAAACCTTCTGAATATAACAATCAAGATGAGAATAGTAGCCTGATTAATCAAAGTCCTCATCTAAAAAATTCTGAAACCTAATTTTGGATTCTTAAAAAAAAGCATTAATGTGATTATAATATAATCCAGCGAAAGTTATACACGTTTTGGAAAAAAAAACAAAAAAATATATTCAAATTCTTTAATGCAAAAAAACATTAAAACCAATTCCCCCCCCCCCCCCCCTTCACTAATTTAATTTTTTCTTTAGCAAACATTTTTCAAGGTTTTTTTTTCTTATATTTTATGGTATAAAATATAGAATAAAAACCCCTTTGAAAATGTTTACTTAAAAAAATACATTACTTTTGCATAAAACTGTTTTAATAAACTTAACTACTAAAAAGTTTACTCTCCTTATATTTATCTATATTCTCTATATAAACGTTATTGAAAGTTTACTCGGTACACTTAAAAATTAATTCGAAATAACTAATCGATATCCTACTAAACACTAAATAATTCTCTAAATTGAATAGATTTACATTTTTAGGTAGCCTTTAAGTCTAAAAAGCCTAATAATAGTTTTAAATGATTTATAACAAATTAAAACAAAAGAAAAATGTCTATTAAATCATGGAAATAAAGTCTAATTAATAATTGTGCGTCTTCTCTAATTGGGTCGATTTTTGTTTGTCAGCATAAGCCATGTTTGAACGCCATGTTTTAAACGGCTTGTCGAATCGTTCACCAAAGTAGCTAACATTGCATATAAATCATTTTTTTTCTCTCTACTCTATATTAAATTAATGCTAATCATTTTATATTTAAATTGATTGTGTAAACTTTTCTTTCTAATTTTTAATTTCTTCTAATCAGTGTTTCTTAGTAATAAACACATTTCATTATTTCTATAAACCGCCTTAGCAATAAAAATACGTCTAAAATATAAATTAAACCAAAATTAAACTTTAAAATAGATTTATATACAAATTTTATTAAAACAAACAAACAAAAATTAAAACAAAAACAAAATTATTGATATTATTTAACTTTTTAAAAATTTCGTTTCGTTTAGTGGCGTTTCGGCTTGTAGTTCCTTCAGTAGTTTCAGTGAGCCGATTCCGATTTTCGTTGAACTTATTGTGTGTAGGCTGACACGTGACCCACTCCTTCTCCATAATCACAAGATTTTATGTTTTGTCGACATCATCTAGCGACATTTTGGATATCTCTTCCTTATTTTTTTTTTTAAATATTCCATCGGACTCACTTAATTTTAGGATATTGGTTTTACCACTTTGTGTGGTAGTTCTGGTGCAAAACAAGGCGTTTTTTGTCCTCACCCGGGAAGAAAAAGGAGCTGATATTTTTTTCCACACCAGTTTTTATATCTAACTGTTAGTGTCGCCTCCCTTTTCCTCCATTCTAAAATCTTTTTTTCTCATTTTTCTAATCTATTCCTATCTTTCTTTCCATTCGAAAACCATTTTCTTCTTCCTCAGAGTGCACAGAATTGTAAAGATACCGCTAAAATACAGAAATTTAAACTTCAGATGCGTTTTAGCATAGAAATTCATAGTTTTATTCAAACACTTAGAAACAGCCCCCCCCACGCTTTTCCCTGTACTCCATCTATAATCCTAAATAGTATAAATTTTTTTTAATAGTTAATTCTAAATATAATTTTTACCTTTTTTGTATGAAGAGGGGAGAATGTTACATTAGATTTTTAATCTCTTTATATATATATATATATATATATATATATATATATATATAATATATTTATAAGTATATTTCTATGCTACTATAAGCTCTATTCATATAATAAAGAGCAGTTTGAAACGACTACTCCTCCCAATATAGCATAGAATCATGCACGGAGTTTTATTCATAGAGGCTGTAGAAAAAATATAAATGTGTTTATATAATAGTGCTCAATAGCAAGGAGAGCTGTATATTTATTTAGTATTTATCTTTAATTATATGAACACGTTTGCCGAATTAAATTCCTGTTTCGACAATAGACCAGACATAAACCAAGATCTCAATCGAACGATTCATATACTGAGTTATTTTTTCTACTGACAGGTGTGTGTGTAATATATATATATATATATATATATCTAACCGGGTATAATCCGTTGTTGAAAGTTTTCAAATGGTTTATAGCCCTCTCAGTCAAATTTCATATATATATATTATACGTCTGTAAAAAACGTAGACTAGAGAATATATATTTCCTAAGTATAAGATTCAAACCACAAAAGGAATAAAGGCAATTTAGTGAAATATCGAACGGTAAGTACAAAACAAGTACGTATGATGTAAGTATATACACCGATTGCAAATAAACTAAATTCAAATAAGTCATTAAAGAATGGCTAACATGAACTTCTCTTAACAAAAGGGAAATCCCGTCAAAAGGAATGGTTTTGTGTATATTTTCCGCGCCTGAAATAATCTTTTTAAGAGACGTCATTTAATTATTCAATTTTTAGTTTTAAAATCTCATTGCAATTTAAGATGTAACAAAATAAAAATATTCAAAGATTTAATTTAATATCAATTATTTTTTACCAACTTAAAAGTTGGTAAAAAATAATTGAGGATATATCGTTCTTCCCTGGAGCCCATTTTTTTCTTATATTAGCTAAACAAAATACTAAGTTTTCCGAAAAGAATCGATAGTTTATGAGTAAATTTAATTTGTTACATCTTAAAAATTGTGATGTAATTTTAAAACTGCAAATAGAATTTCTTAAAGAATTTGGGACGCTGAAAACGTACATGACCAATGTTAAGGGAATTAAAAAAAAACAAAAAAATTCTCGAAGTTTTCATTTAAAATAATACAACATTCCATTTTTTTTTTCTAGAAAATAAACTATCCCGTCGGATAAAAGTAAATAAATTTGTCATTTCAAGAGAAATAATTTATTTTCTGAGTTAGATCTTATTCGAACAACTAAATGACACTATATTTTCAATGTTATGGTCGATAATCAACCATGGAAGTGCTTTTTTAGTCTCACCTGTAGCGGAGGCGGACTTTTTTAGTATTAAACAACGAAAAGCTGGGAGGGGAGTGTGCCAATCTGTACGCGTGTCTGCCTTTTCTTTCCACAAGAAGTCAATGACACTGATGACGTTTTTAAAGTTTATATATTTATTTTAAATAATTAAAAAAAATAATCGATTACTTATTTCTACTAACGTAATTTGGAAAGTTTAATTTTATGTAAGTAATTCGAACGAACTTATTACTACTTCTGTTTAGTGTAGTAGTAGTTGTTGCCACTCCCTTCTAACTCGAACGAGGCTTGTGCGGCGAAATTTGAATACATTAAAAAGTCGTAACAGACAATCTGGATGAGGAATAATGGTACCCCCCCCCCCCCAATGCAAATTAAATTAAAACTTTCTTTTGTATAAATCGTAATCAGACTTTTCTGATAAATTAAACTGATTTTTATTAATTATGATACCACACAAAATACTCGCTTGAAGGTATACTATTCTCTGTGCAACTCTTTCACCACTTTTCTCATTCTCAACACTTTTTTTTTTATTTGGAAGCACTTTTCCCCTTCCTTATTAAAACTTTTTTAATATGTTTCTATCGGACACATTTGATTTTACTTATTGTAACTTACTCCACCTCTACATTTTAGACTGATCCTCTCTTATTAAAAATGTTTCCCTCGAGTCTATGTACGACAAAAAATATTCACAATAATTATGTCATGTAAAAAATAAATATTTACAATTATTATTGCCAATTAATTCAAATTAAAAAAAAAGTGCATTATTTTCAAATCCTCTTCTCCGTAAACAGCCAATCAAATTGCGAGTTTAGCGTAATTCTATTACTACGCCTTTTACTATATAAGCATGACATCTTGGAAAACTTGGAAAAACATTTTTTTATTTATTTTTCTACCGTTTCTCTTCAAATAGTTTTCGCTATGTTTACATTTCGAAATTTATCCAAAATTCACCAGTAATCTCATTTCGCAGGTATTTTTTTATAAATCAGTTTTAACTTTATATTTTATGATTTAAATTGCATTAAACAAATATTACTCAACACCTTTTGTAAGGAGAGTGAACATTCCGCTTCCCTTATTTTGTCTTTTAGTCCTCACATTCCATGAGTGATGTTTCTGACAAAAGGGGAATAATTGCTGTTTTCTGGGTAGGAATCTATTCATCTAACACTTATCGTTGGCTAGGTTTTGACCTTGTATATATATATTTTTTATCTCCTTATCAAGTGGCTTCATGCATTGTCTGGAGCGATTTCGATGGAAAAAAGACAAATTTTAAACAATTAACTCATTCTCTATTTTTAGTAGAATTTTTTTTTCTAATGTAACTTCTCTATCCATACACGTAAAAGTTTTTGCTTTTCAAAAAGCGTTACGAGAAATATCTATAAAACTTTTATTTACCCCAAACCAGGCATATTTCTACTAAAGGGGCTACTTTGGTAGGACCAGATTTAGGCGTGGAAACATTGCCGGGTGGAATTATAAGCATTCTCATGTTAAATTTTAGTTTTTCCTTATTTTATTTTAACTAGATATACAATTAATAGTAAATAACAAAAATCAACATCTACTTATCAAAATTACGTATAAGCGAGAAATAGACACGAGATCTTATCTGGTAATTTTATAATAGACAGATTTATTATTTATCGTGATCTTTATATTTTATTATTTTATTTTAACCAACGTCTTTATTTAGTTAAGGTTTTTTTTATATAAATTATTTTCAAGAAAATGCAATTATTTAAGGTGGGAATTAGTTCGAAATCGGGAATTAATATATATATATATATATATATATTGGCTATGTGTTATAAAAACTAAATAACATCAAATTAAAATCAAACACTATATGCTTTTAATCCATCATAAAATCAACACTTGAAATTCCCAAACTCCTTAGTAGAAATTTTTTTTTTTTAAATTTTAAACCCTGGGTTAAATTTTTTTAAAACAGCATACACCTTGCAAATTAGGAATTAATTAAAAAAAAAAATTATTTTGAACTAAATTACTGAATTTCATTTTCTTAAATCATAAATAATATTTCCATCTGGTCATTCTTGTTAGAACCAATCCTTATGAAGGAAATAGATGACGTCATAAAGAATGAATTGTAGTTGCCAAAAGCGGTATGACGTCATAAAAGACGGATTCTAACCGTTAAAAGCAATGTGACTTCATAAAGGATGAATGATAGCTGCTAAATTTCGTGGACGTGTGTAGTTCCAGATATTTATAAAATATTTGGAATTTCCAAATATTTTATAATAGATATAACAAATAGTGACCCAACGACTCACGAGTGGTCTAGTATATTATAAAAATTACTCGAGTTCCTTAAAATCTTTTCAGTCGTAAAATATTTTTTAAAATACATGGTGTCTATTTAAATACTATTTAACTTCTAAGCTACTGAATTAACTAAAACCCCTTAAACTTTCCCATTCCAAACGAAAAGTATTTTAAAAGGTGGGGGGGAGCCAAATCGTTCAAGGGAGATAACCAATATTAAAAAAAAATTGTATTAACGTTTTCATTTTAGAATAATTCCAAAAGATCTGGACTTCAACCTAAGTTATGTTTATATAAGCACTTACTAATAATAGACATATAATAAAATGTTCTTAACTTTAACACTTATTATCGCTTGATTATTGATGTAGCTCTATTCGAAATGATCGAACTCTTTATTTGTCCAAGATCTGTTTTAGTTCGGTTCTCTTCTGATTTTGCGAGGTTTGTTTTCTTGTTTGTATGTACATGGAAGTGTTCAGGTTGGTTTCTGACGGCGTGATAAAACTACCGGGAGAGACCCCCCCCCCCAACCCTATTTAACCTTCGTTTTAAGGTGGACATCTAGAAGGAAAACTCTGATATAATACCTATAGCTACTGCTGCTTCCAATGATGTAGACTTGCTGTTTTGGGGTTATGGTTACAGTCGCGTAGAGAGTGGGATTGGTTCTATGTAGAGATTTTCCTCACTTAAAAAAGCTTCACTCACAGACGTTGCTTGAAAACTTTTGGTAAGCAATGGCAATGCGCAGCCCCAAAGTTGCATTTGTCATTATATCTGGTATAGATGTAGATAGATATAATGGCTGCAAACTGGGGTTCGACAATTGACGTTGCTAACGTTTTCTTTTTCTCTTTAGCTCGATGTCTTTTTGTGTGCTTCATATTCAAATTGTTTTCAATAAATATGAATATCAGCTTTTATATTCTATATATTTGTTCTCTCAATTCAAGAATAATAACCATTTTTCTATAACTTAAAAAAAGAAATAATTGTGCATAGATTTACAACACATCCGCACGTCTGACTATGACGAAAGGCAAAATTTCGTCTGGTCAAGAGTTAAAAGTAAATAAAACTGCATTTGTGGAGTCAGGCATGTTTATATAAATAAACATTTATCGTAAAGAAATATATAAAGCTCTACTTGTTATTCAGCACTATTGTATAAATACGGTAAGATTCAGGATTGTTTATGCAACCTTTATGAACAAAACAACTAAAATATATGAATATATATATTTGTTACAAAATATATTAAAGGAAACTAATGATACATTGAATGACTCCACAAATGCAATGCCTAATATTTTTATATCCTTAATTTAATTTATTTAATGATTTAATCTTATTTAGTATATTTATTAGTTTTGAACCAACCTAAATTATTTGAATATATTATGTTGGATTTACTTTATTTCATATATTATTTTGCTTGATTATAATTATTTTATCATTTTCACATTTAGCAATTCTAATTAATATACAACCTAGGATTATGCCAACCTTTTTACTGTGTGTATATATATTGGTTTCATTTTACTTCAGTCGAAGGTCTCAAAAATCAAGGGACCCCTTCCTGGGGCTAACATTTGTTTTCTCTCTATATATATTATGTGTGTATATATATATATATATATATAGGTTAACTATAATGTTGCAAAGCATTTTTATATTAGTAAATTTCTGTAGGTGAACATATGATCAGAGAAAAGTGATATTATATTGTCAAATCTAATAATTTATGATTCAATATGATAATTTAGTTATTCTTTATTTCTGTGTTAATAAAAAAAAATAGTAATGATAAAACTGCTGTTGTCATGTAAGCTATTCTGCTTAATTGTGTTAACATTAGCTATAGTTGGTATCTACTTCCATTTCTACTTTGCACACCTTTGTACTAAGGTTTCCTTGGCACTCATCCTTATTATTATTATTATATTAAATTACCATTAAGTATACACTTTATTATACTCACTTGATTGAATTCTTTTTATGATGTATTAATTTTAATTTTTAAATTTTCTAACAGGAGTGAATTTTGCACTGTTATGTCATGCAATGGATGATGAGGTGATGACGGATGATGAACAAGAATATCTTGCCGATAACGGCACGTTATCAATTGAACTAAATGAGGCGGATATAGTAACTGATTCGGGTGTTTCTGGTGACTTCTTAAGTCACTCAGCAAAGACCACTAGTATGTTACCAGAATCACTCAATCCGAACATAGCCGAAGAAGGGTCAACGGCCATGAAGCCATTTTCTATGTTGCATGACAACGATGTCGGTGAGAGCAGCGGAAACAATGCTGGCAATTCTAAGATAGTGCATAAGAGCTTGACGAACAACAATGTAAATAGCGGACAATCCGTTTCCAAGAATGGAACAAGGCATGAGGAGAGGTTTTGTGACCAAGAGAAAAAAGTTGAGAAGGAAAAAAGAAGAGGCAGCAAAGAAGAACCAGAAGATGGAGAAATCTTAGAAGATGGAGAAATTGCAAGTGAAGAAGATGACTTATTCTTTGGGAAGCGTCCCAGAGATGACGATGAATGTAGTGGTAAGTAAACATGGGTTATTTAAAAATTGAAGAACTTTTATTCTCTGATTTTATTCTGTTTATGCTATATCAACACTTTTGTAAATTATTTTAAACAAACTGTTATTGTATCCAGAGGTGGAGAAGAGGGTTGTTTTCTTTTAAACTGACTCCGAGATCAGTTGTTGTTTTTTGTTTTTTTAGCCGATTCCTTTATTTTCGAGGTTGTGGGATGGAGTCATGAGTCAACACTTTTGCAGGAGTTGAGTGTTTAAAACTGACTTGAGTTGGTTTTTTTATCAGCTGACTCCCCACCATTAATTTTACCAATTACTGGAGGAAATTGGGGGTTCATACCTTTTCTTTCTGGTATTTGTAAGTGAATTTTAACTCAGCATGCTGATTTCAGTGTCTATTTTAGTAACCATTGACACAAAAACCCACACTCATGATTTTATATTTTTATAATGACGAATTATACTGGAATGTCTAAATTTTGTGATTGTTCTCAGATGATGTATGTTGAATTTGAAGAGACAATCAAATCCCTATATGTCCATTCCAGGGACGCACCTTAATTTTCCGCCCATAATAAATGATCATTGTGCACAACAGAAAAGGTAACAGTTATTGTTTTGTTGTATGAAAGTTTATTAAAATAAACAAATTTTTCAATTCTCTAATTTCCGAGCAAAAATAAAAAAAAATACATCCCATTCCTGTCCTATTTCCTGTTTAAAATATGTGATTTGACAATTTCAGTCAAACTGTTCCCAAGAGAAGAAAGAAGAAATAGAACAATGGAAAAGAAAACTTTTTTGATATATATATATATATATATATATTTTCTCCAAGTTAAATCCGTTTTTACATTGTGGTAAAAACCTTGACTTTCTTCAAACTAAACGTTTTACATTTAGCTGCGATGAAATTTCTTTGATTAATGGCTACAATTTTGTGATGTTAAAGATTGGCTTTAAACATATTGTCAATTTAAAGAAACACTTTTCTGTCAATAAAAAAATATAGTTTTTTTTATTGAACTCTGATTGTAAATATGATTTTTGTTTTGAATTTCATTAAATAAGCGAAACAACAGCTTTCTTCTCTTGCAGTAATTAATTTTGAACGATTAAAATGTTTTTTCGGGATGATTAATAAAAAACCAACTTTAATTGCGACTCAAATATTTCCCAGGGATCCATGAAAATTGTCACCTGTGCGTCCCTTGTACTTGCTACACCACTAAAACCCTGTAAGCGTTATTGCATTATTATCTTTTTTTTATTGCATTATTATCTTTTTTTTATTGCATTATTATCTTTTTTTTATTGCATTATCTTTTTTTTATTGCATTATTATCTTTTTCTTTTCAGAAAAGTCTGCGAGTAGTCCAGAAGAAGCAGAAATTAAATCTGAAGCCAGCGAGAATGAAGTTGAAAAAGTTGAAGTTGAAAAACCTGAGACTTCTCGGCGAGAACATCGCAAACGCAAAAGAGATAAACGAGAGAAACGGCGTAAAAAGAATGAAGCAGTAAGTAATTGGCTTTTCTTTTTCTTTCCTTAATTTGTCCCCTTCCATTATGAAATTGTTGAATGTTAATTAAAAAAAAAATATTGAGTTTCTTCTTCATTTGTTTTAGAAGTGATTTTCAAATTAATCACTACTTTACAATCACACCACCACGAAAAAGTACTTGAAACGTCTTAAAATATAAGAATCTTGGTGCATTAGTTTCATTTAAAATTTTGTTTAATATATAACAGGGTTTAGGCTATGTTTGCATTTTTAATAGATTGCACTGATCAAAAACACTATTTTTACTTTTGGATGTTACATAAATCTATTTATTACAAATAAAATTTTGTACTTAATTAAAATCCAAAGAATTTTTAAATAACTTTCTGATTTGTTATCATTTTTCTCGTTAATTTCTAAAAAAAATTATTTAAAATTTTCTCATTTACTTTTTTGTTCATTTTCTCACTTAATACGTAATTTCCCAAACTTGAAAAGCCACAAAAATTCTGTTTACAAATCAACCAAAAGTCCCAAGTGACCACTTGTGTTGCTGTGGTCTAACGCAGAGGCAAATAACATGTCTGAAATTGATAATCATTTATAAAATCAAATTAAAATTTAAAAAGAAATACATGTTTCTTATCAAAATGCTTCTATGGTTATTGGAATATTGATTTACTCCTCTCCAGGAGTTAGGCACAAGGCCAGTTTTTATCTTACTCTCACCAGTAAGATGTGACCCCAGGTCGGGTCGGGAAAGTGGGGTTTGAAAAGCCAGCGCCCGAGAGGTGAGCACTCTGGCCATTAAAAATTCCTGGGCAGCCCTGTCGGCATTCCTCGGTAGGGGCGCCTCAGGCAATAAACTTACTCCTCCCCAAAGAGGGAAGGCAAAGCCTGGGAGGGTGGACCTCCTAGAACTGCACAGGATAAACCCATATACCGGCGTAAATCAAGCCCCGAAGACCAAGACAATACCAGTCTATGGGGTGCAGTATCCATCGGAATTTGGTGTAGCCATGACGAAAATTTGACTCTTAAAGAAATGGAAAGGCATTTTTGTATGGCGAGATGTTAATGAGTTTTATTTATACAGTAAGATTCACAATTTATCTTTGTTTTCAATATTAAATAAAACCCCAGACACGTTGCTAGGTGTGCATCTTCTATCCTTTATACATAAAAATTTGAAAAGGATGTGGTAAATTCCCTATCTGTGCATCCCAGGGATGCATCACGATTGCCCCCATGGGATGGTTGTGTGGAATTCTTTCTTTAACAGAAACAAACGTCAATTTTCCAAGTAAGCAAATCAAAAAACTAAACAAAATAGCTTCTATCCCATTTCCTTTTTTTCTGAGATGGTTTTATTCATCGGCCTTTAGCCGCAGCAAATTTAGACACGGGATCAGTTTATAATGGAAATCCAGCTCCCTCCTCAGTTGCAAAATTAGCCATGATTGGCTCCGACGGCATTCCTTCATCGATGAGGACACCTCAGGTGATCAGCAATAAAGCTAACTTCTCTCACAGGAGTAGGTAATGCCTAGGACGATGGCCTTCTGGGACCAATCTGAACATGTACTATACTTTGATCCTGGTCAAAAATTTGCACGGCGATTTGTCAATTTTGTTTGATCTTTCGTGCGAGAAACAGGGTAGGATGAGAAACTGACTTTTTTATTATTTTTCTTTTGCTAAGTTAAATGCTTTTTTGTTTGTTTTACAGACATTATAAAAAAGAAACAACACATTTTAAATTTAACCTACGATGGCATTTCTTTGAGTTACCACCGCCATGTTGTAATGTTTAGATTTCGTTTGAATCTAAAAAAAGCAAACTTGTAATTCTCAAAAAAATACTTTCGTAATTGAACTGTGGTATTTTGTGACTGTTTTTGCTTTTAATAAAAGAAATATTTTATATTTTATTATATCAATTAAAAAAAAGATTCTTTCAGTTTAAGCTATTCTGAAGACTGGTTAAAATCAAACTTATTCCGAGGTCTTACAATTTATTAAGAAGCTTTAGTTATGACCAAATGACCATCAGTTCAAATCCCTGGGACTCATTACATTAAATAGTTAGGAAGTTTTCATTGATATTTTCTCTAGTCATTATTCTCTCTGCATTTCTATTGGATTGTAACGTGATTCAATTTAAATTCTTGAA
Source organism: Sepiola atlantica (assembly GCA_963556195.1). Lineage (NCBI taxonomy): Eukaryota > Metazoa > Mollusca > Cephalopoda > Sepiida > Sepiolidae > Sepiola > Sepiola atlantica. The sequence continues at coordinate 137,189,100 of OY744527.1, read as the reverse complement.
AATCCACATAAATTACAATCTTGATAATTTCAACTTGAAAGATAATGTTGTTTTTTTTATTTGAATAAAAAAAAACTTTTTTTCTTTTTAAATTTACTATTTCTGTGAGAAACTTTTAATTTTTTTTTTAAACAAATTTTTTTTTAAGTTACAAATCTATTAAAACTAGCTAACTGTTCAAATATTATTTCCCTAAAAAAGATGTCAATACATTTCAATGTTTTTCTTATTTCCTTTTCTTTAGAAGCGCAAACGAAAGAGGTTAGAATATATTGATCATGATCAAGTAAATGATGAGTACAAGTGGAATCCATCTGGTTCTTATGATAGTCCATCGGAGAAGTCACCAAGTCCTTACAGAAATTCCCCTGGCCCATACAACAATTTGTATGACAGTCCACCTGGATTGTATGATAGTCCTTCAGATAATGATGAAAGGTAAAAGTTTCTTTTGATTAGCAGTGGGGGGGTGGGGGGGGGGTGGATCATATGCAACCGAAAGATTAAAGAATACCTATACCTTTTATGGGTACATTTATTTAAAAAAAATGTTTTTATCCACTTTGTTCCTCTCAAAATAAATCAAAGCTCATTACATTCCCTTTTACGTATAATGTCTACTATCTGTTTCAAAAAAATCTGACTAATATTTTTTATATTTTTTTCTTTTACTTTTAGAAGCACAATCGATGAGTGCATTTATTTTCAAAGGTGTTACCCCCTTTGCATAAAACTAAATTAATATCATTTGCTAATTAATTATTAAGAATTCTTGAAAGTTTCTTAAAGTTTGATGAATTAAAACAACAAAAAAACATTTTTTTCCTTTTTCAATTCTAGTTCTAAATTGGTAAATTTAGTTGGAGATAATTTTATGGATCTTGCTGTTGCTTCAACTGACAAAGAGGTAAGCATTCAACTGATCATTTTAAAATATCACCTCGATTTTCATAGACATTTTCTTTTCCGTTATCATTTATAAAACGTTTTTCTTTTCTAGGATAATTTCAAACCCCGTGATAAGAAAAGGGGAAGCAAAAAGAAGCGATCACATCATCATTCGAAAAAGAAACCACTTTTAGAAACTCCGCGACAGAGAAGCATGTGTAAATTTTTCAAGGAAGGGAAGTGCGCCAAGGTAGAATGTATTTTTTACTTGCTATCAAATCACATCTTAGATTGATTAGGAGCCTGAAACATAATTGTAAAAAAACAGCTTTTGTAAATATGATATTGTTTACAAACATTATTACAATGACATATTATTCACATAACAAGTTATATAATTTAATACTTTTAGAAAGAAAAGTTGAAATATTCTGATTTATAATTATTTTTCTTCATATAAATAAAGATATGTATTGTAATTTAATAAAATCTTTTCTGCTTATTGACATAACACTCTTTGATAACTACAGTAAAGGCAATTCAAATTATGTCGAAAATTAATATTTCAAGTAGTAGTCAAAGTAGTAGTTATTTAAGATTGTCTCATAGATTGCTAGCATTTTGAATGTTTACATGAATGGAAAGTCCAAATAGTAATCATCTATCAATTCTATTTAAATAAAAAAAAATCTTCAAAATAAAGTAAAATATTGATTAAAAATAAAATTAATCTTAAATGTTACATTAAAAAAAATCTTTCATGGCTAATCATTTTCTTCTTTTTTCCTCCTACTTACCATATTAATGAGAAAATGTGAATTTAGCATTTATAGAAAGCCTGTTATGAAATAACCTGTTTACGATTTTTCTTGCTCATTTGCAGCTTGTTAATATCACTCATTAAAAATGTCTCTTGACTCGTTCAAACCCTTGTGGAGAAATGTCTACTTTTCACAGATATTTTATGTTTCTTTGTTTATCCATAATTATCACTTCAGCATGTGTATTAATAACAATAATAATATCTAGATTCTGCAAATCTTAATACTGATTATAACTAGTCATTTTTTGGTAATGTTAACAGTGATTTGTTGCAGCAACAATTGTTTGGAAGAAATGATCTTATTTTTTTCTTGTTATCTTTCATCATTTTGGCCAATTCACTCTCTGGCCTTCAGAGAATAATAGATACAACCGTAAGAAAAGAAATCTTATTTCACTTCTCCATATTGATTATACTAAAGCGGAAAGAATACATTAACCAGAATGAGGTAAGGAAAGTCACATACAGGGGTGAATAAAAAAAACAAGAAAACAAAAAACATGCTACCCATGGAATCGTTAGTAAAATTCACAATCTTTTATGCCATCTAATCATATTTGGGACAAATAAACTTCAGTCTATGTCTGACTTGTCCACCAAGTTTGTCAACAGTCTTTGTTTTATTGCAAGAAATAAGTTTTTTCTGATGTAATTTATCACAGTTTTAATGTTGCCTGTCATATGTGAAATAAAATGTTTTAAATATTTGATGAGTTTCTTTTTATTCTTACAGGCAGAAGATTGTCCTTACAGTCATGACTTCAAACCTTTAAAGAAAACAGATATATGCAAATTTTACTTGAACAGTATATGTACAAAGGGAGACAACTGTTTATTTCTACATGGTAAATACCTCAAAAGGCTTTTTTTTTTACTTAAGATGTTCTTTCCTTACAAAGTAAATAAAAGGTTCAATATATTTGTTGTAAATAGCAAGCATAACTTGTATTTGATTAATATTTCGTAGAATGGTAGACATCATTATTACAGCATTATTGAATAATAATTAAAAAAACAACATGAAATACTATCAATAAAGCATCAATAAAAATGTTTTTTTCAAATACTAGCAGGATGTGTGTTCAATTTGCTATTTAAGTTTAACGTTAAATGATTCCCCATCCCTGGAGTTAATATTTCTTGAACACTAATATTTTTGTTACTCAATAATTTTGAGAATAGTAATCTGATTAATCTATTGATTAACACCAAATCCTCCAATTATAATTTTTTATATACTGTTCAATTTTTCTAGGGGTGTTCAGGTTTGCTATGTAAAATAATCCCAACTGTTCAAAATTATGAAAAGGCATTTGTAAACAGGAATTTATTGATGTGCCAGAGAGTCTTTCCTCGTGCTGCCTACCTCTGGAACTCCCTGCCTGCTCTCCCGACTCTACTGACATGCAGACATTTAAAACTAATGTAAACAGACATCTCGTTGCACAGCTCACAACTTAGGATAACCCCCTAAACTTATACTCTAATTCTCAGTAGCCCCTTACGTCTACAGTGGCATCCTGCCTTGTTTGAGGTGAACTATGATAAAAAAATATTTTTAAAAAAGAAAAGAAAAGTGAAATACATTTTATGTTAAATTTCTATTGTAAACTGAAACACTCTCTCCTAAACTGAACAAGTAACTGATTTTTCCCCCCAATTTTTTTATCTGAAAATCTTTATAATTATATTTTTGAAGTGAGGCTTTGTATATATCTGCCTAAAATGTGAATTAATTTTCTATTTTACAGTTTAACATCTTTTTTGTTGAAATAGCGTATAATTCATAATTTCTTTTTTTTCATAGGAGAGTATCCATGCAAATTCTATCATACTGGTGCTCAGTGTTATCAAGGAGAGAAATGCAAATTTTCTCATGAACCACTGACTGAAGAAACAAAAATATTATTGGAAAAGGTTTGTTACTTTAATCAGTTTTTAATTGGAAACTATTTTCATATGGTTTTCGTCATAGCGTTGTTGTTTTTTTATCTGACCCTTTCTACTTTTTAAAATTGGTCAAAAAGGATACATCAACCGACCCCACTGAATCTTTATCACCTCTCATTTTAATGAGATTCAGACCATAAACTACCATAAAATCTTATCGGTTCTCAAGATTTTAACAAATATTTCTCATTGAAAACTCCTAATGGGTGATAAACTCCACAAAAGTAATACCTTCTAAATCTATATTACTTCAGTTGTGTAATCTATATTTTCACACACTTTTACCATGGCTATCAATGTTTTGGATTGCTTTCAAATATTTTTTCATCTGATCTCGGCTATTCTTATTAGTATATAATAACCTTATTAAAAAAATTATGAGACAACTTCACATGTGTATGTTTTTTTTTCATGTCAACATAACTTTGATAATTACACATCAAATTATTGTTACACTAATTTTTCAGTAAAAATGTTATATCTTAGTTAAAAAAACAGGATTAAGCAATGAAATTTGCCATATAAGTGTATTTTTGTACAAGAAATCAGAATATGACACTGAAAATCCCCATTAATTGTTTCCAAGTAATCTGCAGTAAATGCACAAATATGCTGCAATACCGTAAAAATATCATGTAGCCATTAAAAAAAAAAGAAGTTAGAGAACTCATAGTTGAATTATAATACATTTTATGTACAAGAAACTGAAATTTAATACTAGGACTTTTTAAAAATGAATATATTGCAAGATTTTTTCTTGTTTTTTTTTAGACGATTATGTGTAGTTTTAAGAGGGTCTTTGTGGGAGAAGGGGGGCTTGCCACTCGGACTTCAGGGTAGTGGTAGGGCTAGAGGCAATTACGTGCGAACACCCTGAAAACTTAACAGACCCCCCCCCCCAATTACTTTAGAATTTAGAGTGGGGGATAATTTTCACATAAATTTAATGTAAAATAATTCACCATTTCCGGATCATTCTAGCGGTTTAGGGCAGTTAATCAATTGTCTTTCTATGGCAAATAAATCTTGTGTGTTTTTCGTTATGGGCGTCTGCTTTAAAAAAATTTTTTTTTTATAGATGATTGTGATGTTTTAGTAGGATTGGGGGCTTGCCACTCGGACTTAGGGTTAGTGATAAGTCCAGGGAATGGGGTTTAGTTTTGGGTTTTTTTTAGGGGGTGGCTTGTCACTCAGATTTAAGGTTAATGGTACAACATGTTCAAGAGAAGGCATTTTTAGGATGTGGGCTTGTCATTCGAACTTAGTTAGTGGTAGAGTGATTATTTATTTTATATCAAGTTTTCAGCTTGAAAAAATATTTTTAAAATTGCACTAAAAGGCAAGAATGGCCGGGAAATGGGAGATCATTTTACGTTAAATTTATATGCGAACCGATCCCCCCACTCTAAATTCTAAATTATTTTTCTTTGTTGTCTTTTTTCTTTTTTCCGCCAAGACTTTTAGAGTGTTCACACGTAATTGCCTAATAAAGTAGAATCTTTTTTAATTGACGACTAGAAAGTCATTACTACTAGAAGTTCGAAGTTATAAAAGAACCACAAACAGCATTAACTTTTTCAGCACAAAAATTATTTTTGTCTTTTATTTTTCAAAAGTCCGTAAACGAATTTTACAAAGCTTTACAAGCTTAGTTTATAGTTTGCTGCTGCTGCTGATTGATTGTTGTATCAGTAATACTAGCAGCTATTGTTGACGTTGGCTCAAAAGCGGACAATATTTTTTCAGATAAAATAATTTGAAATTACTGCTACCGAAAGACAAAACAGCATACAATTATAATTTTAATGCATAAAAAAGATAAAAGATTGATTTATTTACTAGTTGGGGTATGAAAAATAGTTTATTTTTAAATGTTCGACACACGTCATGTTGAAGGTTTATTTTTATGATTACAAAAAAATTTAATACCTCGCCAATACTTGAAATTGATATTTTTTCTGATTGTTTTCCAAATTTCATGACGAAATTTCCCAAAGTTGAATGGTATGAGATCTTTAAAAAGGGGGGGGGGGGGTTGGGGGGGGGGGGTAAAAAAAACAAAAAAAACTGACGTAAATGGCCAAAAATGATATTAACATTTTTATGACTTTATTTGCTGAAAACGCTTAAAATATACCATGTAGATTATTATTTATTAATGCATGTGAAAGGATATTCATTTCTGAACAAAATGGTGGTATTTTGAGGACTTAAAGTGTTTTGGTTTTTAAAATATGACTATTTTAGTAGAACTACCTTGAAATCCATGATTATCCAAACTGTTTTATGATCGGTGGGTATTGCTAATATTATAATGGACTTTTCTTAAATGTGTCGGAAACGTTTTTTATCATTTCTTTTGCTTATCTTCAGCTAAAGTTATACATTCCATTGCTCAACTTTTGGACATTTCTTATAACGTGGTTTTAAATGTATTTTTTCTAATGGGAGAGAAAATATTTATTGTGTTGGCAGTTTCTTTGAAAGCATGTCTTTCTTGACTTTTTGCTGACCCATTTCATAAAAGTTTCTTTCGGAACGTACGCAAACATTCATATTTTCTGGAACTTTTTACTTTTCAAATCTAATTCAAATGTTATTTTAGATCTTTGAACTCATATATCCAAATGAATAAATGTGAAGTTGAGCCCCCTATTTACACTAACGATAAAGTCAAAACACCCTTCAATAGACGCATCATCTTTTGTATATACTGCTTATATACATATGTGATATCACTCGCAAGGTAAACTAATTTGCATACTGGTTTTAAAAAAAGACATTTTATTATTTAACTTTTATTTGTTATTATTTTTTTTATTCAATAGTTGTTTTGATTTTAATATAACAAATAGTTCTGTTTTGCAATATTGGTTTATTTACTGGACAAATATTTAGCATTTCTGTTCAGATGTTCCTTTCATTAGGGAGACCGACTTGATTTTTAACAAGTTTCTATCTATTTATTAATTGCAAATGAGAAGGCAAATTAATTTCTTCTTTATGGTCACATTTAAAAGATAAATAAATTTGTATCAAAATTACCAAAATGTTAATGTTGATCTATATAAATAAATTAAAAAGATTTTATTTAGTGTTTACAACAAAGTTATGAGCGAAATAGTATTTCAAATTTCAAGTAGTGAACTTTACAAAGCGATAACAAGCCGACAAAGCCAGCTAGTATATATATATATATATATATATATATATATTATGGCTGTATGAAAATGTTTCTTAACAAATCATAATTTGATGGTGTAGACATGTTTTATGAATAATGCCTGCTTTAAAACAGGCAATCTAATTTCCACACCCTGTAAATTGGCATAAGAATGCAAACTCTAGTTAACATCTTCACCTACAAAATCTCAGAGTTTGTTAGATTAATATTTCAAAATTGAAGCTTTTTGGCTTATATGTTACCAACAATAGTTTGAAATAGGTTTAGAAAAAGATAAATGTAAGAAATTGGGTTTTGGTGAATTTTTGAAGAAGCTATTTCTGTTGTTTAGCTGTGTGATAATTTTAATATTAATAATTTTAAGTTTTAAAAGAAAGAATTGATTCAATGAAAATCAAACAAATAAAATAATTTTATAATTTAAAATAAATAAATCTCAATCCAACTCTAAATACTTTTTTGGATAATATACTTTTAAGATATTTGTTTTATTGGATGTGAATTCAATATCATCATTCCATATATTTTATGTCCTGCATTTTCTTTAAAATTATGCTTGATTAAATTAATCTATGTTTGTAAAGTAATTTAATATTTATTAAAAAAACAAAAAACGAAGCGTATAACTTGTAACTTTTTAAATTTTTTTATCTAAGACCAATTTCATAGATTTTTTTAAATTGCAAAATGTATTTTCGATCTTTGAGAAATAGGCCTAAAAATAAATATCCATAGGAGTCATGCTTCACTTCAGGAAGGAAGAGAGTTATCTACCCTACATCATTACTTCCATTGTATACAATAGTAATTAATCTTTAATGTATATGGTGTAAGAGTAAATATTAGGGGCGTACTAATTGTGTACGTCTCATTTAGGCACGGCCACTTTTGGCTCCTGCTGATTTTCTAGAAATAGAGCGGAGACAGCGGAGCAACTTTATCGTCAAATTCAAGGCAATATCTGCCCGTCACTTATTTACTTCTCAAATGCCAGTTTTATTTAAAATTTGATTTTTTTTAACACAATAACAAATCTACATCAGTAAAACACTAATTAAAAAATCTTCGTAAAACGTAAACAAACATTTATTTCAGGTGTTCCCTTAAGTTTGAAGAAAAAAATTTACGTTTTGGTATGCCAGTTTAATCTTTTAAATAGTAAATGACAATATCATCGAAGTATTAACGTCGAAAAAAACAAACAAAACACATGCAATAGTCGAAAATGAATGCTAGATTTTCTCCACAGTAGAACCGATCTCGTGTCTAACTCTGCTCTCGTGGGGAGCTAAGTAAATAGGAACACACAGAATTCAATATCGACTACGGCTTGTTTTTATTTGTTTTTTTTTTGTTTTGTTTTTTACGAATTTAATCATTTCTTTACTATTTAAAAAAATTAATCTGGTGTACCAAAGTTCTGATGACTACTTGTACGTTATCCAGATTTTTATAGTGTTTAAAAAAATGAAATTGTAAAGAAAACAGTCATTTGTTTTTATTTAAAATGTAGTCCGAACATTTTTGCAAGAAGTAAATAAATGACACAGAAATTGCCTTGAAACTGTCGTGCTTCTATTTCTAGAAAAGCAGCAGGTGTTGAAAGTGGGCGTGCCACTTCTGAAAGTGGGCGTGCCACTTCTGAAAGTGGACGTGCCAAGCTATGGCACGTACATTTTCTAGAAATTATGTACGGGCCTTGTGGCCCGTTCACTTTCGGCTGCCGCTGCTTTTTTTAACTATAGGGACGTCAAATTCGAGGCAATCTCTGCACGTCAGATCGAACTGAACTAAAATATCGTCTTGCGGTATTATTTTTAATAAAAAATGAAACGGATTTAGTCACAACCTTCAGCCATAACGATTATATGAAATCGAGTGTTTATTTTTGGCAAACTGTCGATTTTTTGTAGTAAAATGTCCTCTTAAGCGTGAAAAAAAAGTGTTTGTTTACTTCTTGCAAAAATGTTGGGACTACATTTTAAATAAAACAAATGACTGTTTTCTTTACAATTTGATTTTTTTAAACACTATAAAAATTTGGATAACGTACAAGTAGTCATCAGAACTTTGGTACACAATTGTTGCTACTTGGATTATAGTATATTTTCCTTCGACCTTTAATATTGCATGATTGTAAAAGCAGAAGCATATTGTTTTAGTAGCAAAGAAACTACTAAATTGTATAAGTTGAAGGGGAGATCATTCTATATTACAGTTGAAACTGGCCAAAACGAAGTCGGATCTAACTCCACAAAAAATGTGACTCGCTATGTAATAGACATGGGTTAATTAGCAAATAATTATAAAACTAACAACTTATGTAACGGAGTTAAGCAAAGTTCTAAATACGGCTAGTTATTAAGGTGCACCCTTTTTGCATTCCCTCGCATACATTCGATTTGTTAGTGACTACATGGGCCAGTTGCAATAAATAAAACTGAAGGTTTTATTGTTTTATATGAAAAGAAAAAAAAATACTGCAAATTTAATGTAAATATTTCGGCATTGCTTTATAAAGGGCGAACACTATATAACTTAAGATTCATTGAAACTTGGTTAATATCTGATCAGCTATGTAACGCGTCTGCTTTGCGATGTAACACGTGTTTATGGGTTGAGCATGCGTGTTCATACTTGTGCTTGCTGGACACCATATTTACTTTGTAGCGTTCAACAAGTGAAAATTACTTTGAAGTTCTGAAATATACTGGAGAAATGTTTTGTATTTGAATTTCTATTATTTATCAGAGGAAAATCTTTGAAGCATTATGGCGGATGATATTTTTACATGTCACAAACTTTATAAACTTTATAACAATTAATAAATAAAAACACTTGAAAGTTATCTTTTTAGCATCGCATTTTCTTTATTTCTTTAAGTTAAAAAGCGTAACATTTTTTTAGTAATTGTTATAAAGTTTATAAAGTTTGACATGTAAATAAAAACGGACATTTACAAAAACATTCTCATTTTCTTTTATGCAGCGATAAAAAAAAGAGTTATCTCCCTTGCCAAAGTTACAGCGTATTCGGAATAGAAAAAATAGTTATCTTTCTCAGATCGGTTACGGCTTATCCAGGAGCGCCCTTTATATAATCGAACGAGATTAGATTTCCAGATTAAGAAGAAATTAAAAATAATTTCCACCGTAATTAAAAATTCTATTGATTGAATGTTGATTACCTCTCATTCTGCTCTCTAGTAAAGTAGTTAATCCTAAATTTTCCAGTGTCTTCTGTAACTTTAATCTTTTACTCTTTTCAATACTTTTGTCACACTTATGTATGCGTCTCAATTTCAATATTAAATTGTTGATTTGAACAATCAGCTAATTTAATTTCTTTAACTGATGAGAAATCTTTTCATTTGTAATCCTGCATCTTATTTGAAAAGATATTCAATTTTGCAACAATTCTTTAAAGAATAAATTGCATGGATAGTGTTAGGAGCTATCAGATGAGATATTTAAAGGAATGTGAATTTAGTGGTAATTGTACAGATGTTTTTTTAAAAAGGTTTGGGGAAGGGTAAAGGAAAAATAAAATACTAAAAATAATAAATCAGTTTTCTTTATGTTGAAATGGAATTATACATTTATGTTTACATGCTATCATGTTTATGTTGATAAATAAATAAATCAAATCAACAAAGTTTTCATACTGCTTTTGTTGTTTATATTTAGACATCAATTGGGAGAAAGGAAGAATTTTCCTCGAGTCAACTGCTTATTTTTGATTATGATTTTAATTATTTTATGCTAATCCCTTATTCTGGTAATCTCTTATTCTGTTAAATAAATGTGGATTTATTTTGTTTGTAGATTTTAGAACATAAAGATGATGACTCATCGGATGATGGTAAGCTATTTTTTACATTGCTAATTTATTGATTTTATTGAATTCTTTGAATATTTTGAGATTTATTCTCCAAGCGTTTCATTTTATTTATGGAACAATTTAATTATTCAATACTTAAATTATTTATTTTATTCATACCAAAGCAATACGTTATACATGCCTGTATTAAAGATTTTATACATATATTTCATACACTTTTTAGCCTTGAGTTTTGATTGAATTTTAAATACTCATCCTAAAATTATGCAAAGTGTCATTTCAAAATAACATCGAAAATTTGTTTTATATATATATATTTATATATATATATATATATATATATATATATATAAGAGGTAGATAAGATAAATGCATATATATATATATATATATATATATAATTTCTAAGAAATTCCTCTTAACACTGATCAAAGAAACCGTTAAACTTTTATTCACTTAAAATTGCTAAATTCGGTGCTTCTTGAGAGAACGATCCTCAGTAACTACAGTAAATGCAATTTTAAGTTTATTATATGTAGAAAAGTTTTAGTGAACGCACTAAGAAAGACACTGCAGAGACTGGAGGCTCTTAAATGCTGACCCTCAGGATCGATAAAAGTGGAGATCTGCGATGAGGACTGCCGTGCATGAAGCTAGTCATCTGTCTGGAGTTAGGGCTCCACTGGTGAGTGCTGACATCCTGCACGATAATCAAAAGACCGAAGAAGTAGTGCACGAGTAGTTTTTATTTAAGATTGAAACAGTTTTGCTTTCTTTGGAAAATAATGTTTTTACCATTTTTAATGTTTAGCTGAGCGAAAGTCAAATTTTAGAAGTAATTTGCAAGAAAAGATTACTTGATTCGAGGAAATCAGTTTTCAAAATGACATGAAACATTTTTCGATTTGCAAACTACAAAAATTTGAAAAGTTTAAACTAAAGCCAAACTTAATTTCACTAGAACCTGAAATATTACCTTTGTACACAATAACAAGTCATCTTATTTACCCTATTTACAGACGATTATTATTTTAAGCATAAAAATAAATTAACTTTTGTATTTTACAACTTATTTCATTAAATAAGTTGATTAATAATATCAACATTAAAAAAATATTTTTTCTTTTCTATTTTTATTAAATTTATCAATTTTGACTTTTTTCATCCTGAGAGAAGAAATTTCTCTGAAGAAAAAATATTACTGATTTTATAATGTTATTTTAAAATATTGTTGCTTCAAAACACATTAACATATCATTTTGTTGAGAAAATGAGTGATTAAATTAAATCTATTTAACTGTAAATTGAATCAGTTTTTATTATAAAAACTGATTCAATATTGGATTTTCCAAAATGTGAAACTTGTTTTCTGATTCAGATTCTTCAAGAGAAGATGGATCAAATGGTAAGCAGATTCCTTCACTTTTTGATATCAAAGTTTTTCCTCCAGGACAAAGTCCAAAGAAGTCAGCAGGGTCGTCAGCATCACAAAATGGCAGGTAAGCAAATATTCAAAGACATTTACCATCAGTTTTTATGAAACATGGACATTTTTTAAAGGAAAAGCTCCTAATTTGAAATAGAAAAAAATGAGTGAAACTTTTGATTTTAACATCTCAAGCATTTTCTCGATATTTTGCATATTAATTTTAATTCTAGCCAGAAATGACTTTATTCCCTTAAATGTAAATACTATAAAATAACTTTTGAATATCGAAAGGTTATGAAGTAAACAGAACTGGCTAGTTTTTAAAATCTATTAATGATAAAAAAAAAAAAAATGTTCGATATCTCTTTACATGGTATCTGCACAAAATTTAAAAGTTATTTTGAAGTCTTTAAAATGTTGATCAGAAACCTAATTTCTGGCTGGAGCTAAATTTTATAGGTGAAAGTCAAGTATTATGGTTTATTTGAGCTCCCAAACCCAGAAAAACCCCCGGATTAATTAGTTTTTAAAGGACCACAGAAAAAGGCAAAAACGAGAGGAACACATTTAGAGGTCTTCATCGGATTCTTCCAGTTGACCTTCGCACACGCATGCAGCATCTGTAAACATTAAACAAACGTATAATAATCCTCATTTGTTTGGTTTTCTAATGGAAGAAGGGTGTATATATTAAATTTTTTTTAATGTAGGTGCGCTTTTTCATTTATTTACAAAACTTTTTAATAAACAAACGAAACATTGCAGGCATGCCTAATATCAAAAATTCTTTTTTTATTAAAATTGTATTATTTTATAAATTCTTAAGGTCGGTTTTTAATGTAGAGAAAAACTAATTCCCCCAAAAATGGGGCATTCTGGATTGGGACAAAAATTAAAATTGCCTCAGTCTGGAAGGATTTATACCGAGATTACTCGTTTTCAATACATTTATTTTGTTTCTACATCTTGAATTGAATAACGAAAAGTGAATTTGAGACGCTAAAAGTTAAAATATATATTAAAGAATGAAGTCATTTTAAAATGAGAATTTCGGATGTTAGACATGTCTGCGATGTTTTGTCTGTTTATTAAAAAGTTTTGTAAATAAAAGAAAAAATACACCCTGCATTAAAAATTTAATATATCCCCCTCCCCTTCCCAAAATAAATATTACATGTTTTAAAAGAAAAGTATATATTTATTAGAATTATAATTTAAATATAAATGGAAAAAACGAGAATTTCGGAGGCTTTGATGTTTCATTTGTTTATTAAAAAGTTTTGTAAATAAAAGAAAAACGTACCTACATTAAAAAAAAATATATATTTAATAGAGTTGGGCGGTTTTGAAATTTTGGTTTCGGTATCGGTTTCGGTTTTTTTCCCTTAAAACCTCGGTTTACGGTTCGGTTTTTCGGTTTTTTTGAAAAAAATTTTTTTACTATGGAAGCTATTCATTCTCTTGTGTGATGATTAGTTATTATTCAACGTTTAGTTGAATTATGCCACTGTTTCGATAATTTTGTGCCTGAATCATTCTCCATGATATGAATCATATAAGTTTTAAGGTGTTGACTGTTGTAATCAAAGTTCTGATACCTTTTTAAAAGTTAACTCGTTAAAACAGTGACCAAAGATTCATGAAAGATTTCTGAAGAATAAAACTGAGTTTGAATATACATTCTATCTAATTCTTTAACCCATCAGAAGCTAAAATATAACTCAGAAATGCAAGAAATTAAAAAACGAAAATTTATTTAAACAAACAAAATAATTTTACAAATAAAATTAAGCAAAAATGATGATAAAAATGAAATATTGTCAAAATTATTTGACAGATAAAAATTTAAATTTTTTAATAGGTGAAAATGTTTGCAAGACGTTGTGTCTTGTCGCGTAAAATAAACACACCATATACTTCTCGAATTGCCGGTGTTGACTGTTGGGATGTCTGTCATTTTGTGTGCTCGAAGTTCTGTCAACTGGTGCGTGTTGGGGTTAATATTTGTTTTTAAGACAGGGTAATAAAACTTTATAGACATGCGTAAAAGACTAGTAGTACACCCGAAAACCGCGCCAAGGGAAAAGGAAGGATGGTTAAAAAAAAGTAGAGATTATTAATTCACCTAAAGTCATTTTTTAAGCTTTAAGGTAATTTTAGTCATAGAATTCATGACTTGGATTAAAGTTTAATAATTAAACTTTCGAATAAATTGTCAACTCTAAATAAATACCATATTAACAATTTAGTAAAATATAAATCGTTGCATAGTCTACTTTTTGAATAACCCATTTTTGGGAGAGAAAACGGTATAGTTGAGAGATAGTTCTCTAGAAATTACAATTTATGTATGAAGTGGCTTTTCAAAAGTAAACAATGAAATGCCTAATGTTTAAAATAATTTTAAAAATCCGAATAAAGTGACACTAGCATTGGCAACTACTTTTTTTCTTTTTAAATGTTTATACTTACTCACTACTTTTCGTTTATTTACTTTTACAAGTATTTTTTTTAAATTTCATTTTAATAACTTATTTTTTAGATAACTCTGAAACAAACAAATAATTATTTTACAATTTTGAGTTGAATCAAATAGATTTTCGACATCATACGGAACGCGTTTGATTTTTTCTTTTTCATTTGAAAATAGTTTATGCTAAAAATACGATGTCATGTTGTCTGTCGTATTTCTCTTTTTTTCATTTGAAAATTCAAAATGTTAATGATAAACAAACTGTAAACAAAGATTTCTTCCTACAAGTAGCAATACACATGAAAAAATTTAAATTGCTTAAAATATCTCAATAATGGCATATATAGAAAGAGCTTGATGATCTAAGAAAGAATCTTTTTAAATTTTTAAAATCTGACTAAAAATAAGGAAGTTATGACTATTTTTGTGCCTCACACAATTGAATATTTTCCCCTCTTTAAGACCATATGCGTTTCGTTACATTTTTTACACTAATTTTTCAGTAAAAATGTTATATCTTTGTTAAAACACAAGATTAAGCAATGAAATTTACCATATAAGTGTATTTTTGTACAAGGAATCAGAATATGCCACTGAAAATCTCCAGAAATTAATGGTTTCCAAGTAATCTGCACTAAGTGCACATAAATATGCTGCAATACCTTAAAAATACCATGAATCCATTAAAAGAAAGAAGTTAGAAAACTCAAAGTTGAATTGTAATACATTTTATGTACAAGAAACTAAAATCTAATACTAGGACTGTTTAAAAATGAATATATTGCAAGATTTCTTTAGCATTATTGTAGATTTACACCTTCTGCTAACTCACCCCCTTATCTCCCCAAAATATGAGATTCTACTTTTTTTATTTAGGCAATTACATGTTAACACCCTGAAAAACTTGGCAGAAAGAAAGAAACAAAAACAATTATTTTAGAATTTAAAGTGGGGATCAGTTTCACATAAAATAATCCCCCATTTCAAGGCCATTCTAGCGTTTTAGGACAGTTAATTATTTTTTCTATGGGAGATCAATCCTGTGCGTTTTTCTTGTTTTTTTTCCTTTTTTTTTTAGACGATTATAAGGGTTTTTGTGGGAGGAGGGGGGCTTACCACTTGAACTTCAGGTTAGTTGTAGGGCTAGGGGCAATTAAGTGTGAACACCCTGAAAACTTAGCAGAAAGAAAAAAAAACAATTCCTTTAGAATTTCGAGTGGGGGATTAGTTTCACATATATTTAATGCAGAATAATTCACCATTTCCGGGCCATTCTAGCGTTTTAGGGCATTAATCAATTTTTTTCTATGGCAAATAAATCCTGTGCGTTTTTTTTTATATGGGCGTCTGCTTTTTTTTTTTTTTTTTATACGATTATGTGTGGTTTTAATGGGCTTTTTTGTAGGATTAGGGCTTCCTACTCGGACTTAGGGTTAGTGATAAGGTTAAGGAAGGGGTTTTGTTTTGGATGGAGGTTGCCATTCGGACTTAGTGTTAGGGTTAAGGGAGTTTTTTAGGAGTGGCTTGCCACTCATATTTAAGGTTAATGGTACGATACGTTCAAGATGGCATTTTTAGGAGGTGGGCTTTTTAGTCGTACCTAGAGTTAATGGTAGAGTAATTATTTATTTTATAAATTTCACTAAAAGGCAAGAATGGCCGGGAAATCGGAGATCATTTTACATTAAATTTATATGCGAAACTGATCCCCCACTCTAAATTCTAAACTATTTTTTGTTTTCTTTTTTCTTTTTTTCGCCAAGACTTTAAGACGTAATCGCCTAAAAAAGTAGAATCTTAATTTTTTTTTTAAATTGGCGACTAGAAAGTCATTACTACTAGAAGTACGAAAGTTGAGTGAAAACCAGTATTTTTTAAAGTATTTTTTATAAAAGAACCAAATAGGATTAACTTTTTTAAGCACAAAAAGTATTTTTATCTTACTTTTAAAGAAGTTTATAAACTAATTTTACACAGCTTTACAAGACGCTGCTGCTGATTGATTGTTATATCAGCAATACTAGCAGCCATTGTTGACTTTCGCTCAAAAAAAGGACAATATTTTTTAGGATAAGATAATTTAAAATTACTATTACCGAAAGACAAAACAACGTACAATTATAATTTTAATGCATAAAAAAAGATGAAAGATTAATTTATTTACTAGTTGGGTACGAAAAATGTAACAACATTTTCTATATTCATATTTTAAAATGTTTAAAATTCGTTCTAGAATGAAAATAAACAAAAATCGCCTCGTGTTTATAGCAGTAATTGCAGTAATATATTTGTTCAATCTGTCCTCTTACTAATATAACATTTTTTGGTAATATTCAATTTTATTCAAATCGGAAAATCTTTTCAACCGTGTTTCCTTGTATATGGTGGCTGTAAAAACACAATACCGAACGGTTACGGTTTAAAAAAAAAAACCGATTCGGTATTCGGTATGGAGACGAAACCGAAAAACCGCGGTTTTTCGGTAAAACCGCCCATCTCTAATATTTAATATAAAAAATAAATATTTAATATATACTCCCCCCCCCCCCTTTTCTTTAGAAACCCCAAACAAATCAGGGTTATAGGTTTGTTTAATGTTTACAGATGCAGCGTGTGTGAAGGTCAACCAGAAGAATCTGGTGAAGACCAAAATGTGTTCCTCTCGTCTTTGCATTTTTCTGGGGTCCTTAAAACCTAATTAATCCAAAAAACAGTATTTTTCGACCACACTCTTGTTGTATCGTTAAACCAATTATACTCTTCTGTACTATTCTCTATCAATTAACGTAAAAAAAGACAATCCTTTTAACTGCATAAAATTGATAAAATGTTAGTCTTGTTTTTTTTCTGTAACCTTTCCGCTTTCTTTTTGTAGATCTGGATTCTATAAAGATTCGCTGAGTTCTTCGCCCTCTGGGAATTCCTCTTGCTCAATGCCTCCATCTGGTTCAGGTATGGGAGGGCTTGGTCAGCTTCGACCAAATGTTGGATCACCAGGACATCCGTCTTTTCTTGGATCTCGTCAGGCACCCAATGATTGTTCCTCACATCAGCAATCCCCTCCCCAGCACGGTTGCAGTCCACCTCACCCCCAACCATCATGTCCCCCTGGAATCAATTATCCTGATAATGATAATCCTCCGCAATCACAAGGTATTCATATCAACATCTCGTATTAGCATTCATACAGTTTTGTCTCCAGCTAAATCTCTCGAGTTTTCTAGAACTACTTTATATGAAGCCTGTTTCAGCATCTCAATAAATACATCAATAATATCATTTCAAGTTTTAGTAAGTAAAAACATCTCACACAATATCTAATAGAAATAGACATATGAAATTCTCTTAAATATTTCATCAGATTCCTTCAAGATGTTCTTGTAAATTATTTTTTTTTACCATTATTTCTAAATTCATCCACTTTATTATTATTTTGTACATAACTGTTATTTTTAACTTCATTAGATAATTTTTTCCCAAATTTCTTTTTCCTCTCATTCATTTTCTAATGGGAAGAGAGATTTTTTAGAAAAGTGTTTCATATTTAGACGAATGAAGCAGGAATATGAGGTGTAATGGATAGCAATTCAGACTATGGAATTGGTTATTCAGTGTTTAAATCCTCATCAGATCTGCATATTCCTGTTTTATATTTCAAAAGTTATGCACATCATCATTCTCTTCTATTAGTAAAAATAGCAACTTGTGTTTAATGAATCAGTTACATTGGATATTGTTTCAGCATTAAATACTCCCTCCTTTCCCCAAATGGTTGACTTGTTGTAAAAAACAAAAAAACAATATAATTTAAGTTATAAACATTTTAATAACATATTCCGTATAAAGTTAAATATTTAAACTTGAAATGCTTGTATCGTGTGTTAACTTGTGCTCTGATAGTAACGAGAACAATTAAAACAAAAACAACTTTCTGGCACTAAAGTTTTAATAATTAAACTATATTTAACAAAAATAACCTGTGTATATAAGACATAGCCATCAAAAGTCTTTCGAATTCAATTTTTCTTTTTTAATTTTGGATTATTAATCACCAAATTTTCCTATAATAAAATACTTAAAAAAAACAAACCAACTAGTTCAATTTTTAGTTTGACCGTTCTTTGCTGTGTAAGTCAACTCTACTTTAGTATAATGATACCCCTGGAGTTGATATTCCCGAGCATTTGTTCACCACCATTTTCTAAAATGTGTAATTTTTTTTTTAATCTTCAGATTACTATATCGATTGAAGATTAAAATATCAGAATATTGGAAAAAATCTTTTGGAAAACTTACTGTTCAATTTTTAGAGAGTGGTTCAGTTTGCTATATAAGATAAAATCATTCATTCTCAAAACTCTGAATAGACGTTTGTAAATGTGATTATTTTGGCTAAAAACTTCTCGAAAAATCAAGTAGATTTGATTAAATTTGTATTAAAAAAAACTGAATGTCTCTGCTCAAAAATTGAACAGATATTTTAAAACAAGTTTTTTTTTATAATCTGAAAATTTGGTTCTCAATCGATAATAATCAGAAATGCTTGTTTTATGGATATATTTGTGTTGTACACTTTTTTGTCAAATAATCTAATCTGCAAACGTTGAGTTTTTCATGGTATTGAACAATGCCATTCCATTATTGTGAGCCTTTGTGTTGTCTTATCCTTTGTGATTCCTTCTAAATGTTTTCATGTGAGCACTTCACTAACAAATGTCCTGCTATATACTTTTTTTAATCTGTACATTATTTTAAATAAATGTTCCTTTGTAGAATGTAAGATTACTTCTCTTTTATTTCATATGTCATCCATCTGCTTTTGTGATAACCATTTTCTCATACACATTAACAGGGTGGAACGATATTTGTTTGTAAGATTACTGTCTAGGAAACTATGACACAGCAGTTTCATTATTTCTTAGATTTATTCATCAAACTTGAGTCAGTTTGTCTTCATGACTTGTTTTCTCGAAGAACTCACCTTTAATTTTAAGAGCTTTGGGTTGCCTCTGAACTGGCCAGCGCCTTCATCACTCTCTCCCGACTTAGCCCCCCCCCCCCTCTCAATGGCCGTGGTGATCCTGGTCTCTAACTCGTCCTTCTTGCAACCTGATTTGTTGGTCTCCTTCCATTGTTGCAGTTAGGTGACATCAGGCAAAGTGTGCTTGACTAAGTTCACTGACAGTCAGTCTTGGGTCTTCCAGCTAGTATGGCAGGGTGCCGAGTCGTGCTTCCACGCGTATGGCCTCCCTGCAGCTACCTGGTCGATCAAGAGTTTCATTACTGCACTTAGAACGGTAATGTAGCCGTTGGTGTTCAGCCTGCGGCCCTCAGAAAAGAAATGAGGTGACTAGTCAGTATTCTGATGGCATCAGATCATCAATCTTGCATTTTCTCTCTGATATCAGCTCCTAGGCGAATCCTGAATCCTTCAATTCTTTTCTGACCTTTTCCACCATCCACCTGGTAATGCCGAGGAAGTTTGAAATCTCCTTATTTGTCCTGTTGCGGATTCTAAGGAGAATTCTGTGTCTCTTCCACAAATATTGAGGTTCAAAATTGTCTGTAGTCAATTATCCTGTAAAAAAAAAAGAATGAAAATATAGTACCTTTTTTTATGAAGACAAGACTGACAACGAAAATAAAAATATAAAATTAGCAGTTGAAAAATGCAAACAAATATTGTACCTACTCTTTATATATGTGTATACATAAAACGGACCATGCAAAGAATAAGGACTTTGGAAATTGAAAGACGAAAAAGAGACGAAATTCGGTCTACACCGGTTGACCCTACAGGTTGATCTTGATAATAAAGCTGTTGGTCAGTTTTCCTCAATATTTCTTAAAATAAATATTTCCCTATATTAATATAAGAGAATATTTATTTTATTAAATATTTATTTTTAATGTAGGATGCGTTTTTTTTTTTAAATTTACAAAACACACCCTACATAAAAAATAAATATTTAATATATCCTCCCCCCTTTTCATAAAATACACAACACGAAAAATAGAATTTTCTTTGTTTATTAAAACGTATTGTAAAAAAAAGACGCACCCTATAAGTTTTATTTTATTATGCATTCTGCCCTCGTAGGGAGGCAAGTAAATAGTGACAAAAAACATTTTGGAACTAGAATCTGCAATTTTTCGTTCGATTATTAAAAAGTTTTGTAAATAAAGAAAACACATCCTACATTAAAAATAAATATTTCTTGCAAGCTTTTGACTAAAACTGACGAACACAGCTTTATTATCATGGTTAACTGGTGTAGACCGAATTTCGTCTCTTTTTCGTCTTTCAATTTCCGGGGTCCTTATTCTTTGTATGGTCCCATAAAACAATAATAAATAAATTTGGCTTATCGAAACACTTTACTGCACTTTTATAGTTTTCTCATTCTTCAGAAGTATGTAAATATATGCGAGAATGGATAAACCATGAAACTGCAGTAAAATATTCATATAAGTCACATTTATTATTGTTATAAAGCTCTATCTGAAAAGATATTTAGTCCTTATGTCTACAGAATCTTTAATCTTAATTTGGCTTGGTTTCAGAATCATATTTGAACAACCGGTTTTGAGAGGTTGATTTTTATGTTATATATAAATATACATATTTAATGTTCCAACATTTGTTTTGGTTTACAAAAAGCACTCCATATTTTAAAATATTATTTTCTAAAAATAAAGTGAAATAATAATCAACCATAGTAATATAAACGTTGTCTCTATTTTAATATATATATATATACAGGGTGGGCCAAAATAAGGGTCCTATCTTTAAATTTGAATAATTTGAATTTGAATAACTTCCACAAAATAAAAGTTAAACTCACCAAACTTTATGTGTGTGTAGACTGACCCTTTCGAGATTTTTTGAAATAAACAAAACAAATTTTAGCCGAAAAACACTTCTTAAAACTTACAAAAACTAAAGTATTGTTTTTTACACTGTTTTGAGTTTTTTAAGCAAAAATAATGTATTCTAAATGAGGGTTTCCTCTTCTTAGGGCTAATACGGCTCATGCTTGCTTCGGAAGGGGTCCTTTACTTATTCTAAAAAAAAAACAAAAAAAAAACTAATAAATAAAAAAGTTATGAATTTTTAAAAATAGGACCCTTATTTTTGCCCACCCTGTATATATATATATATATATATACCATTGAAAATTAGTTCCTAGACTGAAGATTGCGTTAGCATGAAACATCAATGTCTCTAGGTATTTAAATATTTAATATTTATTTAAAAAATATTATTGTTTATCAGCCCCCCTTCCCACAAGAGCTGGGCACTTTTCGAGTAGCTTTAATAACAAGCAGTACTAATAGCTATATGCGAGATCCGAACACCGGTTCGAAGGTCACTCTGAGCTGCCTGGTAAATAACGGCCACGTGTCGATATTTACAGTTAAAGTTATTCTGCATTCACTAATTAATTGACGATGGCCCTTTGGTTAAGATCACCGACTACGAATCAGTGGCGATTTGTGTTCGGGGTTCGCGCCCACCGACCATTGAAAATTAGTTCCTAGACTGAAGATTGCGTTAGCATGAAACATCGATGTCTCTAGGTATTTAAATATTTAATATTTATTTAAAAAATATTATTGTATATATATATATATATATATATATATAAATAGTGTGTAACATTAAGAGAAGTAATTAAGTTTATAATATCAGGGACTACTAATTCAAAGTATATGGAAATTTGCACTTGGTGTACAGAGATTTTGTCATTTTCTGGCTTCTGGACGAACACTGACGATTATTGACGCTGTCAGTATGAAACCACGAGTTTCTTCATAATATCCAGTCTGTGTGTATTTAAATATATTTTTATAAATAGCTTTTCAGCTAATTCCAAAAGAAAAAAATCAATTGAATTAGCAATACACATTAAAAAATTTAAATTGCTTAAATATCTCAATAATGGCATATATAGAAAGAGCTTGATGATCTAAGAAAGAATCTTTTTAAATTTTTAAAATCTGACTAAAAATAAGGAAGTTATGACTATTTTTGTGCCTCACAC
The DNA here is from genome assembly GCA_963556195.1 of Sepiola atlantica. Lineage (NCBI taxonomy): Eukaryota > Metazoa > Mollusca > Cephalopoda > Sepiida > Sepiolidae > Sepiola > Sepiola atlantica. The sequence continues at coordinate 137,166,468 of OY744527.1, read as the reverse complement.
GATTGGATATTTTCCCCTCTTTAAGACCATATGCGTTTCGTCACATTTTTTACACTAATTTTTCAGTAAAAATGTTATATCTTTGTTAAAATACAAGATTAAGCAATAAAATTTACCATATAAATGTATTTTTGTACAAGGAATCAGAATGTGCCACTGAAAATCTCCAGAAATTAATGGTTTCCAAGTTATCTGCACTAAGTGCACATAAATATGCTGCAATACTTTAAAAATACCATGTATCCATTAAAAGAAAGAAGTTAGAAAACTCAAAGTTGAATGTAGTACATTTTATGTACAAGAAACTAAAATCTAATACTAGGACTGTTTAAAAATGAATATATTGCAAGATTTCTTTGGCATTATTGTAGATTAACACCTTCCGCTAACTCACCCCTTACCTCCCCAAAATATGAGATTCTACTTTTTTTATTTAGGCAATTACATATTAACACCCTGAAAAACTTGGCAGAAAGAAAGAAACAAAAACAATTATTTTAGAATTTAGAGTAGGGGATCAGTTTCACATAAAATAATCCCCCATTTCAAGGCCATTCTAGCGTTTTAGGACAGTTAATTATTTTTTCTATGGGAGATAAATCCTGTGCATTTTTCTTGTTTTTTTTTCTTTTTTTAGACGATTATGAGTCTTTGTGGGAGGAGGGGGGGGGGGGGGGCTTACTACTTGAACTTTTTAGGGCATTAATCAATTTTTTTCTATGGCAAATAAATCCTGTGCGTTTTTTGTTATATAGGTTTGCTTTTTTCTTTTTTTCTTTTTTCTTTTAATTTTTTTATTTTAGACAATTATGTTTGGTTTTAATGGGCTTTTTTGTAGGATTAGGGCTTCCTACTCGGACTTAGGGTTAGTGATAAGGTTAAGGAAGGGGTTTTGTTTTGGATGGAGGTTGCCATTCGGACTTAGTGTTAGGGTTAAGGGAGTTTTTTAGGGGGTGGCTTGCCACTCATATTTAAGGTTAATGGTACGATACGTTCAAGAAGGCATTTTTAGGAGGTGGGCTTGTTAGTCGTACCCAGAGTTAATGGTAGAGTAATTATTTATTTTATAAATTTCACTAAAAGACAAGAATGGCCGGGAAATCGGAGATCATTTTACATTAAATTTATATGCGAAACTGATCCCCCACTCTAAATTCTAAATTATTTTTTGTTTTTTCTTTTTTTCGCCAAGACTTTAAGGGTGTTTACACGTAATCGCCTAAAAAAGTAGAATCTTAATTTTTTTTTAAATTGGCGACTAGAAAGTCATTACTACTAGAAGTACGAAAGTTGAGTGAAAACCAGTATTTTTTTAAGTATTTTTTATAAAAGAACCAAATACGATTAACTTTTTTAAGCACAAAAATATTTTTGTCTTATTTTTACAAAGCTTTACAAGACTAGTTAGCTGCTGCTGATGTTATATCAGCAATACTAGCAGCCATTGTTGACTTTCGCTCAAAAAATGGACACTATTTTTTCGGATAAGGTAATTTAAAATTACTACTACGGAAAGACAAAACAACATACAATTATGATTTTAATGCATAAAAAAAGATAAAAGATTAATTTATTTACTAGTTGGGTACGAAAAATGTAACAACATTTTTTATATTCATATTTTAAAATTTTTCAAATTCGTTCTAGAATGAAAATAAACAAAAATAGCCTGCAGCTACTACAATGTTTTTCAAACTATAAATAGAAAACGCCTTTTTTTTCTGGATAGAGTCATGAAATATCAGGACTACCAAAAGAGAACAAATATATACAATTATAATTTTAATGCATAAAAAAGTAAAATGATTGATTTACTTACTAATTGGGCGACGGAAATGTATTTTGCAAAAATGTGCGACCGACGGCGAGTTGAAGTCTTATTGTTAAAATTTCAAAAAAATGAATGAGCCGAATTACTTCGTACACCGACAAACATTAAAAGTGATACTTTACCTGATTAGTCTCCAAATTTTAGGACGAAATTCCACATACAGCAATGGTACGAAACTTGTAAACGAAGGGGGGTTACCAAAAAAATTGACATAAATTGCCGAAAATAGCGTTAACATTTTTTTGCCTTTATTTGCTCAAAACTCTTAAAAATATATAATGTATATTATTATTCATGAATGCACCTGAAAGGATATTCATTTCCTAACAAAATGATGGTATTTTGAGCACTTAAAGTGCTTTAGTTTTTAAGATATGACTATTTTAATAGAACTACCCTCAAATCTGTGATTATCCAAACAGTTTTCTGGTCGATGTGTATTGCTAATTGAATAAATTTACAATTGTTTCAAAATCATTTCACACAGAACCTTGTATTTAAATATGAATGCAAGATTTTAATGTTTTTTATAAAAATAATTTCTACCTTTTAAAAAAGGTAGATAACTAATAACTCATAATGCAAGTAGTATAATACATATTTGAACCTGAAAAGATTTAATAACTAATAACTCATAATGCAAGTAGTATAATACATATTTGAACCTGAAAACATTTAATAACTAATAACTCATAATGCAAGTAGTATAATACATATTTGAACCTGTAAAGATTTATCTCATTTAAATGTTATAATTACTTAATAATAATAATTGGAATAATAAAACATGTACAACTATAAAATTTCATTTCTTTTTCTGTATAACTTTAAAAATATGCAACCAACTAAATTTTACACTAAAATGATGCCCAGGTAGTTACACTAGTATTCAATAAAAATGTTAATATCTGAAATTGCTTAAGACTTTTCTATTTTAAATATTTGTTTATTTCCAACTCTTTGAAAAGAAGGATAATTATTAAATAGTAAATAATGTAGATTTCACATGTATATGTTCTACCTCCATGCTGAATAAAACTCTAAAATGACGCATTAAACTCCCTAAGTTTAAGTCTCAGACGCGTGCAGTAATTATCCCCATAAAAAAACAAAATCCATTGCACTCAACTAACCCATAAGTTACTGGTTGTGTGAAATTTTGTTTTAAAAAAAAAAGAAGGTTATTTTAAAAAATAGTCAAATTTCTAATCTTTAACCATCGTCTATCTCCCGAGCAACAATACAAATACATCCTGTCTCTGTTGTATTTCGTGTTTTTATGTGTAATCTTTAATGTGACTTGGCAGTTTCGGTCAAAGTGTTCCAAATTGAAGAGAAAGAAATAAAGGAAGAATGGAAATAGAAGAATTGTTTGATACTGAGTGTAATCTTTAGCTTTTTGGGTCGAGATATCTGAATTTCCTCGTGTGATGGGTGATTAGAAGAGCTGAAATTAAACTCCTTAAGAAAACTTTTTCTAGCCGAGTGAAATGAATAAGAGCAACTCCGTTCATTTAGTATTTGAACAGATGGAGTGGTTATTTGTGGTCTCATACACTTATGGCGAGGAAACGAGAGACGATTAATTGTTCGGATCTACGAACCCATATTAATTAATGTCTGTCAAACTTTTCTCCTCACCACTAACTCACTTTCTTTAATTAATTTCCCATTCGGTTTTGTTTATTATATTTTTTGCATTCTCACACTTGTCATTTCTCAGTGTAGCAAATTAAACATTGTACATTTATTTCTGATGACCTATCTTTGAATGAAGGTCTTAATTTTGTGATGTTAAGATTGGGTTTGAACCAATTGTCAAATGTCAGTATTTTGATTCCTCTTGTTTTTTATGTTTTTAGATAACCTTCATCCTCCAATTTATCATCCCATGTATTATCATCATCATCATGGAATGTTACCCGATGAACGACACAATTTAGAAGGGGAGAAAACTGAAGAGCGAAAGCCAGTTCCGATTGAAATTCCATCTCACCTGCCGCCAAAACAAAAAGAATTGTTTTTACGAATTCATCAACAGCAGCAACTTCAAATGACAGCAGAGAAAACAGACATTAAAAATGACATTAAAGGTAAGAAATGTGGAAAATAAATAAGGTATAATTTTTTTATCCACTGAATATGTATGTATTTATTTATTTATATAATCTCAAATGAAAATAGAAAAAAGAAATTGGGATTTATCTTGCTTCTAAAAGTGTCAAAAGCACTCAACGAAATAGTAAGTAACACATTTAAAAAAAGTATTTTTTCACCCACTTTTTCACAATGACTTTTGGAAGTGAGAAAGCATGTATACAATAAATGCTGTTCAAAGGTGATTAACAGTGTTGTACAAGACTCTTCTCTGTCGACTGTCTTCCAGCATTTTGGTGTTGTACATGAATTTATCCACTTCCATTTGTAATTCCTTGTGGAGAGAAACTTTTATTTAAATACATTAAATTACCTGAAAAGTATTGATATGTTTTCCGATTTTCTTTTCAGATGATGATGATGACTGGTATTCTAGTGATGAAGGTGAAGATGATAAACCCAAGTTGTCTGACATTCTTAAGAATCTTAATAAACAGGTAAATTAAATTAATCATGTATACTTTTTTCATCTAAAACATTTTTATAATTGGTTAAAACACATCTGTCGCTATTTGCAAATATCATCTGTTATGCTTGATTTAAAAACAAAACTGATAATAATGTGAGCGTGTATGCGTGGGTTCACTGCACTGGCCGCGATCATCCCTTACGTGCCGGTCCAAAGTTGTTGTTGTTCGACCCAGTCAGTGCTGCAACAAAGAATTCTCATCCTAAGTAAAACCATGAGTCCAGTTTATAACAAGTAACAGATGTTTATTTGTTGGATGTTACAAAAGATACTTGTGTTCCCAGGTTGAGTGGCAGACTTGCAAAATGAGATTTTTCCCTACCCCCAAAAAGAATAGTCTAATCAGCACAACCCTCAGTGGGCCCATCTTGTTTGGATAGGCACACAGCTTCAACTCACTGCCAGCTCTCTCAGAAACCCCAACTTCCTGTCATACCCAGAGGACTAGGCCTCCCCCTCCCATCTCCTGGGTTCCTTTTCTCCTGACTGGAAATCGTGGATTTCAGTCTTCCTCAAAGATTTCAGTCTTCTTAAAAGTATGAATTAGCTTTAAAAAAAATAAATATTAGATTATTTATCTGAAAAAAAAAAAATCCAAAAGAAACCACAATGTAGGTGATTAAAATAGAATTAAAAATGTTGTCAAAAAAATTACCCCCCAGAAATAAGGTTCATGAATTCTATTAAATATTAATAATTTTAACGCAAATAGGTCACATATGAATATGTAAAGAAAAGAAAATGTTGCGGCTTTCTTGCTGTCGGCCTGGACATACCAGTAGCCCTAAGTGTCAGGTAGCCAAAAAACAAACTCCAATAAAAAAGAATAACAATTTGCAAAAATCAAAAATGACCATTTGTGACCTATTTGCATTTGATTTTTTGGTAGTTTTTTAATATCACACCCAGCATAGTTTACCCAAAAGTAAAAAAAAAAACAGATTCTACTTTTTGAGGGCTATTACATGTAAACTAACTAAAAAAATATCCGCAGAAAAGGAATAAAAAAAAAATTTAAAAAAAGAAAGTATTTTAGCTTTTAAAGTGAGGGAATCACTTTCCTATATAGATTTAACACAAATTGAGTACCCACTTCCAGGCAATTTAATGGTAATATGTAGATGTGGAACCAAATTCTTTTTTCAATATTTTAGGGAAATCAACATTTGTGGTAGATGGTGTGAGTTAACTAAGCTTATATTTTTATATTATTTTTTTTTAGGGGGGGGGGGGGGCAGTTTTTTTTTCCTACAATGAACTGCAGAAAGAATATTTAATGTTTTAGCACCCCCCCCCGCCCGATTTTTTTTTGTGTGTGTGGAATAGGAGTGGGGGTGAGGTTAATTTTTTGGTGTGCCTTTTGGGAATAGCTATCAGAGAAAGTCAAATGAAATTTCAGTGCTTCTACACAATACGAACCGAAGTAAATTAACTTGCAAAATTAAAACTTAGTTTAGGCTTAGGTTAAAAATGTAAAAAAAAAAGAAAAAAAGAAACAGTTCAGTTTGTATTGTGTAGTTTGTTTGTTATTTTCACTTGTACTTAGCCAAACACAAATATTTTCCATCATAGTTGTTTTTTGTTTTTTTTTTGGTAAGTGGTCGCTAATTTTAGAATTAAAAAAAAAAGCCCCATCCCGTTAAAATAAAAATCTACAAGAATTTCAAAATTTAAATTTTCCTCGATTTATATTTAAAATGAAAAATTTGATGAGTAAAAAAAAAATATCCAAAGTGTATTTTCTGTTTTGTAAGAAACAAAGTAAAGAAGTAAATGCCAATAGGTCACAAATAGAATTCGTTTTAGAGTTTTGCGAATTTATTATTTTCATTTTTATTGGAGTTTGTATTTTGTCAACATCTTTTAACGTATTGTGTTATTAAGTGTGCAGGAAAAGTGAAAACAATAAACCTTGAAAAGCATGGTTGCCGTTACCTCTAAAAAAAATCAATTGTTGAATAGATGAAATAGTGATTGAATGGGTGTAGGGGTATATCGCCAGAGTTTTGTCACTTCCGGTATGAAAGTGTTTTGCAGTCGGCGGTGATCGTTGAAATTCAATACCCTGTGTATTTTGTATTTGAAACATAAAAATGTAGCTCAACACCTAACAAAATATGAAACGTGATTTCTTTCAGTGAAATATGTTTATTTACAGAAATAATAGTGAAAAGAACATTTTTTTCTAAATAGAAAATGAATAAAACAAAATTCATGGAATATTTTCTTATTTGTCTGGAAATAATAATTTTGTAATTAAAAATATAGATTTTTATTTTATAAACGTCTTTGAATTTAAAAATATACTCAAATGAATATTTATTTAACATACACATATATTAAAAAAAAACAACAGCATAATAATCTATTTTGGACTATAAACTTAAATTCTAGCCAGAAATTATGTTAAAGTTACATTTGAAAGGCTTAAAAACTCACTTTCGAATCTCTTCTCGATACGAAGAAATCGCAGCGACCCCTGACATGCTTTGATAAACACACACAAGTCATGATACTTGACTTTTCACGTATAAAGATTCAGTTAAGCATCACATTACTTTCTATTCGACAGCTTAAAGGCTTCAGAATCACTCTCAACTATCGAAGTACTGTTATCGTAATTTTTTTTGTATTAATATCTATTTTAAAAACAATGGTTGCCACGCCGTTTTCTTTGTGTCATGAAGAGATTTGAAAGTGATGTTGAAGCCTTTACACTGTCAATTTGAACATAATTTCTGGCTAGAAGTAAAGTTTATGGTTCAAAATCGATTATGTTGTTTTTTAATAAATATTTATGTTAAGTAAACATTCACATGATTTGTTGTTTTTTAATAAATATTTATGCTAAGTAAACATTCACACGATTTGTTTAAAATATTTAAAAATTCCAAAATAGTTAAAATTACTAAATGTCTAAATAATATTTTTGGACAAATAGAAAAATATTCCATGAAGTATATTGTATTTAATTTAGTTTCTGTAAACATCAGATTTTCAATTTTTAAGAAAGTAGAATTAGCAATTGTAGTGATATTTAGTGAAAAAGAGTAACCACGCTGGAATATAAAAAAAACAAAAACTTTTGGACATGTCGTGAGGCCGGAACAAAGGAAGAAGATAATTGTTTTTCTTATTTTCTGTTACTCATTTTTTCGGTAAAAAATTACATATCCATTTCTGCGAACCAATAATGATCCAGAAGTAATGGATTACAAAAAGTTGTAACACAGAATGCTTATTGAATATAAGGGTGAAAGTTTAACGACGCTGTAAATAAAAGACGTTCGAAGAAGCGAGAAAATACTCCACGTATGAAAACTGAGTATAGTTATAGTTAATTTCAGATATGTAGGGATGAAACGTATTTGTCTGGTTTTTGTTATGTTTTATATTGATAAAACAATATTAATACCTGTTATTTAAGGAAAAGTTCTCTGCGTAGGAGTCAGAATAAGGCGCCATTTTGAATATGATTTCATTCTAACATTCTGAAGAATGATTAATACTATTAGGAATAAGCAGACGTGCTAAAATTAGACCATTTTGAAATCCTCTTATTCTGCGAATACGTTCAGGACGCCAGCTAAAATATAAGAGAAATTCAGGGAGCATTCATTGTTTATTTTAAAGATTTAGTGTTTTGTATAGAGAATAGTTTGAGTTATAAAATGAAATAATGAACGGTGAATTAATAATATTTATACCGATAAAGGAAATCACAAAGTGATGAGAGTGGAGTGGAAGGACTTAATGATAATAGAGTGAAACTTTTTGTTACCTTCTTTGTGGGGTTACGTTATTGAGAGAAGCAATTTATTCAGATTGAATGTGATAATTTGAAAACTGGTACGAAGTGCATACGTAATTTTATGAAAAACATTGTAGGAAGTGGTGTCTTGCTATTGAGTGTATAAGTTTTGCATAGGAAGTGTTCTGTTATTTACCGTCGGGTGTCTGGTGTGACACGGGGAAAATCGTCTTTACTTTATATAATAGATTAAATTCTCATCAGGATTATCACGCCTTGGAAAACCAGAAATTTGGATGTAAATTTTGCAGACCTGGAAAATGTGTGTTTTTCCCCCAAAAAATGTGGAAAAAATATTTATGAAGTCCGGGAAAATATTTATTATGACCAGTTTAACAAATTATTTTAAACATAACTTAACATTTTAAAATATCTATATATAACTCGCTCACTCATTCACTATCCAGGTTTATCATCTTTGTTTCCTTAGACAAGAGATTCAACGCTGTGTAGGGATGACCAATTCCTTAAGTAGAGTGACCTAATGTTCTAGATCTGGTCCGGCTTTCCGTTGCATATCCACCTAATCATTGGCCGGTCATTTCTCTGGAGTTGGGCAAGTGAGGGCCCAACACTCATTTCCATACAAACATAATGCTTTGTTAGCAACTAATGAACAGGACAAGAGGATGCTTGGAAATCCCATTATGAGAAATTGTTGAATACTGAGTTTTCATGAAACCGTGAAAATCTAGAAGTTGCTGAAGCAGTATCTGGTTTAACTATAAAAATTGAGAAAGAAATGGTACGGGAAGCTGAGAGTAAGATGAAGGATAATGCTGGAGGACTTGGGTATTGTTGCAGAAATGTTGAAGCCGGCGGGTGAATTAGGCATTGAGATGACATATCAGATCATAAAAGAGAAGTTAAAGTAGCAATACACATCGACCAGAAAACTGTTTGGATAATCGCAGATTTGAGGGTAGTTCTATTAAAATAGTCATATCTCAAAAACTAAAGCACTTTAAGTGCTCAATATACCATCATTTTGTTAGGAAATGAATATCCTTTCAGGTGCATTCATGAATAATAATATACATTATATATTTTTAAGAGTTTTGAGCAAATAAAGGCAAAAAAATGTTAACGCTATTTTCAGCAATTTATGTCAATTTTATTTTTCCCCCCCTTCGTTTAAAAGTCTCGTACCATTGCTGTATGTGGAATTTCGTCCTGAAATTTGGAGACTAATCAGAGAAAGTATCACTTTTAATGTCGGTTGAACATTTTTGCAAAATACATTTCCGTCCCCCAATTAGTAGTAAATCAATCATTTTACTTTTTTATGCATTAAAATTATAATTGTATATATGTGTTCTCTTTTGGTAGTCCTGATATTTCATGACCCTATCCGGAAAAAAAAAGCGTTTTCTATTTATAGTTTGAAAAACATTGTAGTAGCTGCAGTAATAGCTGCTATAAACACGAGGTGATATTTGTTTATTTTCATTCTAGAACGAATTTGAAAAATTTTAAAATATGAATATAAAAAATGTTGTTACATTTTTCGTACCCAACTAGTAAATAAATTAATCTTTTATCTTTTTTTATGCATTAAAATTATAATTGTATGTTGTTTTGTCTTTCTGTAGTAGTAATTTTAAATTACCTTATCCGAAAAAATAGTCCTTTTTTTGAGCGAAAGTCAACAATGGCTGCTAGTATTGCTGATATAACATCAGCAGCTAACTAGTCTTGTAAAGCTTTGTAAAAATAAGACAAAAATATTTTTGTGCTTAAAAAAGTTAATCGTATTTGGTTCTTTTATAAAAAATACTTTAAAAAATACTGGTTTTCACTCAACTTTCGTACTTCTAGTAGTAATGACTTTCTAGTCGCCAATTTAAAAAAAAAAATTAAGATTCTACTGTTTTAGGCGATTACGTGTAAACACCCTTGAAGTTTTTGCGAAAAAAAGAAAAAAGAAAACAAAAAATAATTTAGAATTTAGAGTGGGGGATCAGTTTCGCATATAAATTTAATGTAAAATGATCTCCAATTTCCCGGCCATTCTTGCCTTTTAGTGAAATTTATAAAATAAATAATTACTCTACCATTAACTCTAGGTACGACTAACAAGCCCACCTCCTAAAAATGCCTTCTTGAACATATCATACCATTAACCTTAAATATGAGAGGCAAGCCACCCCCCTAAAAAACTCACTTAACCCTAACACTAAGTCCGAATGGCAACCTCCATCCAAAACAAAACCCCTTCCTTAACCCTATAACTAACCGAGTAGGAAGCCCTAATCCTACAAAAAAGCCCATTAAAACCAAACATAATTGTCTAAAATAAAAAAATTAAAAGAAAAAAGAAAAAAAGAAAAAAGCAAACCCCCATAAAAAAAAAAGCACAGGATTTATTTGCCATAGAAAAAAATTGACTAATGCCATAAAACGCTAGAATGGCCCGAAAATGGTGAATTATTCTACATTAAATATGTGAAACTAATCCCCCACTCGAAATTCTAAATGAATTGGGTTTTTTTCTTTCTGCTAAGTTTTCAGGGTGTTCACACTTAATTGCCCCTAGCCCTACCACTAACCTGAAGTTCAAGTGGTAAGCCCCCCCTCCTCCCACAAAGACCCTCATAATCGTCTAAAAAAAGAAAAAAAACAAGAAAAACGCACAGGATTTATCTCCCATAGAAAAAATAATTAACTGTCCTAAAACGCTAGAATGGCCTTGAAATGTGGGATTATTTTATGTGAAACTGATCCCCACTCTAAATTTTAAAATAATTGTTTTTGTTTTTGTTTCTTTCTTTCTGCCAAGTTTTTCAGGGTGTTAACATGTAATTGCCTAAATAAAAAAAGTAGAATCTCATATTTTGGGGAGGTAAGGGGGTGAGTTAGCAGAAGGTGTAAATCTACAATAATGCCAAAGAAATCTTGCAATATATTCATTTTTAAACAGTCCTAGTATTTGATTTTAGTTTCTTGTACATAAAATGTATTACAATTCAACTTTGAGTTTTCTAACTTCTTTCTTTTAATGGATACATGGTATTTTTAAGGTATTGCAGCATATTTATGTGCACTTAGTGCAGATTACTTGGAAACCATTAATTTCTGGAGATTTTCAGTGGCACATTCTGATTCCTTGTACAAAAATACATTTATATGGTAAATTTCATTGCTTAATCTTGTATTTTAACAAAGATATAACATTTTTACTAAAAAATTAGTGTAAAAAATGTGACGAAACGCATATGGTCTTAAAGAGGGGAAATATCCAATCGTGTGAGGCACAAAAATAGTCATAACTTCCTTATTTTTAGTCAGATTTAAAAAATTTAAAAAGATTCTTTCTTAGATCATCAAGCTCTTTCTATATATGCCATTATTGAGATATTTTAAGCAATTTAAATTTTTTCATGTGTATTGCTAGTTAAAGACTTGGAGGAATGCTATGGAAAGTAAAGGTCTGAGAGTGAATGTTACCAAGATTAAAGTGATGATCAATGTTTTTAATGTTTTAAAGCTTCCAAAAAGAGGAAAGCTCCCCTACTCAGTTTGTGGAAAGGGAGTCGGGTCGGATGCAATTCAATTTTTTGTGGTATCTGTAACCATTGGGTACACAAGATGTGCAGTGGAATTATTAGTAGGTGATTTGTGTGCAAAAAGTGTAAGACAATGGAGATGGATGAGAATTCAGATGTGGAGAAAGTATATATGGATGGTGATACTATTGGAGCACAGGGTGGAGTAGGTGCTACTGTGATTGCAAGAATTAAGACTGGATGGAATAAGTTCAGTGTACTTTGACCATTACTAACCAGCAGAGCATTAACACTGCCGATCAAGAGAAGAGTCTATCACACGTGTACGCAGTGTTATGGTGTATATAAGTGAAACCTGGCTATTCAGGGTTGAGGACATGTGTTGATATAAGAATGATACGGTGGATGTGTAAGGTGAGTCTTAAAGGCAGACTTTGATCTGCTGACCTCAGGAAGATTAAATCTTGGGCAGTATAGAGAGATGTGTACAGAAGAGTAGACTTCGATGATATTGGCACATGGAAAGAATGGATGAGAGTTGTTGGGTTAGTAGATGCAGAAGAGTTGACGTAGCAGGATCAATTTATAAGGAAAGGTCAAGGAAAACATGGGAGAACATGATAAAAATGGACCTGAGGAATAAATAAAAACCTGACCAGAAATAGGTTAATTTCGAAGTATGGAGTATTGTTGTCACATCTGGGCTTGTGCATCATCTACTAGTCTCTCCCTCTTTGACAATGGTCAAAAAAGAATCGCCAACCTAATAGGTCCCTCACTGTCAACCAAGCTCCAGCCTCTGTCCCATCGCCGCAATGTAGCATCCTTGTGCTTGTTTTACAAATACTTCAATGGATTATGCTCCGATGAATTGGCTACTCTGGTGCCCCCTCGACGTAAATTCACTAGACTAACTCGACAATCAACTAAATCTCATTCATTCACTGTGGAGGTCCCCAGATGTCGGAGAGCCTTCTACTCAAATAGCTTCTTTCCTCGTACTGCTGGCTTCTGGAACTCCCTCCCTGTCCCCTGTTTCCCCAACAGTACAGACATGCAGAAATTTAAAACTAATGTAAACAGACACCTCGCTGCGCTGATCCCAATCTAGGTTGACCACCCCCTACCTTCTCCCCTTTTCTTTTTCTCAGTAGCCCCTTACATCTACAGTGGCGGCCTGCCTTGTTTGGGGTGAACTATGTTAAAAAAAAAAAAAAAAAAAAAAAAAATTTCTTAACACCGTCCAACACATGCCAGCATATAAATAAAACCGACTTTAAACCGGTGATGATGGTAACCACCATGCATAATTAACAGAAGATACTTCACCTTGATCGCCAATTTTATAAAGAAATGATGTCTTGCGAGTTTGAATAGAGTTTCTTATTGATTAAAATTGATTTAAGTGAAAACAACAGTTGAGTGGGGGGGGGGGGAGGTTTGTTTCAGTAATTTTATTTTCTGATTTTTCTTTTTCAGCCTCCCAAACCTCCACCTTCCAACAATCAGGGTTCATGTGCACAAGGGTCAAATTCTGCACTGAATATAATGCAGATGATAAATGCTATCCGAAGTCATCCTAATTCCACTCCAGGGGTTCCATCTCAGCCTCTTTCAGGAGGGATGACATCCATGAACACCAGCATCCCTCCTAACATGAGCAATACAGGATCTTTAGCACCAAGGTGAGATATTCATGATTATCACTTATTTATATAATGATCAATTTTTAACGAATAGGCTATATTGCCGGTCCCGGCAAAATAACGATTCCTGCGTTATTTTGCCGTGACCGGCAAAATAACGATTCCTGCATTATTTTGCCGTGACTGGCAATATAACGATTCCTGCGTTATTTTGCCGGTTCATGTATATTTAACTAAATTGTTAAACATACAGTGACGCCCGTCACAATAATGAGTCTTACGTTATTTTTGCCAGCTCGTGTTTATTTAACTATAAATTACTTTTTTTATTATTATTTAAATTATTTTTTTTGTATTATTTAAAACTTTATCAAACGAAATTTTATTTATAATTTAAAACTTTGCCTGATTGTTTTTTTTTGTTTTTTTTATTTAAAACTTTGCCTGATTGATTTTTTTTGTTTGTTTTTACTTAATCTTTGCCTGATTGATTTTTTGTATAATTTAAAACTTTATTAAGCGACAATATATTTTAAAATAACGATTAAAATTAATTTTTACTTCCGGTTGATTCGATTAGGAGTGAACTCTTCAAAATTACGACTTATTATTTTATGATTTCATTGAAAGAACATTTAAAAATAGAAACTGTTTAAATCCAGTGATTTTCTGTATATTTTAACATTATCGAAGTTTTTCTTCATAAAGTAAAGTAAAGCACATTTTTAACAAGTAAATGTTACCAAAGGCAACATAAATTATTCTTCTACCTGTATAAGTTTATTTGTTTATTTGATTGTTTATTTTTATAAAAAAAAATCATTTATCAAAATAAATAATAAAATAAACAAATAAACTTATACAGGTAGGTAGAATAATAATTTATGTTGCCTTTGGTAACATTTATTTGTTGCTTATTTTTTTCTTTATATATAACTTATATATAACTTAAGGAAAATTTCAATTACTTAAATCGAGAGCACACTTAGTAATGTTGGGAAAATTCATCAACATTAATTCTATTATGAAAAGTAAGCAGATATTTCTTTAACCGACACAATAGGGCAGGTCGATTTTTTTTTTTATTTCTTTAACCGACACAACTGATGATGAAAACAAATTGTTTTTAAATATTTGCCCTTATTTATTTAATTACCTTTTCTTTCGCAAGGCCATAACAATTAGGTTTTAAAAAAAAAATGAACCGGCATAATAACGATCCCTTTACATTAGTAAATAATTATTGTGCCGGGCGTCACTGTATGTTTAACAATTTAGTTAAATATACATGAACCGGCAAAATAACGCAGGAATCGTTATTTTGCCGGGACCGGCAATATAGCCTCTTCCAATTTTTAAAATATGTTTGGATCGTTGCATTCTTCTTCAGGTGCCTTTTATCATTGATGGTAATCTTCTGGGGATTTCAAACTGAATCCTTCATTTAATCCCCTGGCTTGGTAGGTTCCTCTTGTTACGCGCTTCCATTAAAAGATATTCTAGAATGAATTCTACCTAGAGGTTGTGAGTTCAATCTCAGGTGAAAGAACTTAAGCAAAATTAACTGATACGAGATATCTAAAAAAAAAATGGTATGGAATACAGAATAAGAGCAATCTATCCCCTCGCAAGGAGATTAAACAACCGGTTCAGTTAGAAATCCCCGACTCAGTAGAAATCCCCGACTCAGTAGAAATCCCCGACTCAGTAGAAATCCCCGACTCAGTAGACTATGAGAAAAGTAAAAGAAGACTGAAGAGGAAAACATAAATAATGTCTGATTTTTCGCATGAGATTAGGTAATTCTGAAGACGCTGTAAGGTTCTTTAATATGTCAAGGACATGTATGGAAATTCATGTTTGCCATTAGTTTAGCATCATGATTATCAGCAGCAGCACAACTGAACCATCATACTTGACTTATAAATAAACATTTCCATTTTACTTTTTATTTTATGCAGTCGGATTCGGTTCCTTTTTGAAACTGTTTTTTCTTAAAAGATTGATCAATTCTTTAATTTTATTTTTTAGTTCTGTGACTTCAAGAAGAGATCCTCGACTACAAGGGCAAAAAGGAAACGTATCTGTTGAAACAAAAGCTATGTCCTCCTCTGCTACCAAGAAAGCTGATCCGAGATTACTATTGGGTAAAGCTACAACATTAGCTTCACCAGAAGTTCTGCCCCCTCGTCTCCCATCGCCACCAATTGCTGTCATCAATGGGATTCCCTCTGTTGAGTTACCGTATCAACTTTTTGAAGTTTCAACAAGCAGATTGCCACTTTCTGCTACAGTTGATGTATTTGATCCAAGATTTAAAACTGATCCTCGTGTTCAAAAATTTCTTAGCAATCCACCTGAATGCTTAAAGCAGAAAGCTGGATCCCTACAGACTGACAAAATGCTAAAATCATCTGGCGTATCCAATCCTAATCGTATTGAAGACATGCCAAGTGCTGTACCGCCGCCGCCGCCACCTCCGATGTTATCACCTTTTCCACCTGCAGCCGGACTCCCACCAACATTACTGCGACCTCATGATCCACGTCTTCTAAGAGGCGTACCACAGAATCCTCATATTATGGGTAAAAAATGTGATGATCAGGATTCCCAAGATCCCTTATGTAAACCTCTTGATCCTCGACGCCTCATGAGAGGTGGAAATGATCCCAAATCTATGGAACCTAGATTTTCTCGGCAACAGTCGAATCCAATGCCTACTGGGAGTTTACGTACTCCAGATCCTCGCCTCTTGAGGCAACCGGATGCTAAGAACCCACCTAGCCGTTTGTCTGGAGATCCCCGTGCAGGTCGGCAGCATTCACCTGTAAGGGAGCCAAGTCTCCCCATGTTACTATTGCCACCATTGCCAAATGCAAACTCTCAATTAGATAATTCAGTCAATCCACGAGGACCAAAAACTCCGATGGATCAACAAAAGTTTGGTCTTCGTGGTTCTATTCCACCTCCGCATCGACCTAATAATCCGCCCCGTTCAATGAGGCCAGAAAATCAAAATAAAAATACCGATCAAAATCAATCTCAAAATACAGACTTTGCACAACCGAAGCTGGATCATCGAAATGATCCCCGGTTCCGACGGAAACCAGCTGCCGATTCCAACAATTCCCAGCTTCCTCCCCCGATTCGAAAGTTTATAGGTCAACGCAAAGGCAGCATGGAATACAGTTCACCGTTGGGTGTTGAAATGGATAAACCAGAACAAAGCGGTGGCTACAATAGTTATAATCGTCCTCCAAACGCAAACCGTCAAATGGGGATTGGAAACAAACCACGGACTAGTGGGATGGACATTGCTCCTCCTCATCTTCCACCTGGAAACCCACCTCTTCCTCCTCCTCCTCTTCCTCCTCCTCCGCCGCCACCACCTCCAGTTAGTAACGAATCCTTACAAAGTGATCCACGAGAGATAGGCGGTGGGCATTCGGAACTCTCCGCTCCACCTCCTGGGTTTCCCCCGCCGTTGCCTCAAAATTTACCATATCAGCCAATGCCACCCCCTGACCAACCCAAACTTAAAGATTTATTCAAAACAATTGATCCAACGGCATCTCCTTTTTGTTAACAGAAAAAAGTTTTAAATTGTTGAAATTTATGCATAGAAGGTTGGGGGGGGGGGGTCTCTGTCTTTGCTTTTTTTTTCCCCCTTTGTGATTTTCCTTCAAATATTTTGGTTGTATTTTTTCTTCCACAATTTCTCGGATGATGAAGTTGAACAAACAGAAAGAATTGTGCAGAGTGAATATGCAAGTTGACAGAGAAATACTTCTTTTCTCCAATCTTTAAATGGCAGAAGAGATTTGATCTCTCCTGCTTCTTTGTAATGCTAGAAGCTGCTTTTAGAAATGTACATAGAATCATCATCATCATCATTATCATCATCATCATTAGCATCATCATATTAGACTCCTGCATAATTATTGCACCCTTTTTTTGTGAATATGTATTTAAAAAGAAAACATGTTAATACTATGAATACACTATCAACAAATGATTATGCTTTCGACGGAGCATCTTCACCTTGACATTGGCCATCAACTACCTGACAGTTTATTTTCGTGACCGATTGAGGTAGTAGTTTGGTGGCGTCTTGACGGGAGACTAAGGTATATTTCATCCTTTGTTAACAATGGATTTGAATTATAAAAAAAACAACAATTGCAATAATTATGCATCAACCTAATAATAATAATTTGTATTATCCATAAAGTCCAACTAATTGTAATTTCTCTTTGTTAAAAACATTTTATTTACCAGAAGACTGGTAAACTGTACTCTTTGACTACTATATTCAGTCCACATGTATATTTGTAAAATAATTCAAGAGTCATGTTAACTATTTTACTTGTTTGAAATCATAGACTTTACACATAAGAATGTTTTTAAGATATCTCCCAACCAATCCATTGAATCATACACCTACAGTTGGACACACTTACAGACATTTTTTTTTTTATTCTTTCATGATTTACTTGAACTGTTTGATTATATGATAGTCAAGAAGTATTTTTAATTGTTGAGAAAAGTACTTTTTATTTAGAAGTGAATTGTTTTTCTTAAAAAAAAAGAAGACATTTTATCTTCAACTACATGGACAAACAGTTGAACAATCATGTATATTTCACAGAAAAACAAGTATTGAGATTGTACCTCAAGATGATGATCATGTTATTGTCAAAAGTATAATTACTTGCTAAAAACGATCAGCAGAGGAAACGCAAGGTAGCACCTCTTAATTTATGAACTGTTTCACGTTGTCAGCAAATTGTCAGAAATGTCAAAACTTTGTATGTTTCCAACGAAAGTAGAAAGAGAAAAAGAGTGCGAAATACTATGGAAATTTGTTGTCTGCAAAAAGAATCGTCTAAATATATTTTAGAAACATGAAAACTGGATAAACTTGTGTAGGGAAGAATAAACTCATTTTAGCACTTTTAAAAAATGTATTTATTCAATCCAGATCGATTTATGAAACAAGCTTCTTTTTTTTATGAGTCGTCGTTCAAGCTTTGGAAATTTGTTGATTTCTGTGAAACATGTTTTAAGTCACAACATGAATTCGTTTTACAGCTACACTCATGAACCAAAGTTTAATACCTTTCTGCTAGAATAAAGATTTAAATATGTTTTGCAGTGTTGTGCATCACACTTTTGAATTACATTATTTGAAGTCATCAAGTTATCTTTATATCATGGCCAATTTGGAACCCTGTCTGAGTGAATTAAAGAAAATATGAGTCAAATAAATTCTCTTTCAAAAACACAAACTACTTAAATGTAGCTCGACATGAAATGAAATCTATTCTTACTATGCAATTAACATAATATTAGGAAAAAAAAAAGCTGTGTACACTCACTTAAAAAACGAATGAGACTTTTAAAGGGCAAGGAAAACTGATGCTATGAATAACCATTTGATTAAGAGCATTGCTACAATTATCAACTATAGTGCTCGTGTATAATTGGCCTAATAGATACTCTCGCAGTCTATGGAATCTGTGATGTTAAACTATGCAGTTTAGTTTCAGCTGTGAGTAAACTAGCAACTCAATTTCAATAAATCGTATAATTATTTATAATTTGAATCTTTCCATTTAAAAACCGCAAAAGGGCTGGTATGCCATAAAACAAAAAACAAACTATAGTTGCACATTTTCTTAAAGATAACTTTATATTATAAACTTCTATAATAATCATAAAAATGTAGTCAAAGTGATTTCCTATGTTCAGCAATGAGTGTTGATAAGAGATTTAGAAGTTTGTCTCATCATCATAAAGAGAATTGAAGTGCATGTTTCAATTAAAACTTTTACCATGATCAATTCATTTTTAAGTTAACAATTTGTCTAAATTTTCAAGTAGCAAAAAATTGATTTCTGATGCAATAATTTTTTCGACATGAGAATATTTTTCGTTTTAGTTTTTAATCCGTTATTCTATCGTGTATGATTTCAAGATGACTATAAATCTGCATTTAAAGTTTCTAATATAGTAAATATAATTGATCTCATCTTAATTGTTCACTTTTATAGTTTTTTCTTCCTCAATTTAATATGCTTTACATAGGAGGCTGTTATTAAAAACAATGAATTAAGAAATACTTTATTTTGTACAATTATTTGAAAACCAATTTGAGGTAAGTTTTTTTTCTTCAAATCTTTCTAAACATTAAATACTAAAAGAAAACTAAAAACACATTATTTCTATCCGATTATACAAGAATAATTGACGTAAATTCAGCAGTGCCATTAGTCTGATAGCTGAATGGAACTGATTTCGCGTGACACTCTATCTGAAATCACTCAAATGCCTTCCCAAATGCAAACAAAACAGGAATTTGTGCTTAGCATAATGGAAACTGTTGTAGACTGACATTTGATCTACTGTGCTTATTTAAACACTGATACTTTTGGGAAAGAACCCCCCCCCCCCCTCCCAACTATTGTTAAAATAGCAACTATTGTTCAAGTAATCATATGCAAAAATTCGTTTACAATAAGTTTTGTCTTTTATAATTAAATAGCTTGCACATTTTGTAATTTGCAGTGAAGCATACTAACAAGACAAAACATTTGTAAATTGATTTTTATTCATTAAAAGTTCAAAATAATTCCTATTTACATAAGATTTTAAAAAAAATTTTATTACAAAAATTGAATATGCCGTTTCAATTTAAGAAAATTAATTACATCAAAAAATAAATAAAAATACAAAAAATGCAGAGAAATGTTTTAGAAGTTATCTTTTCCATTAAGGAGATTTCTTAAGGTAATTTAAAATTGATCCAACCGGATTCATAATTTCAGTACTAATAATAAATTTTTCTTCTAAATAGAAACAATAAAAAAAGGTGAAGTTTTTTGTTTCATTGTAAATAAATTTGAACATTTTTTTCTTCCATTTTGTTATTTAGTTGAAAGAAACCCTTTTTTGGTGGTCCCGAGTTAAATTACATCTGATTGTGAAGCCCCAATTTGTGTGTAATCCCAACTATTATCATAAGACCCATATCCACTATGAACCAGTCAGTCTAATCTACAGTTTAATTAGAATTTCTCTTCTCTATAGCATGAAGATACATCCGGTGGAATACACATAACTTTGTATGAGGAATAATTAGTTAAATAATTGACGTCAAAGAATTTCTACCGAAACGATAATAACCCCAAAAAAGCATCATGTATTAGAAAAAGAGAGAAAAAGATATTAATAATTTAAAGCACAAAAAACTGAATATAAAAATAACTGAATTTGGCAGTAAATAATCCCAAAAGGGTTGATATGCCATAAAACAAAATAATCAACTTATTCTTAAGTAAAAATAAATATTTTGTATAAGATTTAAAATTCAATCCTTGAATAATGTAAACTTTTTGTAAATGAATTTGCACTGGATGAAAAACAAATAATTTTAAAACTATTTCTTGTCAGAAATAATTTTGTTTGAGAAAGCATATTTGAGTCGCATTAAACACCATCCTCGAGTGTCTTCAGTCTCTCTGTACAAGGATTTGTCAGGACAAATACACCCTGATCAAATATTTTTTAAAACATAGTATTCGAAGCCCAAATAAGATCCCCTCAACATGGCTATACACTGGCTCATATGAGGAATGGTACATTTTCTCCAAGTGATGTTACCTCAAGTAACAGCACTTAGCTAGATACTTAACCAGACAAAATGAATTCTTGTCCTGGAATCGAGTAAGATCAAGAGACCACAAGAAAGATATACTATACATAGTTAACTGGTCAATTGTGGAGAGGAAAATTAATGTTCTGCACTTTACTAACTCAACGTTTGAGAGGTAAAGAAGAAGTTTAATGAAATATTCGAATGTCTATGTATCTCATATAGAGATCAAATGTTAGTCCCAAGAAGGGTCTCCTTGATTTCTGAGAACTTTGATGTAAAATGAAACAAAAAAGAAAATAGTGTTTGGTCTAAACCTGTTCATTTCAGTGCCAGGTAATTGGGGTGCCAAATTATACATGGTCCAGTTTAGAAATTAATCCTTATGCATGATACATATACTTCTAAAAATTAGTGGTTATTTATAGTACTCATAGGTTTTCTCTATTTCAACATGACCTATTTTTGTTTTTTACAATTTTTTTAAAGCAATATTTTCTTAGAAACTTAATTTTAAGTCAACTTGAATAAATGGAAGAATTATGCAAGTATAATATCCTTTATTCATCTCCACCCGTCATCCAACGTTGAGCATAGTTCTCCAAGGATTCCAGACCTGGTCAAGCTTCTCAAACCATCCCCATATATGGTCAGCCAGTCCTTTTCTACTTCTTGACCATGACACCAGATGTTTCTTGGTATGTTCTTCTTTAATACAAAGATCTTCTCATACTAGATGGAGGTTTGCGAAGAATGTGGCCAAATCCATCTCCAATTTCTTCCTTTAACAGTTATGATCATTGATGGTAAATGACCAGTAAGGCAGGTGTTTATAAATGTCTTGATTTTCCTTACAATTCTTCTCCACGTTTTTATTATTACAACAAAATATTTTCCTTTCAAAGAAAATGAGTAAAAAAAGATGAAAGAATATTTAAACTCATGATAATTTTCTATTCAATACTTGGAATCATTGTAAGTTCCTATAGTTTCAAATAGTCACAATACAATTTTAGTATCTTGAACTTTTTCAACTTGATTAAATATATCAGCAATTAAAAGTAGGTGCATGGATATGCTCACAGAACATAGAATCACCTATGCCATGTTCAAATATTATTGCATCTGTTACGTTTAATGCTGTTCAACAATTAACTGCATACAATAAATCAATAATTTAAATGATACGTTTGAGGGATGGTGAGAATTAGCATCACATTTTTGGATGTTTTGAAACTTACAAAATGGCATTTAAAAATTTTTTCTTGTATCATAATTATCTTTCGAAGTTTCTTGAAAATCATCCACTTTAATGCAATGTTAAAATATGAAGACAGCAAATAAACGTTTTCGTATTAAATAACCAAAATAATTGTTGATATACCGTAAAACACACAAACCAAAACTAAAAAAAAATATTATTTATTTCCAAAGCTTAAATAGAAATTTTTTTTTAAAGACTCCTATGGAAAACTTTTATAATTTTTTTTTTAAAGACTCCTATGGAAAACTTAAATAATTTTTTCCATCTCCTGCATTATTTACTCTGAAATAAGAATTCTTGATAAATTCTTATTGTTTAATTTATACAAATTTAGGACTAATAAGATTAATAATGAAATTAGCTACTATTATTTTCTATTTTGGCCATTGTTTCTCTTGAATTACTCATAAAACTACTAAATCACTTGAAAAAGCTGCAAATTCATGTTTTTCTGTTACATTTATTTCTACCGACATTTTTTATGACCAAACATAAGTTTTCTGTTTCCTGGAAAACTTTTTGCTTGTGCATATATATATGCAAGTAAAACAATGATTTTTTTTTAAATTTGTAAATAGAAATTTAATAAATAATGCATCTTGTTTTATTTATTGTAAATATTCTTTAACATGTTCCCCATTTGCCCCTAATTAATCATCTGTGATAGAACAAAAGCCACTCCAATAAACTGGATCAAACTCAGGGAACGACATGTGAGTGGATTTAAAATTCAGTTATTCATTGCAAGGAGACATAGGAAATATGGATCGCAATGACTGCCATTTTGCTAACCATCATCGCACTTGTCATTAATGAAACTAAACTGTAAACACAACATTTTCATTATGCAAATATTCAGTTTATGGGAGAAAAAATTATCGTAATTTACTATTTATTTGTGAATAATAATTTCCAATTTTGATTGGTTGTGTAGACTTACACGAGAAGAAGAAACATGAAACCGACAACCATTATAATTACAATTTTCGGTTTTACTTTAATAATTATTTTCAATATCTAAAGCCGTTTTTCTTTTGCTTGACAATTCTATTTGGTTGATTCATTAATTTTGATAATTTTTTTCAATTATTCTTCAAGTTTTAGTTTATTTATTACGGTTTTCCTGTCAGTTATTTAGTGTTTTTTTTTTTTCGTTAATACTTGTGTTCTCTCTCTCTTTCTGAAATAGCCATTTTTGTTGGGCTCTACAAAACAATTTGGTGAACTTGTTTATAAATATTAATTATTTCTTTTAGTTTATTTTCAAAATAAAATCAAATCTATGTAAGTGGAAAACGATTTCTTATGCAATATTTTACTTTCTTACAAAATTCAAATTGTTACAGGAATATATCGCAATTTAAAGATACTCTTTTTGGCAGCAAAAACAATTTTTTGATGAATGTTGTACATATTTTAAACAAATGCTAAATGAATTGTCATAAAATTTCATTTTTTTGTAAAATTGGTCACAGAATGGATGAAAATTTTGTACATAAAATTTGTTGATCTAAACTAACTGGATTGTTAAGAATGAAGTCATCATTGAGTGTTTCTACCTCATTTTTTTTCTTTTCTTTCATTCTTTCTGTCCCCTTCACACCTCTCCTATTTGTTCAGTCCTTTCAGTTTTTATTTATAAAATTGTTCAGATTAATTTTCCTCATTTTCACCTTCAAAATTATGTTTCATTTATAATCATCCAAAGCTCCAATTTTTTCCCTGTAAAAATCTATCAAATAAAGCATTTAGTATGTAAGAAATTGTCTTCTTTTTTTTCCATCAAAGTATGAAATTCTGTTACAGGTTGTGTAAATTGGTGGATCTCGTCATCTGGATAAGGGTAGGTACAATTTTTGTTATTGTTTTTATCTGCCTATCCACAAATGCAAAATCAGTTTAATATGGGGAGAATATAACTCCCTCAAAAGCAGTCACTCTATACTGAATGCATAAAAATCGGGCTCATCCTATCAGTCTTCACACACAAATATGGACGAGTCAGCCTCCCTTCCTTGGAAGGTGGACTCCTGAGATTTCCAATTTAGATAGGTAGAATCAGGATTGTTATTTGTAGCCTCAGTTCTGACTTTTACTTTCACTCGTCTTCCATTACTAATGATTAGTTTTGATTTTAAAATAGGTGGGCGTGTTTTTGTTTTTAACATTTTGTAAATCCAACTTTGGTTTTATTTCGAGACTTGTATAGGAGGGGAAAGACCCTTATCGACTCAAATGTTTCTGATTGCTATTTACGGAATAGATTGGAAATGGTCGAGCCATCGCTGAACAGTCAATTAGTACCGACATTAAATGAAACAACTTTTTCATTTTTTCCCTGACTTAAGTTTAGGGTCAATTAACTACCCCCCCCCCCCCCCCCCCCACCCGTTGTTATTGAATGGGTTTGATTATTTTCCTAAAAAAGAAAATTGTTTCACTTATGTGAAACAACTTTTTCTTTTTTGGTGCGGGTGGAGGGGCTAAGCATTTTTTAACCTTTCTAACCCTAATCAAAATGAATTTAACAGCTACTGTCACTGCAGTAAAATTAATTTTAGGGTTGTCTTCGCATGCTTCATGTCGTCTGCCTTTTTCATTTTTTTTTTTTTTCTTTAAAATCGTAAACTTCGATTATTTCTGGTCTGTTCCGGAAATCGCAATCGGAAGAAATTGGAAATATTCTTGTTAATATGATCCCCTTCATTTAAAAAAAAAAATTTATGAACGAAATCAAAATGATTAAATTATATTTTTTATACATGATGAAAAATACCTTAAACAAAAATCAAAATCAGTTGTTTAATTTGTATTATTCACACAGCTCTGGCTAAAATTAAAAAAAACAAAAATGTGACAACCACCACTTAATGAGATAAAACATTTGATATTATGTTTAAGAATTTTTTAGATGAAGATTGATAAGTTCTATTATTTATATTATTCAAACTACTATTCTAATCTCGGTTGTTATTTTCACAACGTTTCGGCCGATAAACATCCAACCTTCTTCAAGTGTGTTATTGAACTTGGATTCCTTGTTGAACTCGGTTAATTTGGAGCTAAACTCTTTCTTTTATTCACAGGAGTAGATTGTTCTCATTCTGTCAACCATGACTGGGTAGCAGTTTTAGTTTATGGTATTCTTAATTATTGAGGTTCAATCTTTACCCCAGGCGACGATAACTAACAATAACACACTTACCCGTTCTGGCTGACGGAATGAGAACAATCTACCCCCGTGGATTAAATAAACGGTTTCATTCACAAATTCTGTACAGATTCCTTACTTCAACAAGAAGTTTCATAAGTTCGAAAAAATGCATCTGAAGAAGGTCGGAGGTTACATCGGCGAAACGTCAATATGAAAATAGTCCAAATAATAGAAAGTATCAATTCTCATCTAAAAAAAATCCCAAACATCAAAATGTTTATTCCATTAAGTGGTTGTCATTTTTTTTTTTAAATTGGGCTGGAGTTCGACAATTTGTTCTGACCCCACAACTGTGGGCATAACATAAGTCTGTGTTTAACATTGCTAATGAATTCCTCATGCTGTAATATGGCCATAAAAATAATCAAAGCTCTTTCCTTATTCGAAACTCTTCTGTTCATCGGCTCTCAGTAATTCACTAGTTTTTCACACACAGTTACTTCCCTTTATATTTTTCGGTACTGTTATAGATGACGCGCCTGATTTTCGTGACTTCGCGTCGACAACGATCGGGCAGGTGGCGGAATAATATCATTTTTTCTTTCTTTTATCTTATAAAAACATAGACAAAATTTACCCTCCACCCTAAAAAAACCCATTATTTTCACACACACACAAAAAAAAATGATTTTAATCTATGCATTTTTTCTTTGAATTTATTCGTCTTATATTAGCTTCTGCCAGTCTTCCAGTTAGTTAGAGCTTAGCAGTTTGAATGCAACGGGAGCCCTAACCTAACCTAACCCATTTTTCTTTCTTTGTTTTATGTTAGCAAGAAGAAAAAAAGAGAAAAACAGCGAAACAAATGAAAAGAAAACATTGACCCCCCCCCTTTTTTTTCTTTCTACACATTTGATTGAAAATAGTTCATTTGACTCCACCCCACACACACCCTACAGTTTGTTCGGTTTTTATCTTTTCATTCATGAATTTTTTTGAATTTATTCGTCTTATATTATCGCCTGCACATCGTCCATTAACGTTTTCGTCTCGACAACTCCCAGGCGCTTCCGCGACCTGCCCGATCGTTGCCGACGCGAAGTCACGGAAATCGGGCGCGTCATCTATAAC
Source organism: Sepiola atlantica (assembly GCA_963556195.1). Taxonomy (NCBI): domain Eukaryota; kingdom Metazoa; phylum Mollusca; class Cephalopoda; order Sepiida; family Sepiolidae; genus Sepiola; species Sepiola atlantica. The sequence continues at coordinate 137,139,845 of OY744527.1, read as the reverse complement.
AGCACTTATTTTTCCTAATCACAGTATTTTACACACTAAGGATTTTTAGCCGGACAATTTTCATGAGTTATGAAAATTGTTACTGAAAATGTACATTTGTTAAACTTATTAATAAACGGTGCAAATGTTAAAAATCTTTGTTAAAACTAATCTTTTTCTAAAATAATACTGGAGATTTAGTGTCTATCTTTCAATGCTCAATTCGGCGGGAGGGGTAATAGTATATGTTTTGTGGTCATATCTTTACAGGGATTACCTTTCTCTTTTTTGTGTAGAGGGTAGTGTAATACCTGTTCTATCGTTATTCTATCAGTCCCCGCCCTCCCAGGCATTACCTCTTCCTTTACGGAGTAATGTATTATTTTTCCTGTTGTCAGGATACAAGCCTACCAGGCATCACCTCATTTGGGGATGGAGATAGCAGTGTAATATATGTTCGTTCGTCATGGTACCATCGTCCAAGTCATGCAAAAATATGCGATCGGAGGAAGCATATTTTTGCAAGTAAATTATTAATGAAAACGTGACTGTTCTTGTGTGTTTTCATTTGAGTAACTTAACCATATTTTCATTTTTTTTCGAAAATACCCCCAGCTCTCCCAAAGGTCTGTTCTAAAAATAAAAATATATATTTAATAAAGATCCTGATTTAATTCTATAAACTTATCAAGATTCGATAATAACGCATGAGTATTCCAGCTAAAACCATAATACCTGACATTTGCCTTTAAACTTTAATTAAATTCAGAAATTACTTTTTAATTTTGAAGGGTCTCGAAGTAAACACATGTCAGCCACTTTTAGAATTTATTAATAGATATGGCCGATTCTTTTTTTTTTTACTATCGTTATCCTTAAAAAATAATTTTAATGCATTTAAGCTGTAACTAATTTTAGGCTTGAATGAAAGTTTAACAGCAGAAGTCAAGTATTATGGTTTATTTGTGGTCGTCACACGAAAGGAAAACATTATTTTTTGCACACGCCTCTGTCGTATCAAAGAACCTAAATTTGGACCAGTTGGACCAGATTTTGTCATTGCTAATAAATAAAAATAAAATGTGAAACGATGTAAGGGCGATAATTCGAACAAAAATCTGCAATCAGAATTAGTGACAATTTTAATAAAAGATAAATAAAAGTAATAAATATTTATATAAAGAATTTTCTCGACCAAATCCTCTAAAAGTTTTACAATTATTTTTGCATATTTATTTATTAATGGACGTTTTAATGATAAAACCCCAAACCGTGAACATATTTTGTACGAAAAAAAAAAAAATGTTACTGACCAAGAATGGCCGTGTGGTGTTCATAAATGGCTACACCCCACATTAAGCTCGACCTTACGTAATATCCAGCTCTCGTGGGGAGGCAGACAAATAAGAATTTGATATTATTGAAGTAGGAATCACGATAAAACGTATTTCTTTGGAAAAACATTTATGACAAAGATAAATTTGTATTACAATATGAATTCAAAATAAGCAATTTATTGATTTTGGATAAACATAAAGTTATTTGGAAATGTCTGGCAAAATTTGGTGCTCATTTTAATAATCTCTAATACTAAAATCTCCCTTCTTTGCTCATATATATGGAGAGGCAATAATAAAATAAAAAAAAATGATAAAGTCTATTCACACAAAATAATTAATTTTTATTTATAACTTTGTTAAGTCAATAAAAGACAAAGATTTCGTGAAGAATGAGAGTTCAAAGTGTCCAAGGAACGTTCTGGTGAAAGAAGAGTTGTTTTTCTATAAGGAGAAATTGAGTACACGTTTTCATTTTGACTAATGACGTGTGCATTTACATGTGTGTAAATGGAATAGGTATGTAGATGTGTGCGTATATTAGCATGGCTGTTTTATTAGCGAGATAGTGTATGTACTAACTTGTCTGTGTATATTTCTGGCGTTGTATTTAGTGATTCATGATAGTCTCTCCTTGCGTCTGCCGAGGGTCTTTTGCCCCAAAGGGCCCCAGACGGAATTTTGACGTATGTACGTGCGCTGTTTCTGAAAGACGGACAGGAAAGAGAGAAAACTGTATGTTTGGGTTTTTATAGTATGCATACAATTTCGGGACTGGATATTTCTTGCACTGTGATTGGTTAAAAGAAACTTCTGATTGGAGATTTTTTGCTGAGAGTCGATACGTACAAACAACATTCATTGCCGCTGCTACTTCTAACACATTAATGTGTGTATCCATGCATTGTTTTTCCACTGGTTAACCTCCTAGTAAAGCACATGCCATGTTTGTAATCCGGACATTATTGTGGATGTTTTATGTCTGGGTTTTCATATATTTTGGGTGAGATGTTTAAAAGTGCTACAAATTCCAATTTGTATAAAATTAAGAAATATTCCCAAAATGTATCTTAAGCAACGCCGACTATCCCCATTAGTTAGTAGTAAACTGTTATTGATTTTTAATGAAGTAACTTTATTCTTTCTTTATTCTTTTCTTACTATTGAAATAGGCTACAGTACAAGGGAAGTAATTTTACTCAGGGGAGAGAACTTCACTCAAGGGAGGGAACTCTTCGACAAAAAAGTTTTTTTTAAACAATAGAAATACTAATGTTATTAAAAAGTGTTCAGGTCTGAATAAAATTGAAATCGATAATTTATCAGTTCTGATTAAAACTATTTTGAAACTAGGTTTGACTAAGAAAATAAGCATAAAATGAAAAGAGAATTTAGGACGCTGAAATAATCAATCGAACAATGAAACAATGTTATGTTATTAAATTAGGAAATCAACAACTTTATTAGGAACAAAAAATGTTTTTTTTTAAATTATAATTTTAATTAGGTAAACAACTGGATTCTCGACGTAATTACCCCCGACCAACTCGACAATCAATTTAATCCCATCCATTCACTGTGGAGGTCCCCAGATGCCGGAGGGCTTTCTACTCTAATAGCTTCTGTCCTCGAGCTGCCAGCCCTTGCAACTTCTGTAGCAGCGAAGTTTACACTTAAACTCGTTTCTGCACACACCGCTTTGTGCATGCAGCCGCCAGAATTAATAAAAACAAATAATAATATTTTGAACCAATCAGCGGATTTTTCTGAATTTATAGAAATTGTCCTTTGGGAGCTACTTTATATAAACTCAGATTGTTCCTTCAACAAGGATGTTTAGCCCAAATCCACGAGAGAGCTAACATCAACATTTCTCTAGCTGAGGATGCCTTGTTCTAAACTCGCACACACATAGCCACACTGACACCAACGCAATGTAATAACTCTTTCACTGTCTTACACACACTAAAGACGACATACACACACACTGCTTGTATCCCCTTTCAATGTCGTCTGCTGATTGGAAACAAATTTATAAACTTAACCACTTTCATACTTCATGCATTTCTCACCGAACTTTCTAATATGAAAACAAATGATGATTGACTCTATTTAACTTTCAATGAAATGTAATTGAGTGAGGAAGTTTTGATTACAATTATGGACAATTCACAGCTCTTAAATTATCGACTCAGGCTTACTCGATATCTCAACTAGTGAATCCCCCTTGTTTGGCAAGTGCACTCAAATATGAACAATTATTCTAAGTTTTCCTATCTTTGTAGACTTCCATTTTAAACATATGTAAAATATCTCGTAGAATCTGGACAGAATTTCGAACGGAAACCTTTATTAAATCCACAGGGGTAGAATGCTGGAAAGAAGTCTTCAGTAATTCGCAATCCTTTGTATCGCCTGCACTGAGGATTGAACCTTCAACCTTCAGATGACTGTCACTTAGAACTGAATTATACTTAGTACTATATCCACTGTGCCACAGACAATTCTAGTATGAATTTTGGGAGCCTTAAACCTATTCTTGTTTTTGATCTAACTACTTATCACTATAGATCACTTCTTAGCTATTATTTATAATTATAGGTTTCCATATTGTATTGAATTCTGTACTAGGTCTGCTTAGTAAGTCATTGTCGCCTAACATATGCGCTGCTTCTTTGAGTCGTCTCACCGTTCTTCTCTATCTATAATTTTTACTTCATCCCATAAGGGTAGATGGTTTCCCTTTTCATTCCATATATGGTCAGCCATACCCGACTTTTTGATCTCTCCACGTATTACGGCTTTCCGGTGTTCTTCGAGCCTTACCTTTTGTGGACGACATGTGTCCCCTTTGTATACTTTTCCACACTTACATGGAATCGCATACACACAGTTCTTAGTCATGATTTTTTCCGTAGGGGGTTTGACTCTCACAAGATGCTTTCGGAGAGTTGAGTCGCTCCTGAATACTATCCTGGTGTTATATGGATTACATATTCTTTGGATTTTTTCTGACAAGCCCCTCATATATGGTATACAAACTGTGGTGAGTTCTCGGGTGGTGTCCTTTGGTGTTGCGTTTAGATTTATTGGAGCTGATGTCATGCTCTCTGGATAGTTGTTTCGGTGGAGGGTTCTTCTTGAACTATCCATTTCCTCTTGATATGTATCGTTGTTACTACATATTGTCTTTGCTCGATGTTGTAGGCATCGAACAAGTCCTTTCTAAACACATGGTCCCTTTTGTGGAAATTAATTTTCTATTACTGTAATCCGTATTTGTCGGTGTGTTATATTTGCTGGTGATAAGAACTGTTGAAACTTTATGTGCAGCCAATAAACCTTGCCCGAATTCAAAAAGTATTAAACTTGAATTTTTCGTAGTTTCAAATCATCAGCAGCATTTTACTCCTTGAGTAATTCTATTTTGTTCAAATTTATCGACTTCGATGAAATGTAAAGAAAGTTTTTTTATGTTAGTTCATTTATCTCTCAAGGGAAAACTCAGAGTTCAATTGTTGTATAGGGATTGTTTCAATATCTCACACATTTCGCTTAGTTGTCTCCCCCATTTTGGATAAAGTTAATTGTTGCTTTTAAACTGTATTTCTTGTTCTGACATAAGAAAACAAACATACGCCACTGGACGTTGATTAGAGCAAACATGTATTATATATACATATAATAATTAACACATGTATTATATATACATATAATAATTAACATATAATTAACATATAATTAACACCAAAAAAATATATATATACCTATAAATAAAAATAAAAATAAATAAATAAATAAAAAATATATATACCTATAAATAAAAATAAATAAATAAATAAAAAATATATATATACCTATAATTAACATATAATTAACACCAAAAAAGGCAATTCGTAATTCTATTCTGAGGATTGAACCTTCAACCTCCAGAAGACTGTCACTTAGAACTAGTTATTACTTAGCACCTTATCCGTTACGCCATGGGTCTTTGCAAGCATTTCTAGTATAAATTTTAGGAGCCTTAAAACTCTTGTTTTAGATGTGTATTCCTACTACTTATCAATATAGATTACTACTTATTACTATTTATAAATAAATATTAAATTATTTATATCCTACGGATGCTAGCGTTTCAAGCTTATTGCTCTCATCAGTGCAGGAAAGTAACAATTTCAGACGGTCAGGAGGTGCGGACTTGGTTCACAGAGTCAGCCTAGAATCTGCAAGCAGTCGCCCTATCCTTACGGCAACCGGAAACTGTAATGTGATTAAGGGAAATTAAGATCTATATAGATCTTAATTTCCCTTAATCACATTACAGTACCTAGAATCTGGCATCATACAGAAGACTAATTGGTAGTACCCTCGCTGAGAGTCTAATGTTCGAACTCCTCTCCTAACATCATTCACAGTAAATATGAATTGGAATAAATACATAAAAGATATTACCAAATCTGCCGCAAGGAAGGTGAGCCTCCTCTACCGAGCGAGTAAACTGTTCACACTTGCCAGTATCCTATATCGCCATAAAGCCACCATTCGCCCATTCATGGAGTATTGTTGCCACGTCTAAGCTGGTGTACCAACCACTAGTCTCGCCCTCTTGGACAGGGTACAAAAAAGAGTCTCTAACCTAATAGTCCCGCACTGTCTACCAAGCTCCCACCCCTGTCTCATCGCTGCTTGTTTTACGAGTACTTCTACTAAATGTGCTCTGATGAACTTATTACACTTGTACCCACTTAACGTAAATACCCCAAACAACAAACCCAACTCGCAGCAAAATCCCACTTCACTGTAGAGGTCCCCAGATGCCAGAAGACTTTCTACTCTTATAGCTTCTTTCCTGGGGCCGCTTGCCTTTGTAATTCCTTCCATGCTCCCTATTTTCCCGACTGTACCAACATGCAGAAATTTAAATGTAAGGTGAACAAACATCTTGTTGTGCAATTTCTTACTTATAATGCCCCTTATAAATCTGGCCCCTAATCACAGTGGCCCCTTGCGTCTCATTAACAAATGCCTTGTTTTGGGCTGAATAAATGTAAAAAAAAAAGACCTGGGATTATCCTATTGTTTGGAAAACGTTAATCTGAAATACATCAAAAGTAAATAAACATTAAAAAGTAAGAATAATGGAATCGACTGTTAATGAACAACCAGGCCATTCTGCTAATATGTTACCGTAAATCAAGAATGACAAAGAAAGTCTTTTGAATAGCCAATCAAAACGCCCCATCCCACCCCAAGAAACTGTAGGTGAGGGAAGTGTCCTGTATTTAGATGGACAATGTAGAATAGCTAACAGACAATAGCAAGATAAAAAAAAACGCCTGAAATTATAATAGTGCTAGGAAGAAATAGTTGTCCCACGAAGAAGACTTTCCGGTGTAACTGAATGGCAATCATAGTAGATCTAAGCATCCGAGTGAAAATTCCTCAGACATCCTATATAGATGACAATGTTAGAAGAAGCTGTCAAATCGTAAAAAATGTAAAAATTAGTGAAAGTGAACGAAACGAACGCATATTTTTCAAAAACATGCATAAGGAATTGGTCTAAATGCCGGCCGAAGCAGATTCGAATATGCAGCTTTTGGATAAAAAACTCTAGTCGTCAATGGAATGGGGAAACATCACACAACTTTATTATAAAGAAGATATGGGCAAAAATTAAGCAAAATAATGAAAAAGGTAAAACAAAAAGAGAAGAAATGTGATTTTATATTCTAAGGAGGTTTGTTTTACGGTCATTTCTAAATCTTCCAGTGTTTATTTTCAAACATTTTTCATATTTACATTTTTTGGCCGAATTATCGTTTTCTAAAATACCTGATCAATTGTTAAACTGTAAAGAGTTTGTTCGCTAGTATATATCTGATGATTTGCATTCACAGGGTGCTGTTCACACGTACAAAGGAAATCAGTGTCATCGGGTCACCGTGTGCACTCAGATGTCACCTCAACCTGCTGTAGGTAGAGACGTACATGACGTCACATGGCTCAAAGAGAGAAGGAGCGAGAGAAGTGAGAGCTCATTGGGAAATGTTGAGCGGACAGCATGTGTAGAGAAATGACTTAAGAATCGATTATAAATTAAGGGACTAAGGCTCCAGATGCCCCCCCCCCTCCGCCACTAGCAGAAGAGAAGGCAACGTTAACATCTTAATAAATGGTCTTCTTTAAATTCGAGAATATTATTCTTTACTTTGGTTGCTGTGAGACTTTAATTCCAGGCGAGAATGCTCCCCCCCCCCTCCGTCACATGGAGACGATCATGGATGAAATGCCTCAGTCACAGGAGGAGGAGCCAAAAATCGATGCGGTCTCTATTCCGAAACATTAACATTTATTTAATTTTATTATTTAATTTTATTAAAATAAAATAAATTTTGATTTTTGATGATGATTTACTGAATTGCAGATTCATTCAAAAAGCTAAAAAGTTAATTAAAATATTTGGGGAAAATATTTGAATTCGTTCGTTTGAACTTTATACAATTACCGCCATGTCAAGTAAGATTGTAATAAAAGGGGGGGGGGGTAAAAAAGAAATAAATAATAAATAAAACAAAAGGAAAAGAAATATTGAAAAAAGAAAGGAAAAGAAATGCAGAAGAAAGAAAGAAAAAGAAAGTGAATAAATAGAAAACAAATGAACAAACACGAAAGAATAAAAGAAAGGAAAATAAATGAAGAAAGAATGAAAAGAAATTGTAAGGAAAAGAAAGAAGAAAGAAAAAGAAATTAAGAAAGAAAGGAAAAGAAATGAAGAAATAAAGAATGAAAGGAAATGAAGAAAGAAAGGAAAATAAATTAAGAAAGTGAAATAAATAGAAAAAAGTGAAGAAGAAAGAAATAAATGAAGAAGAAAGAAATGAAATAAAACGAAGAGAAGAAAAGAAAGAAAAAGAAGCCACGCCCATAGCAACCCAAAAGTTTTTTGAATGGTTAAAATAAAAAAGGTCACAATCGAAGTTGCGACAATCTTACAAACAAGTTGGGAATTTGTTTTTAAAATCATGTTATTCATTTTCATTTAAGAACTCGTATTTTTATCAAATATTTACGAGAAAGAGTTTAACGAATTAGAATCTTCATAAAAGCAAAGAAAAATGAATGAATTAATTCGAGAGGTGACCGAAGAAAGCAAATCACCTTTAATGTACGGCGTGTCGGAATGGGGTAAGTAAGACGAAAAATGAAAACAAAACAATAAAAGTTTTATTTCGCAATTAGTGATTAAATATCAACATTTTCTTACTTTTACTTATTTATTGACTGAAGTTTTTTTTATTTAATTATTTTACCTATTTTACGATATTTTAAAAGACAAGATTCTTTTTAAAGACATCTGGCATTTTTTTCCGAAGTGGGTTTCCAATATTTGGTTATTCCTATTTACTTGCCTCCCCACGAGGGCACAGTTAGAAACAAGGTCGGTTTTTAATATGGGGGAAAATCCAGCTCCCCCAAAAGGGGTGGTTATTTAAAGAGATTTTTTTGATTTCACAAGAGAAAAGTTGTTTAAATTGGCTGTTATTTTAATTTTTAAATTCTTTATATTTTATAAATTGCGATGGTGACACTATCTTTAGTTCAGTTGAAATAGAATCTTCGGAGCTTCCCCTTTTCTTTTTGTGTGTGAGGGTATTTTTTTTTCTCTCTCTTAATCAGGGTGCTTATGCAGAATAGACGTCCAAAGAATTTCTGTACTTCCGGAGATTCCTGAGTCTTGACTATGTAGCTGCTTGAACGCTCGGCGAACAGAACAAACTTTTTTTTTTACAAACAATATATTGTATTTTTTCCTTGATTGTCCAGAAGAGGGCAATATTTTTAATTGTTTTATTTACAGTTTTTGTGTGTGTGTGTGTGTATGTGTGGCGGGGGGGGGGGGTAATGGAAAAAGGAGGCTGATAAATTGTATTTATTTTATTTTTTATCTTTTAAATTATATTTTCGGTCATTTTTTTTTTTTTAGAGGGTGTCTTTTACTACCGGGACTTAGGGTTAGGGTTAGCATTTAAGGTAAGAGGTAGGGTTCCCGTGCATTTTTTTGTGTGGGGGGAAGGAAGACTGCAAATGAAGGGCGGATGAAAGTAGGCATATTTATGAAATATTAGAAGAAAAAGAAGGGAAAGTAGTAAGGAGCAATGTTGCCGAAATAGAAGAATACAAAAAAGAACAAGAAGAAATTGGCTGATGTTTTTTCCACTTTTTTCATTTGTATCGGCCAATTTATCGTCTGACAATTTATCATCTTCATATTTCAGCCAAGTCCGGAATTTGTTCGTCGGGACTCGTTAAATTCTTGGATGTCTATTTTGCACAAGTACCGATCCCCTGTCCCATCGCCGCAATGTTGGATTCCTATGATTGTTTTACAAGTACTTCAACGGAATGTGCTCCGCCGAACTTGCTCAACGTAAATACCCCCAACCAACCTGACAAGCAGCAAAATCAGACCCATTCATTGTAGAGGTTCTACTCTAATAGCTTCTTTACTCAAACCGCTTGTCTTTAGAATTTGCTTCCTCGACTGTACATGAACATGCAGAAATTGAAATGTAATGTGAACAAGCATCTCGCTGCACAACTCCCCACTTAAGATGCCCCTATAAATCGAGCTCCTAATTCACAGTGGCCCCTTACGTTTCAGTGGCAATGTGCCTTGTTTGGGGTGAATTAAGGAAAAAATATTAGATTAATGCCGAGAACCACATTTAGAGTACAATTATCGAAAATTCTTTTTATTATGAAGATGAAATAGTAAACTATAAGTTTGAAAAAAAAAAAATAAATTTTTTATTTTGTTTGTGGCCGATACTGTACCGATAGTCAAGGTCCATTTTACAAGACACACACACAGCGAACAGAACCCTCCTTGATCTTGGGTCACATCTTACTTGTGGGAGTAAGATAAAACTGGCCTTGTGCCTAACTCCTGGGGAGGAGTAAATAAAACCCTGTTTGTAAATATGAACAACTAATTTGTTTGTCTCTTAATTTATTGCTTACTTTTTTGTAATCAAAAGAAAAAAACTTATCACTCTATATTACCTTTGTATATCTGTGCCCCAAAAAGCAATTTCCCCCAAACATTTATTTTTATGCACCGAGGGGGGGGGGGGTTCTCTTCGCTATTTTCATTCTAAAAAAAGGAACACTTACTTTATAAACGGTGTGAATGAAATCTCTAATTTCTACATAAAGGCAATGGAAACAAGATTTTACAGTCTACAGGAGGGATTTCAATTCCGTTGTCTAAAGTAAGTGTCCACTTTTTAATGAAGGTAAAATAACGAAGTGAACGCCATTCTGTGTATGGAAATAATAAAGGTCTTCCATTTTAAATGGACAGAATATCTTTTGAACAAAATATACTGACCATGTCATAGTTTCCTGTTTGCCATATTAAAAAAAGTCATAATCCTGTTGCATTATGGGTAATTTTAAATATATTTTTGTTTTTATTTTTATTTGTTTGTCGAATCTTGTTTTTTTTGTTTGGAAGGTTTATGTGTAGTAGTACCCTTTTCATTAGGATTCTGTTGGTGCAGGTAAATATTTTTTTCCAAGGCCTGTTCTCAGCGCTAACATTGTTAAATATGGGTGTTGATGACTTTCATATACTTTTCTGAGTATCTCTTTAATGGCTCTATGTTTCTTTCAGCTAATCCATTCACTTGAGGTAGTTCGGAATTATTGTGATATGCTTGAAATCCTATTTTTGAGTTGCTTAAAGTTTACTGATTTATATTCTGGACCATTGGTGATGATTTTTTTTTTTACTAAAAATGGTCACCACTTATCAAGGCTAAATGCCACTCAGGGATAAAAGGTTAATACCATTAACCATTATCCTTAACTTAATGGGATGGAATGATTGTCATGACAGGAGTCTGTTGACATTGGATTTGAAGACAACAATGTTGTAATCTACAGGGAAACAGCGAAGAACCTCTGTGGAAATTCAGCCCGATGCTAGGCACGCTAAGCACCACAAAAAAGAAAGGAAAGTTTTTTTCGTAATGGTAGCAAAGTGAGTTCTTGCTGTGAATGTCTTACAAGGAGGCAGCAAAGATTTGAGCATAGCCAAGGCACGTTCCATGGAAATAACGATTGAGTAGAAAGAGACTAGTAAAATCTCTTCTCTGAGGATTTAGGGTCTGTAAGGAACAGAAGGTAAAAGTACTTTTATCTTTTTACTTACTGTGAGAGATTCACAGTTTTCCAGTTTGTGACTATCAAAATATCTGCTTCTGTAGTCTATTATTACTATGTATGACTTGCGATAGAGATGAAATACATGTGTTGGCACTTGAGTCAATCGTATCGTCGGGATCTTATCATTAATTATTCGTTCTAATGATTTATACAGTGTGTGCATGTGTGCATGTGTGCATGTGTGCACATGTCCATGTGTGCATGTGTGCACGTGTGCATGTGTGCACGTGTGCATGTGTGCATCATATCTTTAATTTCACTGTTTTTTTTTTTTCCAAATATATGACTTCTTTTGCCCTTTCTATTTATTTATAATTATAATAATGAAATCATTGTGTACACTACTCAGATACATTATACGTCATCAAAAGTGCTTGTATAGTGAATAGGATTAGTGATGGGACGATTCCAATATAGAGTACGTGCACCGGGGGGGGGGGCGATAGGTATGTATTTAGCATTCGCACCGGGGTGGCGATAGGTACATATTTAGTATTCGCACTGGGGCAGGGATAGGTACTTATGTAGTATGCACACCGGGGTGGCAATAGGTACTTATATAGTATCTGCACCGGAGTGGCAATAGGTATGTATTTAGCATTCGCACCGGGGCGGCGATAGGTACTTATATAGTATCTGCATCGGGGCGGCGATAGGTACGTATATAGTATGAACACCGGAGCAGAGATAAGTACCTACATAGAAGGCGCAGACAGAGGTAGTACTTTTTATAGAAATATGTCATACTTTTGCCCTGGGCAACGTAAGAGGAATGGTGGGGAAGAAACAGCTTTTGCAAAAGGCAAAATGAAAAAGTAGCGGTGAAATGGGGCGACCAGGGAAGAGAAAAGTAGAAAGATAAAGAGACGGCTATAGAGAGAGGGAGAGAAATATAAGTTTGAATATAAAGATGTTACACACGCGATTTTTCTTCTATTTTATATTTTTATGACCCCGAGCAACGCCGGGTAGCCCTACTAGTTATCTATAAATTTTAGTTTTACTGGTAGTTTAACATCAATAAATGTTTACCATTTTATCATTAGCACCAGCAATGGAAAATTAAGATTAAAACTAAAAAAATAATTAAAAGAATCGTCTTTGGAATTGGAAATTTGCGTCAGATTTTTCCGATACACCAAAAAGTTTCGATATTTCCAATTCCCGATTCCAATTCTGATTAATCATCCCAACACGACATAAGATAATGTACAATTGTCAGGGGAATGAACAGTTTATGAGTCATCTGGCACACGCTAGGAAGTAAGTGTAGTATCTGTTCCGATGGATACTGCACCCTATAGACGGATGTCGTCTTGTCCTTCGGGACTTGATTCCACCTGTCTGTGGGTTTGTCCTGTGCAGTTCTAGGAGGTCCACCCTCCCAGGCTTCGCCTCCCCTCTTTGGGAAGGAGTAAGTTTATTGCTTACTGCTTGAGGCGCCCCTACCGGGGAATGCCGACGGGGCTGCCCAGGCAATTTTTAAATGGCCAGAGTGCTCACCTCTCGAGCGCTGGCTTTTAACCCACTTACTCGACCCAAGCTGTGGTCACATCTTACTTGTGGGAGTAAGATAAAACTGGCCTTGTGCCTAACTCCTGCAGAGGAGTAAATAAATATACATATATGCATGTGTATGGAGGGGAGACATCAAGAGTAGTTTGGGCGAATTTCGGGAAACATGATGGTTTGAAAGGGTGCAGCCAACAACTGATGCAGGGAGTTTGTTCCATGCTTCAGCAATTCTGAGTGTGAAAAAATGTTTCCGAGAGTCATCGGGGCTGTGCTGTTTTCTGACTTTGTAGGCATACCGATGTGTGTTAGACACATGGAGATCAAAAAGGTGCTCCGGGTTGTTGTTGGTGAGATGGTTACTAATTTTGTGGATGTTTACCAAGTCAGTTGTTAGATGTTGGAGCGTCAATAAATCCAAGTCCAGAGAAACAAGGCATTCGGAGTATGGCAGGTGTCTGATGAAGGGTATTCGCTTGGATGCACGTTCATATAAAAATGAACATTCCTTGAAGGATTCATAATCTTGTTTTTTACATCAGGGTTCACAGTTGTATGATGTGTAAAGGGTTGTTTGTCGACATCACTGAAACAATCGTTCTTTTATTCATCTTAGTGTATCCCTTTTTGTCCCTGTTTCCCCAACTGTGCCAACATGACAAATTTGAATGTAATCTAAACAATATTTTGCTACCCAATTCCCCACCCAGGTTGTCCTCCTATAAATTCAGCCTCTACCACAGTATCCCCTTACGTTTTAGTGGCCCTATGCCTTGTTTGGAGTGAATAAAAGCAAATAAAAAATATCTGTCATATTTTGGATATCCTTTTTATCAGTTGAAGTGTTCTTAATATTTCTGCACCAATGACTGCATTTCAATTGGTTTTCGGTATTATAAATTGCATTTAATGTTGTGAATTTCTATTTTGTAGTGTTGCCATGCAACTTCGATGCACCTGCAATTTTGGTGTTGTGAAACACGTTTAATTTTATCGATCATTAAAGTATTATTGGCTTTGGCTGATAATTTTGTATATTCTTATTAATAACTTTATCTTTAATTTTACCAATTCCTTGTTCACTCCGAGTTCTGCTTAATCTCTATCTTTTATTACTCTACGTTCTCGTTAAATATGCCATTCATGTCATACTCCGCAGCGTCCAGTGCCTCAGTACTGCTCGACTTTCTCACATTATGTAAGCTTTTCTTATTCGTTCAGTAACATTTTAATAAAATGCCCCCATTTTTCCACACGTTTTACAATTTTTGAAAAACGATGACACTTATTGTTGTTAGTTCCAATCTCTGGTTCCTCCCCGTAAGACATTCACAGCAAGAACTCGTATTGCTACCACAACTGCAAACAACTTTCGCTTCTTCTTCTGTCAAACCGTTTTCATAAGTAATCAAACTTTGTTCGTTCCATTTATCATTTTCAATCCTCTCATAATATTCTTCATCATTCAACTGACAATCCATCCATTTCATTAACTGTTATCCTCGAGTGGCTTTTAGCCTTGATGTGGTGACTCATTAGAAAAAAAGAAAAGATGAAATTGAGCAATATTCACAGTTTTGATTCTTCGTAGGCTTTTCTTCTTCTTGATGTTTGGTGCTGGCCATTTTTTGGGGGTGCCATTCCACTTCTCATCATAAATCATGGATGTGTTTTCTGTTTCCGAGGATGTCGTTATTACTTTTGATGGTTGTTTCCTCATTTCTTCTCCACTCGGACTTAAATGGATCATCCTTTTTCTAGGTTAAGCTCTGCTTCTCTTCGCATGCACTCCTTTAATGTAGTGCCTCTCATATGCCGCCTACCAGCATGTCTTTTACCAGCATGTCTTTTACCAGCGTGTCTTTTACCAGCATGTCTTTTACCAGCGTGTCTTTTACCAGCCTGTCTGAAATGTGTGAACATTTACATCGATTTGCTCGTCCGACAAAATCTGTTGAAACTTTCGATCTCTCTCTCTGTAGAAGTTGTACTTCTCTTTTTCATTCTCAAAGTTGAATGTAGAGTATGTAACTCTCGGACTGTATGGAAAATGTTCACCTTATATCTGCTTCTTCTACTGGATTCCTTGGATATTTACATGGACACTTGATATTTACATGGACACATGATATTTACATGGACACATGATATTTACATGGACACATGATATTTTTCTACACAAATTTCATTGAAGATGGTTTTTTTTGCTCACAATTTTTTATATTTTCTAAATATAATCTTTGCTGATTTTTCCTCTGATGAAAATACCTTATTTTTGAAAATCCATGGATTAAGGAAAAAAAAAGTTGTTTTTTATTCCTTGTTTGAATATTTGATGAATTGTATTTTATCCAATTTTTATTTTCATCATTCATTTTCTTATATTATTACTCTATCTAGTATATCAAACATTGATTTATCACGATAGGATCTAATATAAAGATATAATATTTATCTTTATTTGTATATAACCCTCTACCTCGAACTCTTATGTAAGTTAATAATATTGAAGTTTTTATGTTCTCTTCCTTCGTTTCTGACTCTGTGACTGGCAGATATAGCTTAAATTGGTCTCTCCCCATTTCTTATTTTGTCCAAGGTTTTCCGTTATATCGAAGTTTAGTTCTTTCAGATGTGATAAAAATTTCACGATCCTTTTCTTTTCTTGTACTCTGTGGGAATTATTGGTTCTGTGCTTCTTGTGATACCATTTTCTATTTCGTGTTATGTTAACAACAATTATTAATCTACAAGAACCATTATTATGTTTAAAGAACGACAAACGCCTTGACTAATTGATTGAAACTGTAAACTTGTTATTACTATGTCGTGGTGATGACGAGGTAATCTTGTTTTTAAATGTGTAGCATTACTACATATTACTACACACACATATATATAGATTATGTTTGAAGCTCCTAAAATAAATACTAGAATTGTACTTACGACAGATGATAATAACTAAGAATGCCATAATAATTGATTAACACTTCCATCCGACCATGGCTGATAGAACAAGAACAATCTACGTCTGTGAATGAAATAAAGTTCGGTTCAGTTCGGTAATTCGTCGAGTTCAAAAAGTCTTGCATCGAAAAAAAGTCTGAGATTGCATCGACCGAGATGTTGTGAGAATAACATCCAAGATTAGAATAATAGTCGTCTGAAGAATCCAAATAATCCAAAGTTATCAATTCTCATCATAGTTTGTGGGAAGGGAGTCGGTTGGAACTCAATTATTTTGTGGTACTTGTAAGTATTGGGTACACAAGAAGTAAAGTGGAATTATTGGTAGGTTGAGAGAGTATAACCAGTTTGTGTGCAAGAAGTGTCAGACAATAGGGAGATGGATGAAACCTCAGATGTGGAGAAAATATATTTGGATGGTGAGGCTATTGAGGTTGTTCAGAAGTTTTATTTAGAAATCTTGTTACCTTGGCGATAGCATTTGGAGCACAGGGTGGAGCAGGTGCTAGTGTGATTGCAAGAATTAGGAGTGGATGGAGTAAGTTCAGAGAACTTCTGCCATTACTAACCAGCAGAGTTTAACTGCTGTCGACCAAGGTATGTGTAAACAGTGTTATGATGTATGGAAGTGAAACCTGGCCAGTGATGGTTGAGGACATGCGTTGCATGTAGAGAAATGATATGATGGATGTGAAATGTGATTCTTAGAGACAGGCTTAGATCTGATGACCTCAGAGGAAGATTAAATCTGGACAGTATAATAGACTTTGATGGCATGACCACGTTGAAAGAATGGATGAGTTCTTGGGTTCGTAGATGTAGAACAGTTGACTTAACAGGGTTAGTTGGCAGGGAAAGGCTAAGAAAAACATGGAAGTGATAAAAATGGACTTGAGAGAAAAAGGGATAAAGACTTGATCAGAGATAGGTTAGTTTTGAAGTCAAATCCTAAAATTTATCCAATACATGTCAGCATGTAAAATGGACGTTAAACCGAATATGATGAGGATGATGATGATGATGATGATCTCCAAATTTCCGAAACATTACATATATTGTACATCTAAACGTATCAGAACTTTCTCGATTTCTCTTGATGCCTTTGACCAATCAGAGATAGCCCTTTTCCAATGTAAGGAGACTAAGCTTTCACTCCTTTTATTTTTCTGGTTTTTTTTTTTGACTAGACAATGGATAGCCACCCTCCATTGTTTGCATGATTCATTAAGCACTTCGTGGGTGGCTGAGTTAATAAGCACACACCGTTATTGATTTTTCTTTCTTTTCTTTATTCTCTCAGTTTATTTGTTTGGATAACTTTCGACTTAAGTAAAATAAAATCTTGCCAGACAAGAAAAACAATTTTCTTACTTCTTCAATCTACTAATATATAAAGTTAGGTGTGTATATGTTTATATATTTATATGTATAAGATTCACCCCTAAATTAATTAGTCGATCATAATTAATTTTTGAACACAGCTGCTAGGCCTAAGGGGTTATAAGGTGGGCTATATTGAGTTTAATTTAGTTTTATGCACAGATAGAGTGGAAGCCATTTATGAAAATTCAGGTACCTCCGATTTTTGTGAAATTTTCACAATAGGTATTAGACATCAATTAATAAATATTCCTCAATTTTCAGTTTCTTCAAAGTATTTAAAAGAATTTTTAAGAGGCATAATATGTGTACAACCTCCCATTTGAAAATTCAAATATTTGCATTAAATTTGATTTATTGGACACCAATTAAGCAAGATTTCCTTGAATTTTAATTTATTCTTAAGACGCCTTAAATTTTAAACATTTTCTAGAAATCATGTAATGAATTTTGATCAAAATTTGTATAAGGATTAGACATTAGATTAATATCATTATATCTTGATTTTAATCTTCGTAAGCGGATATAAAATGGTGCAAAACTGTTCTGTCTGGGGAAATTAATTTTACCTGTCCTGGGACAGGTATTCTTCCAATTATATATAAACTAGAATATTGTTTTGTCATAAATGACCAAGAGAAATGATATATTTTTGAAAAAATATGTAAATGGGTGCTTTATGACATAGATGCATGCTTTATGACGTAAATGTGTGCTTTATGACGTAAATGAGTGCTTTGTCTTACAAGAACGTAATTAGAGATTGTACTAAATTTTCCATGACCTCTGCCTATCACCGAAATTGAACATTTCGTGATTTTGCATTTTTATTAATATTGCCAGGTTGATGGAGATTATCTGATGCTGATAATTAACACACGATGCATTAAACAAACGAAGAGATTAGTGTCAGTTTTCACTTCATACTTAATCGTTATTAATAAACGTCGGCGTCGGCTCGTTTTTTTCGGGGCTTTGATAATTCGCTCTCCCTTAGTGGCTTTGACTCCCTCACTTGCAAATCATAACGATATAATTAATTAGAAACAAAATAACAATATACACTTGAGTAAGAAAGTATAAATATTAGTTTAGGCGCATACAGGGTAAGAAGAAGAAACGGAAGAAACAAACAGAAAGCAAACTTTGTCCATATCGTCCCTTCTAACCATTTTGTCAGATACTTATTTAATACCTATTAACACGCACTCACACATTAGAGAATGTCAGATCTCTCTCTCTCTCTCTCTCTCTCTCTCTCTCTCTCTCTCTCTATATATATATATATATATATATATATATATATATATATATATATATATATATATATATATATATAGATATATATATATATAAATATACAGGTTGATTCATAAGTCACTTAGCTATTTATTTTTGAAATTCTAAAGTTAAAAAATACGGTAATACAAAACAGAAAGTTTATTCAACAAATTCATTTATGGGAGTTTAAAATTACAGCAAATTTTTAAAATTTCCACCTTCGTTCTGCATGCATAGCTCTATTCTTTTTGGCAAGGAATTTACGAGTCTTTGTAGCATATTTGATTGATTATGAAATAAATATATATAGAAACAAATATATAAACGAACAAATTTAAAATAACAAATAGCAGTAATTAGAGAGTAAGATAACAATTATAAAAAGTTCATAGTATGTTTGTGCTTCATATGGTAATCATGAAGCACAAACATACTATGAACTTTTTATAATATATATCTATATATATACCAAAGGTGCTTAAGTTTTCATCCTGATAAAACATAATGTATAAAAATAATAGTATTAACTATTGTTACTAAAACGAGATTGCAAGCTAAGTCTGGGCAGCCCTCAGAACTAGTGAGTTCCCCTAGGGCTAATCCCCCAAGGAGGTCGGGCAGATTTCGACAGGGTAAAGCCGTTGTCATTAGAGACACTGAAGTAGGAGCTCCTTCTTTCGAAATGGCAAATGGGACTTGTCCGACCGATAATAATTTTAACATTGCTCCCTGTGGAGCTTCGTTATGCAAAACTTGTGATATTCTAATAACATCTAAAGAATATCAATCTAATGTAACTAAAAGAATCTATCCAGTCCTAAATCATTCGGGGGAAGATTTGTCGTGTAGGTCACAAAATTTAGTTTACTTATTATCTTGTAAAAATTGTAATTTACAATATGTAGGCGAAACAGTACTACCTTTAAATAGACGGATGAATTTGCATAGAACTAGTAATAAAGGCTGTGTCCATGTAGTAAACCACTTTAAAGAAAAAACCTGTGGAAAATCGTCTTTTTCAATACAGATTATTGAAAAATTTACAGATAATGGATATGATAGTTCTGGTAAGGTAGATAATAATACGCTTAAAATGCGTCTAAATAAAGAAGATGAAATAATTAAGAAAATGCGAGTAATTTATCCATATGGTCTAAATGTAAAAATAAAAAAAGATAATTTACAAGACGAATCAGAAAATGTAGGGCGATTGTATTCAGCTTTGCCTCGCTACGGTACTAGAGATAGAACACATGTAAATAGGAACAATAGAGAATCTGCCGTTTCATGCGAAGAATTTTTTAAGAAAACTAAAGAGATTATCATGAATAATATTTCCGAGTCTTTTAATTACATTAGAAAACTTCTTAATAAAACCAAGAAAAAGGTATTAAAAGACATAGCATCTAAGATATTATTAAACCCGGATATGATATATAGGATAGAAGAACTTCCTCAATGGTATGAGTATATCATGGATATAATCAACACAAAATTATACAAGCCACCTGCTGAGGGTATAAAAAATAAACCTCGAAATGTTTGTGTAGTCCTATATGAAAATAAAGGATTTGATGATATAAATCTGCCTAAAATATTTAATAATCCAGAAATCATTCAGTCACTGCCCAATGAACTTAAAAAAGAGGAACAGAAACCAATAGTAACATATAAACTAGGGCAAACTATCCGGAATAAGGTTTTTAACTATAAACAAACTGTAGAGAATTTAAATATTAATGATAATGATGAAATGTATATACCATCATGACATAGGGCATATAATTACCGGTAATCTAGCGATAGTTAAAAATTCTAAATTAAGAAAACTCTTAAGTAAAGGCCCAAACTATAGAGAACCTAAATGTTTAAATTATGCGAAATGTGTTAAGGAAATAAATAAAGCGTTAGATAATTTCACTGCATCCATGGCTAAAAAACATAAACTATTACACTCTACATTTGACGCATGGAAAAATAATGTACTTAGATTCGTAAATAAAAAAGTAGAACGTTTAAAAGAATTTAAACACCCTAAAAGAACGAATCCCCTCCTTAGAAATCCACAAATAACTACGGAGCTTGAAATACTTCAAAATAGGTTTGTAATAGTTCCTATTGATAAGGCGACAAATAACATAGCTTTTATCTGTAAAAAGTATTATATACAACGCTTATTACTAGAAGTAGGAATAATAGGTGAAGTTTCAGATACTTATAAATTAAGTAATAATAAAAGCGATAACATTATTATAAACAATACTGTTATTTGTGAAAATTTAGGATTAAAATTAGAAGAAAAATACAAAAAACTTCCATCTATGTATTGGATACCTAAAATGCATAAAACACCAGTTGGCGGCCGTTTCATTGTTGCCTCAAAAATGTGCATCACTAAACCTTTAAGTAAGGCTGTGTCTAAAATCTTTAAATTAATTATAAACCAAATAAATAATTTCCATAAAAAAAGTAAATTCTATAGTAATATAAACCTATTTTGGGTGGTAAATAATTCCGATCTAGTAAAAGAAAAATTAGATCGTATTAATTCTCGTAAACAGGCTAAATCAATCTCGACATACGATTTTAGTACATTATATACAAAAATACCCCATAAAGAACTTATTAAAGAATTAGGTAATACTGTAGATTTAGCTTTTGCAGGAGGAAAAGGTAAATACATAGACTTTGCAAAATCTAAAGCCTTTTGGTGTAAAAATAAAAATGGTAAGACGAGTGTATCCAAAACTGGTCTGATAATGCTTATAAGTCACCTTATAAAAGAGAGTTACTTTCAAATAGGGAATAAATTATTGCTCCAAACAATAGGTATTCCAATGGGTTTGGATCCGTCTCCATTTTGGGCAGATCTATATTTACATAGACTGGAATATATATATATGTCATCACTAATAAAAAATGATATATCTAGAGCGTATAGTTATCATGGATGTAGGCGATATATTGACGACCTTGTTTGCATTAATGATAGCGAGGAGTTTGCAAATACTAAACATTTAATATATCCTAAAGAGTTAAAATTAAACTGTGAACATAAGGGAACACAAGCTACTTTTCTTGATTTGGATATAAAAATTGAAGATAAAATATTTATCTATAAACTGTTTGATAAAAGAAATTCATTCCCTTTTCGTATCGTGCGAATGCCATATAAAAATAGTACTAGCCCTGTGTATATATTTTACGGGAGTATTATGTCTGAATTTCTGAGAATTGCTCGTGTTACCTTAAAATTAGTAGATTTCATGCCTCCAATTTCTGATCTAATAATAAGAATGATTAACCAAGGTGGCGATCAAAATAAAATATTTGGACAATTAAATAAGGCAATTACTCGCCATCCTGATGCTTTTAAATCTTATCAAATTAATCAAAATAAACTGATAGAACAAATCATAGTATATATAAATAGAAATTATATAATATGAATAAACGTATATATAACACATCTGCTAATTATAATAAGAAAAACAATAAAAATACAGTAGAAAGAAAGAAAGAAATGTTAAAAAAGAAGAAGAAGAAGAAGAAGAAGAAAACCGACAGTTATGAACGCTCATTTTAAACACCGGGAGTTGGCAAAGAAGAAGAAGAAAAAGAGAACAAATTAACGGTTAACTTACAGACGCAGATTTGAAACAATGAGAAAAGAAAAACGTCGACAGTTGTGAACGCAGATTAGAAAAACTATAGTGAACAAGGAAGATTAATATTTATTAGCGGTTGACAACAACGGGGAGATGGACAACAAAGTAGGACGAGGGAGAAAAGGAGAAACTAAAGGTATATATGTGTATGTGTGTATGTATATATATATATATATATATATATATATATATATATGTATATACATATTTATTTATTTATCTTTTATTTTTTGATGTGTTGATGTTTTTATATTTATAATATAAAACTAAAAATAATACATTAATCACTTAAATAATAGTGTCATGGATTCGTCCAAACACTTTAAAATGCAGCAACATTTTTGTGAGTAACGGATAAATTTTATTAGACAGACGAACAGCGCAGGTAAAGAAATTTTTTTTTTTTTTTTGATGTCTTAAATAACTAATATAAGTTAGCAAAACATTTATATGGAACAAAACGTAGATTTAGTATAAGGAACGTTTATGTTTTTGTCTTTTAAGGGAAGTGGGGTCTGATCAACTCTGCTGGGAAGCCATGAAATTAAATACTGTCTTGTTTTTAAATTCCCGAAACAGTTTTTCATGGTAAACAACTGATGATCCCTTAAAATAGTGTTAGAAACTAACTAATATAATAACTGTAAAAAATAAATTGACTTACATGAGTGATTTTCCACTGGAAGACTTGAGACTATAAGTTTTTTTTTTATTTTTCTATTTTTTAAATTTTTTTTTATATTTTTTATATAGTTTTAATGGTTGAGAAACTTCCGAGACTATATATATATATATATATATATATATATATATATATATATATATATATATATATATATAGATATATATATATATAGATAGATATATATAGATATATATATATATATATAGATATATATAGATATATATATATATATATATATATATATATATATATATATATATATATATAAATATATAGATATATATATAGATATATATAGATATATATAGATCTATATATATATATAGCATTTGATGGCTTTAAAGAAATTGACTTTCAAACTAGAAAACTCTTTTTGAGTTAACTTTAAAGATCAATGATCAGCTTGTAAACATCAACAGCTCGATATTTAGTGAAATAGAGCTAAGTATATATATGTATTTTTAACGATTTAAATTATTTTCAAATCATATTTCAAATAAAGAATATTTACAAAGATATTAAAATTGTTTACAGCTGTTTCAAGACAATGTTTATTCTTTGTCATACAATGCGACATAAGATTTGTTCGAACATTTACTCTCATCAGAATGGCATTTCGTAAATATACATGCGTGTGTATAGAAGAATGTGTAAAGATTAAATCCGACAGAATATAGAGAACAAATGGATCTACTATACTTGAGGGACCTAAAAATCATAAACGACTAAAAGGTCACAGTTGGCTCGACACTATTTTTTGTTTACTTCCGGTTAAATTATAAACAAAAGATACGCATTTTTTTTTACAAAAAGTTTTGTTTTGTAAACTTAAGAAATTTATAAAAAGAACAAATTTTTAATTAAAAAAAGTTATAAACCTTTTTTTAACAAAATGTATAAATAAACGAAACAGATGTAAACAAAAAAGACATTTAAATAAGTCGATGTTGTGCAGAGAAAGTTTACAAAACTTTCGGCTTTGCAAACTTTGGAGATTTATTAAAAGATGGGGGTATATTAAATATTTATTTACAGGCATAATAAAATAAAATGTAAAAAATACATAGTTTTATTTTCAAAACTTTTTATAATAAACAGACGAAACAAACAAATATATATATAAAATCATTTTTTTTCTAACATAGTTCACCCCAAACACGGCAGGTCGAAACTGTAGACTACTGAGAATTAAGGTGTAAGTTTTGGGGGTCATCATAAGTTGGGAGCTGTGCAGCAAGATGCATGTTTACAGTAGTTTTAAATTTCTGCATGTCTGTACAGTCGGGAAAACATGGAGCAAGAAGGGAGTTTCAGTGGCCGGCAACACGAGGAAAGAAGCTATTGGAGTAGAAGGCTCTCCAGCATCTGGGGACCTCCACAGTGAATGGATGGAATGTAGCTGATTGTTGGGTTGATCTAGTGTATATACGTCGAGGAGGCATTAGAGCAGCAAGTTCATTGGAGCACAATCCATTGAAGTACTTGTAAAACAGGCACAAGGATGCAACATTGCGGCGATGGGACAGGAGCTGGAGCTTGGTGGATAGTGAGGGACCTATTAAGTTGGCGACTCTTTTTTGGACCTTGTCTAAGAGAGAGAGACTAGTGGATGATGCACCAGCCCAGATGTGACAACAATATTCCATGTATGGGCGGATGGTGGCTTTGTAGAGATATAAGATAATGTCAGGTGTGAGAAGTTTACTAGCACGGTAGAGGGAGCCCATCTTTGCAGCATCCTTGGCAATGTCTTCAATGTATTTGTTCAATTCATGTTACTTGTGAATGTTAGGCCGAAAAGTTTGAATCTTGAACTCTTAGGTAGGATGGAACAGTAGAGGTCCAAAGATAGATCCCTGGGGTACACCAGCATTTATGTCATGTTGCTTAGATGAACGGCCATATTTCTTTTGTCCAATAATACCATATGAGTGTATTTTTAAAAGAAGCTTTTTGTGCTAGACCTTGTCAAAAGCACAACCGCCCTAGCTTCACCTGTCTTGTCCAGTGTATGATATATCCATTCAGTGATGACTGTTAGGATATCTGCGGTAGATCATGCTTGTCTAAATCCATACTAATGGTCAGAAAGAAGTTTAGCATTAACTAGGTGCCGGACTATCGGTAGATTGATTAAGGATTCAAAGATTTTAGCAAAGAGCGGGAGTAGACTGATGGGGCGATAATTCTGAGGATCAGTTCGATGTTCAGAATTCTTGAAGAAGCAATTATCCAGCTATTAGGGAAGCAAGATTCTGCAAGGCATTTGTTGTAGAGTTTGGAGAGGACAGGGGCCAGTTCAGCAGAGCATTTCTTTATTACTATTACTGGTATAAGATCAAGGCCATAAGCTTTGGAGGTGTCAAGGTTTTTTATGATGTCCCTGACCTTAGATGGGGTGATGACCAGGTTTTCAAGTGTGGCTTTGGTCCGCAATGGGAATTTTGGGAGGGGGTGGTTTGCAGAGTCCAGAGTTGAGTTTAAGGCAAAACGCTAGGCAAGTAGTTCAGCCTTATCAGTTGCCGTGTAAACGACATCATTGTGGTTTGATAGTGGGGGAATTGTTGATTGTCCATTGTTCACCACACTATTGTAGATTTTCCAGAAATCGCGAGTAACTAAATAAGTAATTTTTGTTAACTCTGTATACCTTCTCTTTGCTTCACCTATCACTACTTTACAATTATTTCTTGACTCTATAAATTTCTGTCTATTTTCAGTTGACTTATGGCATCCGAATTGTAGGAATGCTTGCTGCCTCTCAGCAATAGCAGCTGCACATTCCGAGGTGAGCCATTGAGGAGAGTTGGGTTTGCTGAAGAATTTTCGCATGGGGACATTTGTTTCAATGCCAGTTTTGACCCATTTGGTTAACTCATTTGCACACTGATCAGCAGGGAGTGAGAAGATTTCACTCCATGGGGCGTCGCTGATGTGATCGCTGATGGACTCAAAATCAACCTGCTTATAGTATCTCGTCATTTTGAGCAACGGATCATCAGTTTTTGGACGAGTGTTTAGGGTGATATCAATCATTACCACAATGTGATCAGCATTCCCGAGCAGTGAGGTCAAGAACAGGTCAAGAAGTGAGGCTTGCTTGTCTACACGATCAAGTAGACAGGTTGGGAAAGTGACAGTCTGTGAGAGGGAGTGAGCTAAGGAAAAATTATACATAGAGTTACCAGCTGCGGCAGTAAGGCTGGAGAATTCCAGCCAGTCACGGTGCTGTGCAATAAAATCCCCAAATACATGTATTTGGACATTCGAGTCAAGTGAGAGTGCTCTATCTATGCTTTCAGAGACAGAGTTAAGCAAGCTACAGTTCTGGGTCAAAAAAGAACGGTATAAGAAATATAAGTAACTGACGCTGTGATGTAAAGTCAATCTATAGCAGCTGTAGGCTTGGTCATCTGATTCTAGCCTATGTTCTCTAGTCAATAAACACCTAGCCCGTGCATATGTTTATCAGAGTCTTTATGGTAGAGTGGGAGGTAGTCAGTCATGTCAAAGTGGTGAGAGGAAATTGAGGATTGAAGGTTCGTTTCACTTAGTGCTGTAACCCTGTCACTGCAGCTGCGTCAGAATATAACCCTGTCACTTGGTTGCGGCGCTAGAATGTAACCCTGTCGCTCACAGCGTCGGCAATGACGTCACCAATTTGGCCATTCCTGAGTTCGCTTAGTCACCCAGTACTGTCCGGGAAAAGTTGCCACTCTGATGAAGGCCGCAGATGTCGAAAAGCCTGGTCCAGCGATTACCACACTCCCACGTTGTGATTGATTGATCAGTGGGTAATTATCTGGATTGGTCAGCAACTTAGTACCGAAGCAAAAGGTCATTTACAGTAGAACAAGTGAAATGATAGAAAGAAAATAAAGTCTTCAACAACTGGTATGTTGTTTTTTTAAAAGAATAATTATTTTGTAAAGAGAATAGTAAACAAAAGAAAACTTGTATAATTTAAAGTCAAAAACTCTAATTGTTAATGAACGATTTTTAGTTAGTTTGGCAAGCTTGTCTAAGTCCGAGGGAGGGGTCTGCCTCAGAGCGACGTGGATTCGATAGGCGAACAAAAACGAGTCTCTTCTAACTATGTCTCAGACCGGCAAAGCCTCAACACCAGGTCAGGGGGAGGGGAGGTCTGTCCCATACCGACGTGGACACCGGTGGCAAGGCAA
Organism: Sepiola atlantica; assembly: GCA_963556195.1. Classification (NCBI taxonomy): domain Eukaryota; kingdom Metazoa; phylum Mollusca; class Cephalopoda; order Sepiida; family Sepiolidae; genus Sepiola; species Sepiola atlantica. The sequence continues at coordinate 137,112,622 of OY744527.1, read as the reverse complement.
AAGCGAGTCACTGAAGCCTGTTACGCATCGACTTATATTGAGATCAGTTGTACGTGGCCCCACCACTCTCCTAACCGAATTCAGTCAGCAAACAAAGAAACCAAGAAAATGTAATTCTATCAATGACCGTAAGTTCTCTTAACCTATGCCCACCCTCTCTCCTAATAGAATTTAGTCAGAGAACAAAGAAAGAAAAGAAATGTGTCTATGTTGTCCCTGTCTCTGTTGTGTTTGGAATTCTCGGTCCATAGATATCCAAGAAAATGTAATTCCACCCATGACCGTAAGTTCTCTTAACCTACATCCACCAAAATCAACTCATTGGCGAGTAGCTTGGGTGGCCTTATTGATCCAAATCACACCTGTCTTTCGTCTAGAAATGGAGAGTGACATCCTTTCCAACCAAGCTCAGACACAGTGGCGCCCGACTCCACAATATTTGTGTCTATCTATCAAATCTGATTTCTCTCGACCAACATCTGCTCTATGCATTGGTTGCTACCTTGATACACTGCGACAATCTAAGCTGAAATCCTAGACAGCCTGGTGTCTACCTTTATCGGTTTTTGGTTTCAATGAATATAACTATGCCTTCCCCGGTTAATTCACACTAGCGCGATACTCTGATCGCTGACCTTCGTAGGCCCACTTCTAATTCATACTAGTGTGTATTTTGGCTCCCTCCTCTGTAGGTTCGCTTAACATTGTCACAGTGCTAGGATATCCGGGGAGTTTTTCAGGAGAAAGGTTTCTACATCGTTGATGTTGGTTCTAAGTTCCTGGATATTTGTTAATGCGAGCCTCAAGGGCGGAGGCGAAGATGTTTTCTGTTGGGTGTCTGGTTTAGGTTTGACTTTCTTGTTTTGAGATAGAATGGGTTGGGCAAAGTGGGTGCTTGTTTGGTGCCAATAAGCTCACACAACTGGTCCATTAGTCGTGACTTTGTCTATGTGGGTTGTGGCCTCGGGAAAGCCCACAAGGCGTAACATGGCACGTACAGTTACCCACAGTATTATACAACTGTTGATGGAGCAGCCGTTCTTAGCGCTACCTAAGAGTTAGGGCTCCTGTACTGACAGTCGGAAACAGCAACCAGACAAGCTGTCTAACCTGTACCCTCAACCTATCGGAACAAAAGCAACCCAGATTAGTCATGTAAGACTTAGTGACGAAAAATCTTCCCCCAAGTTGCCCAGATAGAGAGAAAGAGAGACTGCATTCATTGTCCTAGTCAGGAAACAAGGCCAGGCACTGGGCGTCCCAGCGCTAATACCTCTGCACCTGGCTAATAGACAGAGAAGGAGTGTGAAGGCCGGGCGATAAGCAGAGCCTATCTACTTCTTAAGCAATTTTAGGTTTGCAAACCGGATATTTTGTTTGAGACTCCAGCTATAGAAAGGTAGTCGATCAGGACTAAAGAGGCTTCCCTCCCCGATGGTTTGCTACCAAGACGCAAGTGGTTAGTAGCAAGGTTTTATTATCAGAGTTTTCCTTCTTCTAGATGGATGACCTGACAAGGTCTACGGGTTCATCACACCGAGAGGAGATAGCCTGTGCCCATGTACTAGTCAGGTATTTCCGAGCCCCCGCAAGTAAAAAAACAAAAAAAAACTTTCATATATATATATATATATATATATATATATATGTAGATCGAAGGCGATGTCTAGGCTTATTCTATGGAGAGCAGTAGAAGATTGAAGATGGGTTCGCCTCTTATGAGCTAGATTTGTTGTGGGGACATTTCTCGCAGTCAGTAATGTGGGTGGAGTGCTAATTATTTTTTCATAAGTCAGAAGAGAGAACATCTATCTATGACGTCATGGTATAGAGGACAATTTAGAAAGTACGCCGAGGAAAAACTAGCAGAAAAAAAAATATTTTAAATAAATAAAGAAAGAAACATCTGAATGACACAGAATTTAAATAAAAGTAAAAATTATAATCTTAAAGTAAGAGACAGATACAAGTAGTAAAAACAAGATAAAAATAGAACGAAAAACTTAGTTCATAATAATCTTGGTCTGTTCTGTTCATGTTTAGAATTATTCTTGTGGGGTGGAGAAACAAAAAAAAGAAGACGATCCGTTCTATGGCGCTTCCTTCTAGATTTAAGAGATTGGCAAATACTACTTTTTTAGGGGGGGTCTTTTTTGCCTGCTTTAGCTAGGGAGATTTGTTTAAACTACGGACATGGCACTGACCCACGTGGGACATTTGTAGTCCTGCAGGTGTCCCTATTTACTTGTCTCCCCACGAGGATAGAGTTAGTTACAAGGTCGGTTTTGAATGTAGGGAAAATCCAGCTCCTCAAAAAGGGGCACTCTTGATTGGAACGAAAATTAAAATTGCCTCAGTCTAAAAGGATTTCTCTTTCACTGACCGAGGAGACGAAAAGATGAAGTGTAGTATCAAAACAGATACTACACTTTGCTCCTATCTTAAAAGAGACCTTGTGTCTAACTCTGCCCTCGTGGGGGGGGGGGCAAGTAAGTAGGGACACTATCTCTGCAATGTTAAGTTTTGTAAATAAAAGCATTTTTAAAATGTTATTTTGCTTGTAAATAAATCTGCACAACATCTGCTTATTTCAATGTTTTGGGTTTAAATTTGTTTCGTTTGTTTATACATTTTTAATAAAAAGTTTGTAACCTTTTTTAACTAAACACTTATTTATTTTATAAATCTCCAAAGTTTACAAGCAAAACGTTTTGTAAAATATCTGCAAAAGCAAGTGTGTTGTTTATAATTCAGCCAGAAATAAAGGAAAAAGAAACCGGTGTCGTTTATGATTTTGGGGTGCCTCAAGTCTAATTGATCCAACAAAATGAATGGAGAAATGGAAAATATAGAAGATAAAATCAAATAAAAATTTCTTTGCTTGACTAATAATTTGTTCCTTTTATTCAAAGAACATTATCAAAGTAACAAAAAAGACATTTTGGATCGAAGCGATAGTATTTATAGAAGAAGGCAGGGGAGGTGTATTCAGAAGAGCGGAGGAGGAGAGGAAGAAGGTTAAGTGGCATGTGGGGAGAAATTAGTAGGGGAAAAAGAGTCACGTTGGCCGGTTGATGTTTTTAGGTCTCTTCGACGAACCGAGTTACGAATTTTAGGAAGGAAAATATGACCCATGTAGGTGTATTAATCATTATATTTGACGACATGGTTAAATAGTGCATGGTAATTATTAGTTTGTCACCTTCAATTCTTCAGAGTATATGATTTACTCCCATGTGCGATACGCAAGTTCACAGAAAAATTAACACCTCATCAAAACAAAGAATCTAAGTAGAAATAGAAACACAATTTGGTTTAACTCATTATTTAACAAAAATGTAAAGATAAATCTATAAAACATATTGCTCAAACTAGTAAAAACACTTCCTAACATCGAACAAACTACATATTTGACAAGAACACACTAAAACTTAGCTAAAGTTGCACAGAAAACATTTTATGAATAATAAAAACACGACAAAAGGATGTACAGCACACTATAAATATCTAAAAACACACGTGTAACTGTAAAACAAAATCTGAGTGTCCATTAAATGGAAAATGCTTACAAACAAACTAATTTACTAAGCCACTGTAAAAAGTAAAGAAAACACGAATTAAATATAAAGTGGAGTGACAGAGAGCACTTTCAAACAAATGAACTAAGTACACAAAAGTACATTAAATAACAAGAAATACGAATGCAGCATAACACTGCCAGACTACATATGACACCTTAAAAATTCAAGTCAAAACAGACCAAATATTACATTTGAAATCAAGAAAATAACTTCAGTTATAACAATTCAAGGCACTGTAACCTTTGCTTAGAAGAGAAAATAGAAATGATCACACACTCAGTACAAAGAAATGTATTAAAAACGATCAGAACTTATATTTAAATGAAGACATAAAAATAAATTCCTACTAAGCCATTAAAAAAATCAAATAAATATAGAAATAAATAAATAAAACAAAATAAAAAATAAAAAACAGTACATAAAGAAAATAAACACCTGCATAACACATATAAAAAAAACACCCCCCAAAATGCATAAACCAACAAATTAACAAATCTTGAAAGGAAAAAAAAAACTAAACAAAGTAGTTTAAAACATAGCCTGCCAAAATAAACTACATGTCCGTAAACTAATCAATTAATCGAATAATACTGGATGTTCCATCACACACCCCATAAAGACAACCTTCCACAAAGCATATAAATATGGTACACACGTGGGAGCGAATGACCTGATTTGAAGAATACAAGACAAGAAATTACTAGGCATCATTAAATTTTGATCCCATATCTCCAAACCGATATATATATATATATATATATATATATATATATATATATATATATATATATATATATATATATATATATGTATATAAATAAATATGAATTATTTATTACCTACAGACATCAATGTTTCATGCTAACGCAATCTTCAGTGCAGGAAGTTAATTTCCGACGGTCGGCGGGCGCGAACTCCGATCACAAATCGCTACTGATTCGCAGTCAAGAGCGTTTTCCCATTGACCACCACAAATTAGCTTAGAATTAAGGAGGAATTAACTTTGTAAATACCAAGTCGACGGGTATTTTACAACGAGCAGCGAAAGTGATCTACAACAACAAACTGTGTTGGATCTCGCAATGAAGCTAGTAGTACTGCTTGTTATTAAACTCACTCAGAGTGCCCGGCCTTAGTTAAGGGGGCTTTTAATATATATACAGAAAATGAATGATAGAAATAATAGTTGTACAATTACAATATTTATTAAAATATCAGAAGTTCAAAAGCAAGGAGGGATCTCATTATCCTTAATCCATGGATTTTCAAAGAAATATGGTATATATATATATATATATATATATATATATATTAATATAGTATATATATATACTAGCAGGAAGACCCGACGTTGCTCGGGATTGAATGAGGATTATCACTATGCTCATAACACCATATTACTTTCTTTGTTTTCACTACTCCTCCCTCCTCCTGTTTCACCTCCTAATATAGTCGAACGAAGATGAAATGTTGGAAAAATCTATGAATTAGTGTCTTCTACATATGGTTTAAATTTCATTAAAATCGGATATACATATTTGAAGTTTTAAATGGTTTCTGCCCCCATGGGTCACTTAGAGGTGGGGGGGGGGCACGTAGATATTTGGAACATAGAGGGTAAGGTAGAGATTTGGGATTACTTCCATTTTCTTCCACAGAGAATTTTATACATGTGATATAAATTTAATGGCTATTACTTTTTAATGCGTATCAGTGTCTTTGTGAGGTGGTTTGGCCAAATGTTGGCCAATGAGCTCGCAGGGCGCATTGATATCATTAGTTCCCAAAACGACTACTTCAGCTCCTTTAGAAATTGCAAATGATCGGCAGACGGTTCTCTGGCACCAGGCGAGACGGATCACCTCATCTTCTCCTCTGCCTTTGTCATCGACATCCTGTGATGCTATCTTCACTGAAGATATATTCATCAACTAAGCTTCAGCAGACTTTTAACTTCTCCCTATTCTAATAAACCATTTCGTTGATGTTATACGGTTTCCATAGCTCACTTAGGTTAGGAGGGCACTTAGAAATTCAGAACCACTTTCATCCCCCCCCCCCCCAGTTTTATACATAGGATTTAAATTTCATAAAAATAGGATATATTTGAAGTTATAAGGGGTTATGCCCTCATAGACCCCTTAGGTGTTCATTTAGAGATTCAGGAACACTTTCATTGTCTTCCCCATACAATTTTACATAAGAATACACTTTTAGATTTTAGGGAGCATATATACATACTGACATTGAGATATATAATATAATATAATATAATATACTATAATATAATATAATATAATATAATATAATATTCGGGATTTGTTTTAAAAACATGTTTATTCATACAATTCTTTTTGCACATTTTTAAAACACACATTTTTTCATTTTTGATGAAAAACTCTTTTGAAAACATCTTGAATTTATTATTAAGAAAAAATGTATGTTTTGAAAATGTGCAGAAACAATTGTATGTATAAAAATGTTTTTTTAAAACAAATTCGAAACATTTATTAAATTATTATATTATATCTTGAGCTCTAGTAATTATATACTATTGAGCTATTAACACAACCTTTGTGTTTATTTAAAGGAATTTAAATAATATATATATATATATATATATATATATATATATATATATATATATATATATATATAATAATAATAATGGTAATAATCCAGGTAAAAACATCCACAGGGTAGTAATCCAAAGAATTTCAACCGGGTTTATAAAAAGTGCTCAATATCAAATAGAGCTTTATATATGATTATTTTTATTTACACAGACATGTACAAAATCTGCGACACTGGCATGTCGATGTTATCGATCAACAGTTATTATAAACTGAGATCTCATCAGGCAGAGTTAGAATCCGATCTTAACCTCAGATCATATTTGGAGAGAATGAAGTGGAGAGAAAAAGAAGAAGAAGAAAAGAAATTTAGAATTTCAAAATTTAGGGAATCACATAATTTAGGGCAGTTAAAATTTAAAAAGTTAAAAACTAAAATCTAAAACAAACAAAACAAATCAGGGTTTTTTCCCGTCTAATAAACCGGTATCGTCGGGGCCTTTGGGTCTGGATTTACGCCGGTCTATTGGGGGTTGCCGGTCCTGTGCAGTTCTAGGAGGTGCACCCTCTCAGACTTTGCCTCCCCTCTTTGGGGAGGAGTAAGTTTATTGCTTACGCATCTACCAGGGAATGCCGACGGGGCTGCTCAGGCAATTTTTAATGGCCAGAGTGCTCACATCTCGAGCGCTGGCTTTTCAAACCCCACTTTCCCGACCCGACCTTGGGTCACATCTTACTTGTGGGAGTAAGATAAAACTGGCCTTGTGCCTAACTCCTGTAGCGGAGTAAATAAAGTGTAGTATCTGTTCCGATGGATACTGCACCCCATAGACTGGTATTGTCTTGGCCTTCGGGGTTTGATTTACGCCGGTCAATGGGTCTTTCCTGTACAGTTCTGGGAGGTCCACCTTCCCAGGCTTTGCTTCCCCTCTTTGGGGAGGAGTAAGTTAATTGCTTACTGTCTGAGGCGCCCCTACGGGGAATGCTGACAGGGCTGCCCAGGCAATTTTTAAACCCCACTTTCCCGACCCGACCTTGGGTCACATCTTACTTGTGGGAGTAAGATAAAAACTGGCCTTGTGCCTAACTCCTGGAGAGGAGTAAATCAATACTCTCTTCATTATATGTCTCTCTTTCCACTTTATTTTATTTTATTTCATTTATTTATTTGTTTTGTTTGTTTTAGATTTTAGTTTTTAACTTTCTAAATTTTAACGGCCCTAAATTTTGAAATTCTAAATTTCTTTTCTTCTTCTTTTTCTCTCCACTTCATTCTCTCCAAATATGATCTGAGGATAAGATCGGATTCTAACTCTGCCTGATGAGATCTCAGTTTATAATAACTCTTGATCGATAACATCGACATGCTAGTGTCGCAGATTTTGTACATGTCTGTGTAAATAAAAATAATTATATATATATATATATATATATATTAGACAGAGATATTTTATCGCAAATTCCTGAAAGTCGAATTAAATAGTAATTAGCATCATTGGATTCCTCGTAAAGTATTAACCTGTGAATACAACGAATATAACTGGCAATTCTCCTCGACCATTGGTTGTGATCTGGGCCGATCAAACACTGGCTAACAGATTGAATTCAGAATTCAGAGTTACATTCTACAATAAGATTTATCACAATTTTTTACGAAGAATCCATGTAATGGATTTTGATGAAAATTAGAATAAGGATTCTAAACATAAAATTATATATTGATTTAATATCTTCATAAGGGGACATAAAAGTGGTGCAACACTGTTCTGTTCAGGGGAATTAATTTTATCCGTCCTGGGACGTGTTTTCTTCTAGTTTACTTTAAGAATAAAGGAGTGCTTGAGTGTTAAAAATGATGAAATAAAATATCATTTTAACGTTTACATTTTTAATGATTTAAAATAACAAATTAAAAACAAATCATATTATATGGCTTTCTTATGAGTTTATTATTTTTCAGTAATTCAAATTTTTTATATCAACAATGCTATAAACAAAAACATTCCTCAATTTCTACGACACATTTTGTTTTAATCTTCTCATATATAAGGACGACTCTCATTCCCGGACAACGCTGGATGCCCCTGCCAGTAGCTAATAAAGACGAGTTTAAGTTTGATTCATTGTTGAGATGACATATTTCTTCTTTTGTGTGAAACTTAGGAGAGCATTTACTAAACTGAACTCGCTTTTATTAGCTATGTATAATTAACTATTAACAAAATACGAATATACATTTAATTAGGCAAGTCTGGATACGAGCATTGTCAGGCATTGGACATTCATTAAAAATTGAACACGCATTTCTAAACAGAAACTTGACTTGAATTGTTAGTTTCTTAACTGAGAAAACTTTGCTCAAAGGAATTTGTTGAGATGAATCACGCAGACAAATAAAAATTGTGTTATTAACTTTTGTGAACATTTTTTTTTCACTTTACTAATCATCTCAAAATAGTGTTCTTCTCACTTTACAGACCATCTCAAAATAGTGTAATAGATTTGAAACTTAAATCATTCTAGATTTTTGTTCGATTTGCAAAAAGTTTGAATTCCAAAGAAATTATTTCTATAAGTAATAATAGATAATGAAATAATTCGTTCATGACATTAAACTGCATCCGGTGGTGAGCCCTAAATTTGGGGTGTATGGAGTCACTACTTAGTTTTCACTACTCCCAGGTCCATTCTGACCCGGAGTAGTAGTTTAGGCATAACATTTTTTAACAAGGGATGATTGACATGTCATCTCCCCCATCCTAACTCATATCAACTAACGTATAATTTAAGCAAAAATAACACAAGTAAAAAAAAAGTCGAGGTCGACCGTAGTCGAGGTCGACCCAATGGCTCCCTTTACATTAGCTACTACACAGAGATGTAGGGGAGGGCACCACTCATTTACCAGTATTACTCCACTTACCCTTGATCTTTACACCTTATAATGCTGGGAGTTTAACGAGGGGGCATTAAGTACCAGTTTTTGAGTCATTGGTATGACTCAAGCAAGGATTGAACCGTGGTCTCTTGGCCCATTAGCGAACATTCTTACTATTATGCCAAATGCGTCAATCATAACACAAGTAAACTGTGTAATCAAAGCATAGAACAAATGTAAATACAAATAATGAAGAAAGGAAATGCAATAAAATGAAAACATGTATTTCCATTAATGAAAAATGCTGATCTCAAGCCGAACTCTTCCTGGTTTCTGTGTTTGAATTTGAATATTACTGCTGGGTTGAGAAATGATAACCACTTCGTATACAAGAAGTGTAAGACAATGGAAATGGATGAGAACTCAGATGTGGAGAAAAAAGTATATTTGGATGGTGAGGCTATTGAGGTTGTTCAGAAGTTTTCTTACCTTAGTGATACGATTGGAGCACAGGGTGGAGCAGGTGCTAGTGTGATTGCAAGAGTTAGGAGTGGATGGAGTAAGTTCAGGAGCATTACCACTGTTGACCAAGGTAGGAGTCTATCAGGCATGTGTATGCAGTGTGATGATGTATGAAAGTGAAACCTGGTCAGTGAGGGTTGAGGACATGCGTTGCATGAAGAGAAATGATATGAGTATGATATGATGGATGTCAAATGTGTGCCTTAAAGACAGGCTTAGATCTGATGACCTCAGTATAGAGAGATGTGTGTGAAACAGGAGACTTTGATGGTATGATCACGTTGAACAAATAGATGAGAGTTCTTGGGTCAGTAGATGTAGAACGGATGAGGTAGCAGAGTCCGTTCACAGAGGAAGGACAAGGAAAACATGGAAGAATGTGATAAGGATGGATTTGAGAGAAAGAAGGATAAATAAAGACCTGGCCAGAAATAGGTTTGGAAGTAAATTTCTAAAAGCTGTCCAACACATGCCAACGTTTAAAACGGATGTTAAACCGAATATGATAATGAAAATGAAAATAATTTTAAGTGTATTTACATTAATGAAAAGAGCTGATATCAAATGGAAACTTCCCGATTTCTTTGTTTGAATTTGAATATTACTGTGATACTGAAATGATTGAAATACACATTTTTATAATGGCGAAGTATGCTGAAAGTATGTTTTTTACAAGTTGATAATAAGAAATATAGGAACATGCCCCCATCTCAATAACGGCTTATAAGCATAATATTTTCAGGATTTCTATTCTAACATACAAATATTGACGGATAAGGAAACAAGCATTGAAGTTGGTGGACTTACATTGATTAATGTCCATTTAGCAATCTGATTCTATTTTTTATATCAACTTTCAACTCAAATAGCATTTGATAGTGTCAGGTCAAAGGTTAATTTTAAAGTTTTGTATCTACAAACATTTATGTAACTAATTTAAGGGATGTAATTTTAAAGTTTATATTTTATAACCTTCTATGTTACACAGAGAGTAGATGATTGATTCAGCTAATAAGAACATAATTAGAGATTGCACTCTGACCTCTAAGACTCAAATAAGTTGAAGGTTCTACAACTTGATTTAGTCAATGGAGTTTGGAGACAGTTGACTTGTTGAATCGCTGAACTGTGAAAACTGGAGAGTAAGCTTGAGAAATATACAAAAAACGTGTGACGTGTGGATAAGAGAAAAATGACGTTAAAGGAAGATTAAAATTGATTCTATAGTCTGCAGTTGTATCCACTACGGCAATCAAACACATCCAATACAAAAAGAGAGAGGGAGAAAGATAGAGGGAGAGAAAAATAGTGGTAAACATGTTGAGAGAGAGAGAGAGAGAGAGAGAGAGAGAGAGAGAGAGAGAGAGAGAGAGAGAGAGAGAGATGTGTTCACGCAACTCTATAAGAGGCTCTCTTCATCTATGTGTCGATCTGCTTAATTTTAAATTAGTATTTTTCATGCATTTCTTTGTTTGAATTTAAGCATTGCTATAACATTCAAATTGTTGAAATATTAATTATTATAATGGTAAAAATCTGCTTGAATTGTTATTTTTGTACATTTTCATGAAAAGAAAACATAATTTACTTCCCTATTGAAGGATCAAAAACCATTACAATGCTTTATAGTTCAGTTGACATTGTATTCTGCAGCGAAATGTTCTAAAAAAGTTTGGTCAGATTCAAAACAGTTCCACTTTTGGGCTTTTCGAACTTTATAGTGTTTCGAAATTTTTGATGTAATCTCTGACCTTCTTCAGATGCATCGTGTCGAACCCAGGAATCTTTATATCGGACTCGGGAATCTGTACAGAATTTGGAATTGGATTAGCTTGCTCTCGTTCTGTCAGCCATGACCGTCTAGAAATCTGAAGTAATTCATAATTGTATTCTGAGTATCACCTGTACTGAGGATTGAACCTTTAACCTCCAGAAGACTGTCACTGAAAACTGATTATTACTTAGAATTTATATTTGTTGTGCCAGATATAATGGATATAAATGCTCAGTAACAATCCGTTCTAATGAGTTTGATAAGACGCATCTGAAGAAGGTCGGAGGTTACATTGACCGAAACGTGAGAATCACATTCAAGATGAGAACAGTAGTCTGAACAATCCAAATAACACACACTGTACCGTGTATTTATCTCGTACTTCTACAATGTAGAATTGGACACAGTTTCTATGTAGAGTGAAATTCTAAACACCATAGTGTTGCTAGCCAAAACCTGCTCCCTATTTACCTGCCTCCCCAAGAGGACTGAATGTGACACAAGTTCGGTTTAATGTGAAGGGGGGGATACTCTGCTGACCCCAAAAGGACACTTTGGATGGGGGAAAAAAAGAAGCAGAATTGCCCAAGTCTTGAAGGATTTTTCTTCCTCTGACAGAATGATAAAACAGATACTAGACTTTTAATTATTTATTGATGAATAAAAAATCAATTTTACTCACAAATTAAACACAAGGCCATCAAAAGTGTGGGGTGATATTGGTCACCCTCTGTCTACCTTACTCTTAATTAGATGCATTTAGACCTATTCATCCAAACACTGTTTCTTTTCATTCTTTCATCATTTAGACCTATTCATCCAAACACTGTTTCTTTTCATTCTTTCATCATTTAGACCTATTCATCCAAACACTGTTTCTTTTCATTCTTTCATCATTTAGACCTATTCATCCAAACACTGTTTCTTTTCATTCTTTCATCATTTAGACCTATTCATCCAAACACTGTTTCTTTTCATTCTTTCATCATTTAGACCTATTCATCCAAACACTGTTTCTTTTCATTCTTTCATCATTTAGACCTATTCATCCAAACACTGTTTCTTTTCATTCTTTCATCATTTAGACCTATTCATCCAAACACTGTTTCTTTTCATTCTTTCATCATTTAGACCTATTCATCCAAACACTGTTTCTTTTCATTCTTTCATCATTTAGACCTATTCATCCAAACACTGTTTCTTTTCATTCTTTCATCATTTAGACCTATTCATCCAAACACTGTTTCTTTTCATTCTTTCATCATTTAGACCTATTCATCCAAACACTGTTTCTTTTCATTCTTTCATCATTTAGACCTATTCATCCAAACACTGTTTCTTTTCATTCTTTCATCATTTAGACCTATTCATCCAAACACTGTTTCTTTTCATTCTTTCATCATTTAGACCTATTCATCCAAACACTGTTTCTTTTCATTCTTTCATCATTTAGACCTATTCATCCAAACACTGTTTCTTTTCATTCTTTCATCATTTAGACCTATTCATCCAAACACTGTTTCTTTTCATTCTTTCATCATTTAGACCTATTCATCCAAACACTGTTTCTTTTCATTCTTTCATCATTTAGACCTATTCATCCAAACACTGTTTCTTTTCATTCTTTCATCATTTGTCCATCACTTTCAAGTCAGCAGTCACCACAATACCATATTTACTCTGTGAGCTACTCTACTTAAAGTATTCACAACGGTTTGTAATTTTTTATATAAATCTATGGAGTAGGACAATAAAAAACAACCAAGAAAAGAAAGAAAAAATCCACCGAATCCTTTCTAAAAAAAAGACCGCCCACTGTTTTCCAGTTTGTTTAGAATAAAAAACAAAGAAGTCGATCTTTAAATGGGAAAGGGATTTAAGTGAGAGGAAATGAAATTGGAGTGGATTATGGGAGTGGATGGTATCTTTTCAAGATAAGAAACAATTTGGGAAGACCAAGGTCAAAGTAAAAGTAGGAAGTGGGCACATTAGATGAAATTCAATTACAAAAAGATAAAAAAGTCGATGTCAGAACTCATTCACTCAACTAGCTAATAGGTTACCATAACCGGACCAAGAACCACATGCGCCATACTCAAGCAGGGAACATGTACTCATACTTGACTTTCTTTTGTATACATGAGCTTGCAACTTGTACTCACCCTTTGTTAACTTCTATGGAATGACATATCTTTCTATCAGATCTAGTTTTAACCTTAAACTGATGCTTGAAGAATAAAATCAGATCCGATGAGAAAAAGATTCACTCAAATGCCATCCCCTCTGACGCATCATCCATACCACTATTTTAGCTACGACCAAGATCACGAGAAACACCATTTGTTTCTCCCTACTAAATACTTAGGATCAATATGAGCCATCACCTCATTGACATATTTCCAGAACCGCCGAAGTTCGATGCTCCCAACCACTCCCCAATTGGAGCTTTTTGAGTGCAGCTCAGCACCAGGCAAAAAACTGTGATTCATTCATCGGTCTACAATGGCCCTCGATTATAGGGCCCCATGCAGACTACTCTGTCATGGTTCGACTCAGGAAAGTCAATGACTGCCAAATCAGGCATCCTTTAGCCTCCCCATCTTTCCCAGCGACGTTGAATACAGACCTGTCTGTGAACCCACAGTCTTCCTTTCCTCCAGATTTGAACTGCACCATCCATCCAGCAAAAAGGACCATGAAGTGAAGCATTACCGTTTCATGCATTGCACGCCAATCAATTTGTTGCGGTTAATTTTGGCCCTTGTAATTGTTTCAAAATGTATAAATGCCTTTGTCACTACCTTGATGTTCTCAAAGCATGGCACAAAGACAGTGATATCATCAGCAAACACAGAAACCCTGGTTCGTGCCCCTCCAGGTAAGGTTATTCTGCATAGAAGCAAACTTGCCACCCCAGCCCCTAGTTTGCAAAGTAGTGGCTCCAACACAAGGACATAAGTAGAAGCAACAGCGGGTAACCCTGTACACAAAGTGACAGCAGCAAATGATTGTGAATGCTTTTTATTCACTTGCACGACTGCCTTTGGCAAGCGATATAGAATGGAGATCGATTTACACAAGTCCAGTTTAAAACCGGTGGTCTATAAAACAGATGATAAGCTTTGGACTAATCTAAATTGATCAGTGTGGTCTCCATGTCATCTTCTATCACCTTGATGATCGTACGAATACGATGTAAATTCTTCTGAATCGATCTATCCCTCTGTTCAGGCTTGATCAATTCCACAATAACAACTTGCAACCGGTTTGATAGATCCGGGCCAAGATTTTTAACTCTGCGTTATGGGTCTGTAATCACCTAGCTTCTTCCCACCATTCTGCTTCTTCAGCAATGCGATCACAATTTCAATCACCTGACTAGGAATAGATCTCTAATCGAACCAATGATTGAACACATTCGTTGGAAGCGCTATAAAACTGTGCAACAGCCTCAAGAACAATTCTTATGACAGACCATCAAATCCTGGCGGTTTGTTGTAGCTAACTGCTTCACTGAAGCCAAGATCTCACATTCCGTAATCCTACGTTCACAACCAGCTGCTCCGGCCGTGTCAAGGCTTGGAGAGTCAGCCAAATGGTTGTAAACCACCTGGACGGGGAGTCTAAGCAGTTGGCTAAAGTGATCCTAGAAGTGCTTCGAAAATCCCTCCCAAATCTCCAAAAGCAATACCAAGGTACGTTCATTCAGATACGTGACTTTCCAAATGCATCTATCCGAACCTTGATGGAGCTCTTCCTTATGCTCATCTGCATCGGACTTAACGACTTCATTGGATACATTTTTTAGTCTTACTCTCGTAACACTCGCTAGCCTTCTATTGCAGCCCCCCCTCCCTTCTATGAACTTTAGTCCTAGCCCGAAAGCCAGGGTTCCCTAACAACGAAGTGTTGGTATCTTTCTACACAACAGTTTGAATGGGTAGATCAATCCGTATATTGTTTATTACTTGTATGCATTAGCAGGCAGCGCTGGCAGGGGAGTGGTGTGTCAACTAGTAGCCTATAAACAGTTGGATACATGTTTTATTTTCAAATTCGTGTTTGTGTTATAAATAAAGCCAACTTTAAATTTCAATTGATTCCGATTTAATTGTAATTAAGAAATTCTCTTTTTCTGAGAAGTGTTTCATTCATGTCTTTCAGTCGTAATTCAAAGTGTTCATGATTTGTTTGTGCCGTTCAGCTGAATCGCATTCCAAAACTTGCATAACTACCATGAAGGTTGTCAGGTCAGCGTGTAACTACAAACAATACGAACATTATCAAAACGTGTGTGTTTTATTGATACCATTAATCAACTCTCTTACCAAGTCAGCCTTCTTTGTGATTTTAAAGGCAGCTTTAACTTGCCAAGTTGAATTCTTTGGAAACGGGCGACACAATTTTGCTGACCTCTCTATGGTGGCATGTGTCAAATTACTATTTTTTGTTTATTTGGGTTTTTTTGTTTTAAATATTTGTTATTTTTCATTAGAACAACAAACAAAAAATAAAAAAACAACAAACTCGATAATAAAACTTTTATCTTATCATTTTATACTAGTTAAAATCCTATACAGAATAATCATGTTTACACATGAGTTCTTGTTAGGTTAACAAAGTTAAGTGACGTTTAGCCTGGTCAGTACCAGATAGGTGACCATTTAGGGATATCAGGCGCTGCTGTATGTGAGAGGACGGCGATACCGTGCAAGAAAACAAAATGCTAAAACTAACGTTGTTATATCCCCTCACCAGGATATACTGCGATTGGGGACGGCTTGTGAATTCAATATTCCCTAAAAACTTTTTCCTTTGAAAGAAGCCGGCTCAATCTGCCCAGGCTGAATGGTGTACCAGGTATCCATGTATTGCTAGGTCAATTTTATTGCATATAATGCTAGAAAATTTCTCACACCTGCCAGTATCCTATATCTCTACAAAGCCACTATTCACCCATGCATGGAGTATTGTTGCTATATCTCTACAAAGCCACTATTCACCCATGCATGGAGTATTGTTGCTATATCTCTACAAAGCCACTATTCACCCATGCATGGAGTATTGTTGCTATATCTCTACAAAGCCACTATTCACCCATGCATGGAGTATTGTTGCTATATCTCTACAAAGCCACTATTCACCCATGCATGGAGTATTGTTGCTATATCTCTACAAAGCCACTATTCACCCATGCATGGAGTATTGTTGCTATATCTCTACAAAGCCACTATTCACCCATGCATGGAGTATTGTTGCTATATCTCTACAAAGCCACTATTCACCCATGCATGGAGTATTGTTGCTATATCTCTACAAAGCCACTATTCACCCATGCATGGAGTATTGTTGCTATATCTCTACAAAGCCACTATTCACCCATGCATGGAGTATTGTTGCTATATCTCTACAAAGCCACTATTCACCCATGCATGGAGTATTGTTGCTATATCTCTACAAAGCCACTATTCACCCATGCATGGAGTATTGTTGCTATATCTCTACAAAGCCACTATTCACCCATGCATGGAGTATTGTTGCTATATCTCTACAAAGCCACTATTCACCCATGCATGGAGTATTGTTGCTATATCTCTACAAAGCCACTATTCACCCATGCATGGAGTATTGTTGCTATATCTCTACAAAGCCACTATTCACCCATGCATGGAGTATTATTGCCACATCTGGGCTGGTGCACTAACCACTAGTCTCTACCACTTAGAGAGGGTTAAAAAAAACTCTAACTTAATAGATCCCACACTGTCTACCAAGCTCCAGCCCCTGTCCCATCGCTGCAATGTTGCATACCTGTTCTTATTTTACAAGTACTTCAATGAACTTAATGCACTTGTACCCTATAAATGTAAATACCCCCCAAAACACCGAAAAGCAGCAAAATCCACCTCTTCACTATAGAGGTCCCCAGATGCCGGAAAACTTTCTACTCAATTAGCTTCTTTTCTCAAACTGCTTGCCTTTCGAATTCCTTCCATGCTCCCTGTTTCACCGACTCTACCAACATGCAGTAATTTAAATGTAATGTGAACAAACATCTCACAACACAACTTCCTGCTTAAGATACCCCCTATAAATCTGGTCCTTAATTCTCAGTAGCCCCTTACATGTTAGTAGCAATATGCCTTTTTTGGGATGAATAAATTAAAAATAAATCTTGTGTAGAGAGGTGGGCATAAATTTCTGCTATTTTCATGGTTATATTGAATAGACTCTCTCAGTTAGGGTTAGGGTTAGGGTAAAAATCGACAGAACTGGATGAGTAACGATCTTTGTTGCAGATATCATGGGAACACTAACAATTTGACAATATTATTTAGCCGTAATTGAAGATTATTTTGTGAGGTGATTTTCATGTAAAATAATTTTGAAACGTTTAGTTTGGAAATGTAACGTTCAAATTCGAATGCTTGCTAGTATGAGCTCGTATTCAGGTGTATACAGACGTGTAAGATAGTAGGATAGAAATACACTTCTGACAATCAGATTTACTGTAAAGCTACAGTGGGGTGTTGTTATTAGTTTCTTTTAAGTATTTATTATTGTTATGTATATGCAAGTATATTATAAGGTTTACTAAAAGAAAATCAAGCAAACAAAAAAGGGACACTCTAGTTCAACATATATGTGGGTATGTAAACACTTCAGGGAGCTGACCCCCTCCCTGGCTTGTATAGTTCATGGTCACTCTTGGTGGCTGGTGTCTGCCTTGTTCAGTCTTATTTCTTGGGGAGAAGGCCCTCTTTAGCCTTTGTTTGAGAATGATGGTATCACAATAAAAACAACGGTTTCTGGTCAGCCACATAACCAGTTTAAGGGTAGACTTTTTAGTCAGTCAACCTTGTAACCTCTTCCATCCCTATTGGCTCTTGAATGGCTTACTTACAGGAGGGATTGAACGCTGGTGGTGGGGTCTCTTTCAGGCGTGGTTTATCTTGAAGTGATTCTACCTTTCTCTTCCTTACTATTTCCTATAGTAACATCAAAGGTTTCAAGTCAAATTTTCCTGATGTTCAGTCCTTTCTCTTGGACAAATCTCCTCACATCCTTGCTTCTATTGATAGCAACGATCTACATGTGGATGGTTATTTGCCTCTTGTTTGCTTAGACTCTTTCATGCATTTGCATGGTCTTACACTTTTTTTTTAGCAAGGATCTCCCCATTGCACGTGTTGCTCCGTAGCCTTGAATCTCATGGGTGTCCTTTTATCTGTTTGCGATTGTCTTTGCTGCATTCCACTTCCTATTTGTTCTTTTTCTACTGTTCCATTTTTGACAATGACTGCTCTGTTGTTGATGCTATATCCGGCAATATTGATAATGCATTGCAGCTTCATCTGTCAATCTCCGTCTTTGTTTTTGGTGACTACAATGCTCATCACTCTAATCGCACAGATCTAACTTTTCTCTGTCTCATGACTTGTCTCAAATTGTCACCTTCCCCACACGCTTTCCTGATAACGACCTTCATTAACCATCCTTACTTGATCTTTTTCTCACTTCTGTTCTATTTCCTCTTCTCCATTGGGTTCTTCTGATCATGCTGTTGTTGATTTTGAGGTTGAATTTTCGGTGAAGCTTTCTGTTGATCGTATCTTCCATAGGAATACATTTAACTACAGGAAGGCTGATTGGAATGGACTTTGCAGCTTCCTATGTGACGTTCCATAAGATACTATCTTTGGTATGTCTCTGAATGTTGCCGCTGCTAAGTTACTGACTTGCTCTGGTTGGAATTGAATTGCGACCTTCATTACTCATCGTAAGTTTCAAACAAAACATCATTCTCCTCTCTGGTTTTCATTTGTTTGTGCTTCTGCAATTGCCCATCGTAACCATTACTTTAATCAGTATTGTCGGGATGGTTCTGAGGCTTCTAGACAACCCTACAGAAAGGCTAACAATGCCTGCAAGAGGGCAATCTCTAAGGCTAAGTCTGGCTATTCTCAAAGGATTCATGACTCTATCTCAATTCAAAAGGTTGGCTCTCGTTATTTCTGGAGAATCTACAATAGTGTTGTCAATGGTCTTCAGATTATTTCATCTTCTAAGGAAAAGGCTGATCTCTTTTCTCGTCTTTTTGCTGACAATTCTTCTCTTGATGATTCTGGTGCTATTCTTCCTTATTTTCCTTTGAAAACTGATCAGTCTCTTGATTCTGTCATTATCACCCGAAAGATGTTTGCTAGGGTTCTTTCTGCTCGTGACCAGTCTAAGGCTTCCGGTCCTGATTCAATTCTTGTTGTCATTCTTAAACAAGAGTACTGTTGTCATATTTCGGCTGGTGAATCTCTGTCCCATTGGCCGTACCCTTTCTTCTTCTATGCACTTTGTCCCTCTCTCACAGATGTGATTTTGCTAGTCTCAGTCTTTTCTACAAATACTATTATGCTATGTGTTCTATTATGTGATCTATTGCCTGCTTCTTTTGTTTCAGCTCGTTTGACTCATTGGTTTAGTGGTCTCCATAAATTCGCTGTTTTGATACCTCATTGTAATACAACTTCATATTCCAGTAGCTTCTTTCCAAGAACGGCAGGCTTGTGGAACTCTCTTCCTGCTGACTGTTTTCCTCCTACCTATAACTTTGGTCTTTTCAAGACAACGGTCAATAGGCATCTCCTGTCTTTGTGATAATCATATTCGTTCTTGTTAGCTCCTTACATCAAGTGGCTTCATGTCTTGTCTGGAACGATTTCCATAAAATTCTCAGTTGGTTTGTGATTTGTTTACTATTGTTGTTTATTGTTTTTATGTCAGTGTTTACTTTTTTGTAATTTTTAGATGGCTTCTTCCTCAAAAGTTTATTATAACCTCGGAAGCTGCTTTTGTCAAAGCTGTTTGATTTGTCAGCTTTAATCAGGATTTTTCTGATTTGATGCTGACCCTTGGTTTAGTATTTGGAAACTACAATGATGCTTTTTGAAGCGGATCTCGATGATTAGATCCAGAAGGTCATTTTGAAAACCTTCCATTTGTTTAACGTGGATTTTCCTGTAGTTCGAATCCAAAGGTTTTGTTATCCTTTTTGGTTTTAAAAAACCCAACATTATTTAATTCAGTTTTTTCAACACTATTTAATTCAGTTTTTCCAACACTATTTAATTCAGTTTTTTCAACACTATTTAATTCAGTTTTTTCAACACTATTTAATTCAGTTTTTTCAACACTATTTAATTCAGTTTTTTCAACACTATTTAATTCAGTTTTTTCAACACTATTTAATTCAGTTTTTTCAACAGTTTAATTAAGTATTCCTTATCGTTGGGGTTAGTATGTTTATTTAGAAAGACGTTTAATTTGGCCTAGAGGGTACAACACTATCAGTTGAACTGGGAGCAAAATAGGATTAGTTTAGGCTCGCTATATATCCATTCCAAAAGTGCTCAATACTAAGTTGGTTGTTAGTAGAGTTGGTATATGTATGTGGTTTGTATATGTATATGTATGTTGGCATATGTATGTATGTATGTATGTATGTATGTTGGTATATGTATGTGGCTTGTTTGGTTTGCATCTACAAATCGAGGTTTTGGTCTGTATAAAAATACCATTTCTTCTAACAACCAAGAGTTGAGGGAGAGAATAAGGATGGATATTGATTTACTCCTCTCCAGGAGTTAGGCACAAGGTCAGTTTTTATCTTACTCCCACAAGTAAGATGTGACCCAAGGTCGGGTCGGGAAAGTGGGGTTTAAAGATTGCCTGAGCAGCCACGTCGGCATTCCCTGGTAGGGGCGCCTCAGGCAGTAAGCAATAAACTTACTCCTCCCCAAAGAGGGGAGGCGAAGCCTGGGAGGGTGGACCTCCTAGAACTGCACAGGACAGACCCATAGACTGGTGGAATCAAGCTCCGAAGGCCAAGACAATACCAGTCTATAGGGTGCAGTATCCATCGGAACAGATACTACACTTTGATCTTAGCCAAAAAGCCAAGAAGAAATAAGGGTGGATAAGAGAGACGTCAAGAAACGAGAGACAGAAGAAGAGAGAATATTCGATGTAAGAAGCCCTCACTCATTCGCTTTTACACACTACTTCTTGGTTTCCAACGTTTCTTTTCGAACGGCAAATACTAAATTAAACTTTTAACAAAACGCTTATATACATGTCACTTTTTAGGGAAAAAAATAAAACAATAAATTTCATATATAAAGTATCAACGATGATATTTTTAGTGAACTTTTTTAGCATAGCTAAGTGCATTTATAGCTACAAAGATAATGGCCATCGCTTTTTGCCTGGAGACATAATCCCACTCTCTTGTTTATAAGTGGCAGGAAAATAGATATTTTATGAGTTTAGATATATTAATTGGTTTCCTGCGTTATATTCAGACCCATATTTTATTGTTAACAATGGGAATTCTATCAAATGAACACGAATCTTAGTTCAATATTCGTTGAGCGACTTTCATCATCATATATATATATATATATATATATATATATATATATATATAGCATAATATGAAATGAAATAATAAAATAAGGTGCAAGTCAAATTTTATTAGAATTCAATGTTCAGGCAAAGTACCTTAAAGTCCTTAACTCATGAGTTTTCAAAGAAAATTCTTCTCCTCAGAGGACCATTACCGCAATGACATTACTGCAGATAATAAAATTAAACTTTGAAAATATATAAAAATATATATAAAAATGCATAAAAGTATATAAAACATCAAATATATCAGCCCAAAACATACTTTTTGTTAAAGCTATACAGTTCATCCAAGTCATACAATTTAAAACATATTCAGGAAAGACACCCAAGATGTTGAATGAAAAGTGATCCAGGTGGTGAATGGTAGTCCAAAAACGAAAAAGTTATCCAAACCCGTTTGCAATCGATGCAATAAATGACAGTGAAAAATGTATCCAAAGTGTTTGCAAATTAATAAAACGATAAAGAAACCAAAACATATGAAAAGTTCAGAAAACCCACTTGGTTTTGAATAATTATAAGGTTCGAAACTCACAGTTCTTATGAGGTGATCGAATAGTGTAAACCATAACTTGCTGGTTGAATAAAAGCTCCGGTAAATCCAATTCGAATAAAATTTAAAAGACCTGATGTATTCGGCCATTTTATAAAAATTATACCAATGAATGAAATTATCTTCGAAAGTAATCACTCTCCCGCAAGCAGAATCTCTTCTCCCCGATAAGAAGTCCACACTAAATTCGTTGATACATCTACTTATTCAAGCGACATTATCAGAACGGATGTTGAATGTCTACGTTAACAAGGATAAAACGTCATAATACATTGACAGATGTGTGAAATCGACTATATGCAGAGCGGATGTTACTTGTCTGGGTCAAATCATAAGTCTAGGTCACAGGGACAGGATGTATAAATTTAGGGCAAAGCCTCAAATTACCCTCCCATCCCCAATTGCTATTTGATTGTCTTCCATAAGCATATAAACGAATTTCAGATATCTAGCCCTACCAAATAATTTAGAGGATTTATGAAATTAATAATTACGAAGTTGTTAAAATATTTAGAATTTAATAATTTAATATTTAAATTTAAATTTAAATTTTATTTATTTAATAGTTTAATTTAAATTCAATTTTTTCAAATTAAGAAGTTGTTAAAATTAAGAAGTTTAATTTAAATTCAATTTTTTCAAATTAAGAAGACAATCCTCTTCTCTCAACTTATCAATCATTAATCTTCTCTGATGATAAGATTTTAATCTTTGAAAAACCTGGTTTAAGGAATGAAAGAGAAGAAAAATAAATGTTTTTATTAACTAAACTGCTCCTTGTTTTGAACCACTGAAGATATTGATTTGCTTCCATTTGCAGGTCTAATCAATTTTCATTGACTTACCATATTTTTGCTCTTTCCAGTATATTGAGCTTTCCTTATTCCACAATAGGTCCAACTCTCTAAAAGTTTACCTTTTAGTTATAATTTTCATATGTATGTATATATATGTATATGTATGTATATATATATGTATATATATATGTATGTATATGTATGTATGTATATATATATATATATATATATATATATATATGTATGTATATGTATATATATATATATATATATATGTATGTATATGTATATATATATATATATATATGTATGTATATGTATATATATATATATATATATGTATGTATATGTATATATATATATATATATATGTATGTATATGTATATATATATATATATATGTATGTATATGTATATGTAGATGTATATATATATATATTCAATTAGAAATATCAATTTCCTACTTTATTACTTTTGCAACTGTTCATTTTTAATTTTTGGATACTTTTTCAAGTACTTAAATTTAATTATTTCAAGATTAACTTTGTATTTTTACATGCAGTAATTTTTCCTTTTGTAGAAGGTTGCATGAGTTTTTGATAAGAAAAAAAGTCTTCTACATCGCTTTCTTCTACTTGTTTGCATTCTTCTAATATTTAGTAATATGCTTTTTCACAATTTCATGTTCTCTTTACAAATTAACCCCCCAAAAGACTTTTTGAAGGATTTATGAATGATTTTGCTCTGGCCATTCCTATGCCCCCACTTTCTGACCATGCTTTTGCCCTCCACTTTTTAAGCACCGCTAGAAAAGATGCCCAAATGAACTCCAAACACATTCGTTTGACCATAAAACAGAAACTGTGAACGAGTCAACCTTAAATGTCAGGCCCCTAATGCCATGACTTGTGACCGCCCCCCAAATCAAATACAGAAAATAAAAACCATTTCCCTGTTCTGTGCAAAGAAGGAATTATCACAATTTCTGTTAAATAACTTGAAAAGAAAAAACAAACTTAAAAATAAAAATTTAGCCTCTTCTGTGCACTTATGAAAAACATAAAGACTAATATACGGTCATAACAAAGACGGAAAAAGCTTAAAAGAAAAAAAAGTTTGTAAAAAAACCCCAAATAAACCAAAAAAAACTTCTGGGCAAATAACAAACAAAATAAAACATGCAAAACAAACTTTTGCGTTAAATAAATAAAAAAAAAACACATATAAAAAAATTTCTTATTTTTATCCAAAATAACCTAAAAAAAAAATAACCAAAACTAACCCAAAAAAATATTCTAGAATACACTTAAATACAAGATAAAGTCAACACTTGCAAACCAAATCCTAAAAATACACAACATAGAAAAGAGTTTTAAATTTTTGTTTATAGAAGTCCTTTTCATTTTAGTCGATATTACCTTCGGTATGTTAATCAGTCTAGATGATAAATGCTGCCAACATAGACATCAATGACACTAGCTGTTGTCAAGCATCGTAGTCGCAACTGATGTAATATTAAGAACTTTTTGTTAGAATTCTTTTACTAAGACACACAAACACATACATATTCACTTTTATTTATATAGATATCCTAATCCTACATATGATATCACCATAGGTTATTGTTATTATATCGACCAATGGGGTCGGCTAAAAAATATGCCAACAATAATGCAGAAAGACAGCAAACAGTTCAAACTTCATAAGTCCAAAAAGCAAATTATCTTCAACAATCGGGGTTGCATAATCAAATTTCCACTAAGGTACTCTTATCCGCCATTTTTTTTTTCACTGACTGTTAATAAATAATCACAGCCTTTCATTTCCAAGACGAGACTCCCCATTGGTCATGGTGGTAGCCAGAGGGGTTAAACAAATTACCATATCAAATGATACTTAAGTTGGCAGCTGAAACTCATTTTCTCTACTGACATCAATTATTGGCAGCAGTTGTTTTCCCCTGCTATCATGAGGTAATCGACATTTCTTTTAATTTTTAACTACACGTTTATATAATTACATAAAAATTAATTGCATAAATATTTTTAAAACTAAGTGACCGTTTTATTGATAATCGCAGAAAAGTAGACATAAAAGATATTTGCCACGAGTTCAAAAGCCTTGATTTATTCCAAGTTTTGCTTATGTAATAAAAAGATTTTTCGATTAAAAATCTTTTTAAATTAAAATGTTTTCCAATTTTCTTTTCTAACAGATGTGACTGCGATTTGGGATTCAGTGTCTTCGTTTGTGGAAAAGCAGATGCTTCTGCAGAAAGTAATTAGCCGTGTTTTCTTGAATATTTAAAAAAAATTATTCTTAAAGATCATGAATTGTTTGAGAGAATCTTTTCATATTCTATTGCAGTATTAGAAACTTATACATATATATAATAAAGAGAATGTCATGTATATATGTTTATATCTATATCCTCTGTGCCCAACAGTGACCAGCCAACATCTGTGCTGGTCACT
>OY744527.1:136802009-137077009 GCA_963556195.1 Sepiola atlantica | reverse complement strand
AATCACCTATAATAATACATGCTATCAAAGCCCTGGGTAATTTGAATCCCCCATTACCTCTTATTACAAAATGGAACCGTCTAAAATACAAAAAGTCAAATTACATGAGAAGAAATGGGAGGAGGATAATGGGGGGGGGGGCGGTAGAGAATGTAGTCAGCACCGAATTTCATAAGCGTTAAGTTGTGAGTTCAATCCCTGTATATGGCAGTAAATTTTCATGTTCTCTCCAATCCCACCCCAAAATAAATTTCACTAAACAATAGCTGAGAAATTAATGTTGTAAATAGTTTATTATTTTAATGTAAATACATTTTATTGTGATATAATAATTACTTATTTTTCCAATACTTGATTGATTTGTTTAAAAAATGTAACATTTGTCTCTGTAGTTTTTGATTAAACAGAAGCTCTAATATTAATTTATATACTATTAAAAATTATGATGTTTTTAGAGTTTGTTTGTTCGTATGCAAATATAAACATGTGATTGATTGACAAAAAGGAATCAGCAGAGTACACATTACTAAGGCAGTAGATTTTATGATTTTTTAAAATTTATAAAACATGTATGCAGTTTACAAAATACTTTACTTACATGAGATACGAACTCGGGCATTCTGAGTTCGAATCTCACGTAAGTCTAAAATATATTTTTCAACTGCATAAATGTTTTATGAATTAAAAAATTTACATAACATAATAACAAAAAATCATTATATAAATATTTTTTCAAACTAAGGGATTTTTTTATTATTGATCATCCACAAAAAGAATATTCAGCATTAGTTCAAAGTGAATTAATTTTGCTTAAAACACAATTCCTAAATAAATAAGCTAATAAAAATAATACATAAATCATTCATCGTAGTTACTTACTCTCTCATGCAAATACGAAGAAGCATCATTTTTTTTCCACAAAATTATTTCACAAATATTTTCCTTTGTAGTAGCTTTAAAGTGGTAGAAGCTAGGTAAAGATGGAAATTGACATACCCAGGTACTGTACCAACACTGCTCAAGAAGCGGGTATTAACTACTACTACTACTACTACTACTACTACTACTACTACTACTACTACTACTAATAATAATAATAATAATAATAATATAAATTGTCCGAAATCCAATAAACTAACCTTCCTCTGCCCCACAATAAATTTACAGACATACACTTATGCTTCGGAGAGATAGCACTAACCAGACATCCACTGAAAGAGTGTGAAAAGTACTGGAACCTGAGAGAGGCTTTTTGTCACTCAAATTCCAGAGAAGATCAAGGGTTGTTACTAGTAAGAACTCAATAGTAAACAGCTGTTGTGATAATGCAAAGTTATTTGCAATGTTTATTGAAAGAGATGGAGAGTGCTGAAAATCTGGTGAGACTTGTTGTCACTCGGACTCCAGGGAACACCACTTATTATTGCCAGTGAGCAGTCACTGAAAATGACTTGTGTGAAAACTCTTAGTGAGTAAATAATAATAATAATGGTTTCATGTCATGATGACCCTCCTCTGATAAATGTCAATTGAACAGTTTTCTCAGCTGATATTTTACTTACATCAAGTCATTTCTTTTCACTATTTGAAACTTTTTTATAATTATTAAATTTAAAAAAAAATTATTTCTTTAATTTAATTTTTTTTCTTTAAAAAACAGAAGAAACTCATTCTACTGAAAACTGACTGAAATTTTCGTTTGTGTTTCCCAGGAAGCATTCCGATTGTCAACCTGAACTTTGCCGCAATTTCCTTGGAGCAGAATTCTCCCCGAGATATCGTTGAGAATTGCACCAAAGAGTTGTTGGCAGTGTTTTGCCGAGCAGTGAACAATGGGAAAAATGTGGATCTGGTTTTTCCAAAAGTCGGTCGCTTGACTGTCAGAGGGAAAAAATGTAAGATGAAATTCTACAAACCTTTCATTGATGAAATTGATGGATCAGGATCACTTGTGAAATCGATGCAAAATGTAAGTTTTGCACAGAAACATTTCTTTACTAACAATAACTATTTTATTTACTATTTTAATATAATTCTGTTTGTTCTTTCATTCACATTTAATGATCCAATGTCAACGTGTACTTTAGTGTTATCTGGATTTGAATCCGTGTGATGAATAACTCTGGGCTGCCATCTTATTGTCCTTTGCTTCGTTAGAAGGAGCACAATGGATGGATAGATGGATTGACGACTAAAAACGGTGTTCATTAATTTGAAACAAATCTTTTTTCATTTTAGGGCACCAACGTGTAGTTGAAACTTTCTTTACCGTTTTACATTTTTACTTAGTGGAATTTCACTAACGAAAATATATCGTGCCAACTGGCTCGCAAAACTGATTGGTGTGGCAGACTCAACTACTTATTATTGACATTAGATTTTACATAAGGTTCTCTAATCTGGAACTAATGACATGTCACAGGAAACTTCAGCCAATTGGGGACTCAACTCAAAACAAAAAAAATAAGCAAAGTGTAACAAGAAAAAAGTTTTCCTGAATTAATTCTTGCTTGCCTTGAGAAAGATCAAAACTTGAAATGTCTACCATATGTGTGTAACATAAAGAGCGGTACATGGGAACTTCCACATGTTCAACCTTTGGTTATTATGTAAAGGTGCTATTAACCTCCCTCCCACCACAGTAAGATATTATGGCACAAGACCGGAAGATGGAGATAGAATGGCCAGCACACCAGAGTTAGTTCACTCTGGCCCTACAAAAATGCCTGAGCAGCCCCATCGGTTTTCCTCAGTAGTGGCGCCTTCTCAAAGTGATAAGGTAAAGCCTGGGAGGGTGGACTTCCTATAACTGATCAGAACAATACCAGAACCCGACAGAGCAGGGCAGCTGCGACACCAGCTGCTCTGCTCTGTCAGGTTGGGCTATCAGTCATAGTAGTCCCATCCCGTCAGACTGATTGCCGAGGATGTATTCTTGATTGGTATGAAGTACCAAAAAAGAATTTTGCCACTTCGTACATCATGTCAATTTTAGGGACTGAATACATTTTCGATCTTGTTTTTTTGCTTTCTAAATTTTAACTTTGCTCAACTTTATTTTTCAGAAAAGATCTATAACTAATTAATCCCAATTATAACTAAATTAATCCTAACGTCACTTTTGACTCATAAATAATAAAAATCCGACACCTTTCTACATAATTCCTTTTGTCATAATAAGGTAATATAGATATAAAGTGACACTTATATTAATATATACTAGCTCAGCCTTATGGCAATTCCACAGTTGCTTACCTCATTTATATATCGTCTATCTATATAATCATTCTATTTATCCTTCCTTTAGTTAGCATGATCGGAACGTTATTGATACAAATGCGTTAAATCAAAGGAAGGTAATTCATCCAAACCCGATGCAATAGTAGTAGTATTAATAGTAGTAGTAGTATTAATAGTAGTAGTATTAATAGTAGTAGTATTAACAGTAGTAGTATTAACAGTAGTAGTATTAACAGTAGTAGTATTAATAGTAGTAGTATTAACAGTAGTAGTATTAATAGTAGTAGTATTAATAGTAGTAGTATTAATAGTAGTAGTATTAACAGTAGTAGTATTAATAGTAGTAGTATTAATAGTAGTAGTATTAATAGTAGTAGTATTAATAGTAGTAGTATTAATAGTAGTAGTATTAACAGTAGTAGTATTAATAGTAGTAGTATTAACAGTAGTAGTATTAATAGTAGTAGTATTAACAGTAGTAGTATTAATAGTAGTAGTATTAATAGTAGTAGTATTAATAGTAGTAGTATTAATGCAGCTTTAGGAATTGACATCGGTGAAGTCGATAATGACGTCGACTGACGACCTGGGTGTGCCAAGTTCGAATCCTGTGGGTTCGATAACACCACTTTCACTATGGATGTTGGCAACCTTGACGTGGTCCCTCCTGTAAGTACCTCATTGTAGAAAAAAGATCGA
This sequence comes from Sepiola atlantica, assembly GCA_963556195.1. NCBI lineage: Eukaryota > Metazoa > Mollusca > Cephalopoda > Sepiida > Sepiolidae > Sepiola > Sepiola atlantica. The sequence continues at coordinate 137,073,070 of OY744527.1, read as the reverse complement.
GGAAACCAATGACAACAACAAAATTAAGCCGGTCAAAAATCGTACCGTGCTGATTCATACAAGTTCACTTTAATACACATTTCTTTTGATTCAACTGATTTTTTTCAAGTTAATTTAATTACCAAAATTTTAGCTAAGAAAGTTATTTATAGAAGGCAAATGTGTAAAAACAAATAGCACACACACATAGCAATGTGAAAACACAAGGTTGCTCATATGAAATACGCACTGTAGATTAGTGTAAGTGATACTGGGTAGGCATCAAGATTTAATATAAAAATCTCACCTCAAATAAGGAAATGATTTCCACAGAAATTCAGTTACATTTTTGGCTATGTAGTTTAAATGTTGGAAGCTTGCATAGAAGGTCTGGTGAGATGTTGACTTTTTTGGAAGAAGATGTAGTGACCTGTGTTATGTTCAAAAACTCATTGAAGTTAGGGTTAGGGTAAATCTGCGAGAATGATTGTGGAAAAAAAATGCAAGATATAAGCTGTATTGGATAGGAGATGAAAAGGGAACAGGTGGTGTGAGTATTTTGATTGCAGAGCGATGAGTAGATAAAGTGATTGAAGTTAATTGTGTAAGTAAGCGAATCATATTGATGAAGTTGATGGGTGGCGAGAAAATTTTCACAGCTACATCTGTTTATACGCCACAATATGGCTTGAGTGAAGATATGAAATATGATTTTTATGACAGGCTTATTACAGTAACTATTAAGTTTGATTAGAAGGAAGTACTTTCTGTTAATGAAGATTTGAATGGTCATGTTGGAAAAACTTTCAGGCATTTTGAGGGTGTGCATGAAAAAAATAGATAAAGGAATACAGAATGAGAAAGAATTTTAGAATTTGGTTTAGCAATGGACATGTTTATTACTAATACTTTTTTTAGGAAAAAAGGAAAGCCATCTTGTTCCGTATGAATCTGGTACAGCAAAGACTCAAGTGGATTATCTGCTGGTTAGAAAAAAGGACAGAAAGCTTTTGAGTGATGTGAAAGAAATACCTGCTAAAGAAATCATGACACAGCAAAACTCGGTTATTTGCAATTTTATGCTGAAGAAATGTCATGAGGTAAAGGTAAAGTTTATACACAGGAGAAAAATGTGGAGGTTGAATGAAGGACATGTGAAACACGAGTTTAGAGACCGAGTGATGAAGCGTTCGGCTAACAGATCCACTACAGAAAGTGTGGAAACACAATGGAAGATGCTGAATGATACTCTGTTGGATGTAACAGATCAAACATGTTGGTGCATGGAAAGCCACCTTAGGCATAGGGTGACATGGTAGTGGAATGAAGAAATTGAGAGTGTATCAAAGAAAAGCGGAAACAGAGGAGTCAGTAGATAAAAGGTTTAGTGAATAAGGATGTGTATCTGAAGGCAAAAAGAGAAGCAAGAAGAACAATATACAAAGCCAAGTAGGAGGCTGAGAAAATCAGGTTTCTAAATATACTATGAAAGGATGACAAAAACAACAAAGTATTCAAGATAGCTAAACAGATGGCAAAGGCAAATATGGATATTAATGGAGAGAAGTTGTTGCGGTCTGTCCACTGCTTTCAAATGTTGACAATCATTACGAACTCATACACCTCCTTCAAAGCGGAAGCATTAAGCAACGTCTCTAAAAAAGACGAGAAACAACTTTGCCCTTGTACTGTTCCGCTGAGGGTACCAGCAGCAGCAGCAGCAGTCGTGGTAAATTTCCACTCCTCTTGCTGCTTAACTGAAAGATACAAATTGGTCATGTTTTCCCCCGATTACCATCGCCCACACAGTTCAGCTTCCTACATCGCTTTCCCACTCTAATCTGAAATACCAGCATCTAAGACTTGGCCGAAAACTATATAAACGCACTCAATCAACACCCCAACTATTTGAAAGTAGCATAAATTTGGCCAGGAATGAATTTCAGTCGTTTCTTTGTTTCATGGGATCGCTCTTGCAATGTCTCTTCCCAGGGATACATTCGGCAGCTTTTCCTTCATTCCGGCAGTTAAGCCTGGAGGGGGTGGTCAGGAGACCCTCACCTCTGACTGTGTGAGCTGTCATCTAGCTCAGAAGCAGAGGAAAACACCAGCAGCAGCAATCAAACAGCTCTGTTCAGGGCCACACTCAAACTATTTATAATGCGATTCACACTTTGCTGCCTGATCCATCCACTTGACTTCAGCCAACCTCTTCAGTCTTCTGCTCCAACCCCAGCACTGCCCAACAACTCCTGCTCCTGCACAAATTTATGCTACTGCATCAGCTCCTTCCATCAACGCCTGCCCAGGCTCCTTCCAGTGGCTTTTGCTCCAGCTCCTTCCAGCAGCTCCTTCCAGCTGCTCCAGCTCCTCACAGCATCACCTGCTCCAGCTTCCTGCAATGCCTGCTTCAGCGCCTTCAGCTTCCAGCAATGCCTGCTCGAGTTCCTTCCAGTGCATCTTGCTCTAGCTTCCTTCAGTGTCTGCTCCAGCTCCTTCCAACGACTCCTTCCAGCTGCTCCAGCTCCTCCCAGCGCCTCCAGCTTCCAACAACGCGCTGCTCCAGCTCCTTCTAGTGGCTCCTGCTCCACCTCCTTCAAACCACTCTTTCCAGCTGCTCCAGCTCGTCCCAGCACCTCCAGCTTCCAGCAACGCGCTGCTCCAGCTCCTTTCAGTGGCTCTTGCTCCAACTTCCTGCAGCGCCTGCTCCGGCTCCTTCCCTGCAACCACTGCTCTAACTACAGTCCCTTTTTCCAGCCCTTGACCACGTCCACACGGACCGGACCTACCTGAGGCATCTCATTACACCAAGGACGTCCACATCGATCTCCATGTGACATCATCCTATGCTGTCCAGTTTCCAGTTTCCTCTGCTGCTGTCGACCCAGCCTTTCCTGCTGTCCAGGTTCCAGCTTCCTCATTCCAGCCTTTCTTGCTTGATATGACGTCATCCCTGTCATTCAACATTTCCTGTTTTCAGTAACGTCATCTCTTCATTCCAGCCTTTCCTGCTTCCAGGGGCAAATGAGTGGTTGTTCAAGCAATGTACAAAAATGTTCAAAATCGTGTTAGAATTAACAGCAAATTTAGTGACAGCTTTAATATTAAAATAGAAGTGCATCAGGGTTCTGTACTGAGTCTTTTGTTTTTCATTTTTGTCTTAGAAGCATTTGTGTCCAGAGAGTTCCTTATGCTGTATGCTGATGATTTAGTACTTGCCTGTGAAACAATGGATGACCTACTTGTTAAGTTAAAGACTTGCAGGAATTTTATGGAAAGTAAAGGTCTGAGAGTGAATGTTACTAAGACCAAAGTGATGATCACTAGTTGTAAATGTTGGAAAGCTCCCCCAAAAGGAAAGATCTCCTGCTCAGTTTGTGGAAAGGGAATCGGGTGCAATCCAATCTTTTGTGGTACTTGTGAGCATTGGGAACAAAAGAAATACAATGGAATTACTTGTAGATTGAGAGAGGATAACCAGTTTATATGCAAGAAGTATCAAACAATTGAGGTGGATGAGAACTCAGATGTGGACAAAGTATATTTGGATGACGCAACTATTAAGGTTGTCAAGAAGTTTTGTTACCTTGGTAATACTATTGGAGCACAGGGTGGAGCAGGTGCTTATGTGATTGCAATGGTTAGGAGGTGGATTAAGTTCATAGAACTTCTGCCATTACTAACCAGCAGAGCGTTACCAGTGTTGACCAAGGGAAGAGTTTATCAGATATTTGTACACAGTGTGATGATCTATGGAAGTGAAACTTGACCAGTGAGGGTTGAGGACATGCGTTGCATGGAGAGAAATGATATGTGAATGAATCAATGGATGTATAATATAAGTCTTAAAGACAGGCTTAGTTCTAATGACATCAGGGGAAAATTAAATCTGGACAGTATAGAGAGATGAGTGCAGACTTCGATGATATGGCCACATTAAAAGAATGGATAAGAGTTCTTGGGTCAGTAGATGTAGAAAAGTTAAGGTTCAGTTCACCGAGAAAGACCAAGGAAAACATGGAAGGAAGTCACAAAAATAGACTTGAGAGAAAGAGGGACAAATAAAGACTTGGTCAGAGATAGGTTAGTTTGTGAGTCAATTTCGAATATGATGGTGATGATGATGATACAATAGCTGAACAGAATTTGAGAATTACAAACTGAGTCCGAAGTTTGCATTCATACCTATTACACCATCGTCAGTTTCACAATAAATATTGCACATGTGTATCAAGCAACGTTACGGTCGTACTAAGTGAGGAACAAGGGAAGAATTATTTTATAGATCTTCTAAACATAATTATGTTTGGTGCATAGATGTGACTTTGAAAATCTTCATTGATGCTTTCATCAAGTGTGAAGATGGTCGAACCTATGGGATTTGTCTCTCAAAATCAATAAATTCAATCACTTTCAGTCAGTCCGTCACCTAACACACAACTTGATTTCTGATTTATTTTGGAATAGACGATGATTACTGCTGTACACAATCCCTCCCCTCTTTCATAACCCCCTTGTACATGACTTTAACCTTATGCTAATCCTTTGCCAATATATTGAATTGAATAATGCTGATTATTCAAACATTTAAATTTTGTTGATATTTTTTCAGTTTTTAAATTTTTGTTGAGAAATTCAAGTATTTTCTCATTTAGTATCAAAGTCATGTGTTCAAAAAGTCATGTATTCAAAAAGTCATGTGTTCAAAAAGTCATGTGTTCAAAAATCGAAAAGAGTGATACAAATGAAGTATTCATTAGTTATGCATTAAAAAAATGTAACTCCATTAATTGAATGTAAATAAAAACACGTCTTATCGACAAGAGATTTGAGTTACGTGATCATTATTTCACTTTTCAAAAACCGTCAGACAAAAAGGGCAAGCGGTTATTTTGCTACTGGTTTAAAGTGCTCCCTATTCTCATTTCATTTTTCTCTGTATGAATTTTTCATGTTTCTAGCCCCATAGATAATTATAAATCATTCATTTAATATGGTATTTGACTATTCAAACATGTGTATCCAGTACGTTAAAATAAATATTGTCAGAATTAAAATCCATTGTTTACTTAATAATAGTTAAAATATTATTCCACTATAAATACATAGTTATTTTTCTTTCTTTCTTCTCTGTAGAGACTTGATACTCCTGATTCGGTGATATCCGACAAACCAGCAACGAAAAATAGCACTCTTGTCATTCCTTGGTAAGACTCTCCTCTTAATTTTAGACTATAATAGCTTTTCTCTTTTTTGATAACACCAACTATTGTATTTATTATTTAATTAACATATGTTTAATAATAATAATAATAATATGGAGGTACAAGCAGATAAACTCATCCAAGCTAGGAGACCGGGCGTCATAATAGTTAACAAGAAGGAAAGCAACTACCAAATTGTAGATTTTGCCGTCCCATCAGACCACAGGGTAAAGATCAAAAAGACAGAAAAAATAAGCAAATATACGGAGCTTGCCAGAGAGTTGAAAGGAATATGGAACATGAAGAAAGTCAATATAATAGCAATAATTGTAGGAACATTAGGAAGAGTCCCGAAAAACCTGGGAAAAAGACTAAAAGAAATTGGAATCAAAGGGAAGACTGAGACTATACAATGGACAGCAATGATGAAAACAGCTGAAATTTTAGAGAAAATCATTGAATGTGGCAACCAAGCCACATAAATGACGAACACTAACCAGCCACATGGAAATTGCAACAGAAGTAAAACAAAAAGATGGAAAGAACACCACATGAAACCAAGGGAACTGAAACTGTGCCCCCCATCCAATAAAAGGCACCAGCCTCGGCTGATACCACGCAAAATTGTTGTGAAGGGTCAAGGAGGATGGAAAGACTGAGGAGGGAAAGCACTAATCAGACCTCCACTGGAAGAGTGCGGAGAGTACTGGGACCTTGGGGCGGCTTGTTGCCACCCAATTCCCATAGGAGACTAATGATCATTGCCAGCAAGAAATTAATTGTAAGAGGCTGTTGCGATAACACAAAATCATTTGCAATGGTTATCGAAAGAGTTGGAGAGTACTGGAAATCTGAGGAGACTAGGAGTCGTCACTCAGACTCCAGGAAACACTAACGGTTATTATCTGTGAACAATCACTGATGATGGCCCATGTGAAAACTCCATGTGAGTACTAAACAACGATTCTAATACTCATGAGATCATTGTGTGCAGTTCTTAGGTGCACTACAACTCAGCAAAAGTGCATGTACATGTGTGCATGTGTATGCACATCAGGTGCAGTTTTAGTGAATTTTGGGAAGCATAAGGGTTTTAAATGATGCAGTCTCTCAACAGCCAACAACCAATGCAAGTAGTTTGCTTCATGCTTCATCCATTCTGAGCCTGAAAAAATGTTTCTGAAACTCATGGGAGGAGCTGTGCCGTTTTCTGACTTTGTATACATGTCATTGGTCAAATGTGTTCGACACATGAGATCAAAAAGGTGCTCCGGGTTGTTGTTGGCAAGATGGTTAATAACGTTGGGGGTGTTTAGAAAGTCAGTTGTTAGACGTCAGAGGTTCAATGAATCCAAGCCGAGGGAAGAAAGGAATCTAGAGTGGCAAGTTTTTGATGGAGGATATTTGCTTGGTTGCTCGTCTCGAAACGGTTTTCAGGCAACCAATGTTCTGAGAAATAGAAGGGTTCCAGATTGATGAGGCTGTATCACTCACTCACTCACTCACTCACTCACTCACTCACTCACTCACACTCACTCACTCACTCACTCACTCACTCACTCACTCACTCACTCACTCACACTCACTCACTCACTCACTCACTCACTCACTCACTCACTCACACTCACTCACTCACTCACTCACTCACTCACTCACTCACTCACACTCACTCACTCACTCACTCACTCACTCACTCACTCACACTCACTCACTCACTCACTCACTCACTCACTCACTCACTCACACTCACTCACTCACTCACTCACTCACTCACTCACTCACACTCACTCACTCACTCACTCACTCACTCACTCACTCACTCACTCACTCACTCACACTCACTCACTCACTCACTCACTCACTCACACTCACTCACTCACTCACTCACTCACTCACTCACTCACTCACACTCACTCTCACTCACTCACTCACTCACTCACTCACTCACTCACTCACACTCACTCACTCACTCACTCACTCACTCACACTCACTCACTCACTCACTCACTCACTCACTCACTCACTCACACTCACTCACTCACTCACTCACTCACTCACTCACTCACACTCACTATCCAGGTTTATTGTCTATGTTCCCTTTGACAAGAGATTCGATATACGGTTTTAATTAGGTGAGCTAACAAATGTCTTTCTGAGCGATGCCAAGACACCTTCGGTTCTTTGGTGGTACACTTATGCACAGCTGTCTTCAGTTGCCAGGCTGTACGGTGTCCAGGTCTGATTGCAGGAAGAAAGATTTATAGAGTGCAGGATCTGCCCTTTTTTTAATCTGAAGCTACAGCTTAATGTCATCTGCATATTTCTTTAAGTTGACATCATTATATCATCAACAAACAGATCGCTGTGGTACACCAGATGACATCTCATACGCTGAAGAATGTTGTCCTAAAATCGTGACTACTTCTTTGCGACTGAAAATGAAGGATTTTAACTAGTTAAAAAGATCACCTATTGTAGAGATTTTGTCCATAAGACTTTTGTGTGGTACACTATTGCAAAGTCAAGATAAACGACATCAACCCATTTTGGCATAAGCTTGTAAAAGCGATTCTATCAGGAAGATGAATTATCTGATGTTGAATGTGTAAACATTAAAGAGTTCCAAATGTCAAAATTGCCTTAAGTAACTATTTTCAAATTCTAATTTTAGTTGAAATAAAAGTCTTCTTAGTAATTGAATTTACCAGCTATTTCCAAACAATATATATATAATCTGCCACTTTAATTCTACTTGTTTTAAACGAATGTTGGAAAAGTTTATGATATATTAGTCAATCTATATACTACAAAAACTCTTGCTTGTCATGTGCACACTTTGTATCTGTACATGAATGTTTTTGATGATGTCACAAAAGTCAAATGACGTAAATAAAGGGCGACTGATAAGAGAATTAGTGGAAAGAGGCGAATTACATAAATAATTAAGAGAGAGAGAGAGAGAGAAAGGAAAGAGGAGAAAGAAAGGGAGAGAGTGTGATGTGCGGAAGACAGAGAGTCTATTATGACATCACAAAAGAGTTTGATAAATATTTTGAATTTCCAAATATTCATGAACACATTTTGGAATTTCCACATATTTATGAAACTCTCTTGTGATGTCATAATAGACACCCTCTCTCCATCCTTTATCTGCCCCCTCTCTTACTCTTTTCCTTCTCTCTTCCTCCATTATCCTACTCTGTCCCCTCTCTCTTCTTCTATCTATCCTCTTTCCTCTCTCTGTTACTTATTTACATCATTCCATTCCTCTTACTACTTCTCTTATCATTCACCCTTTATTTACGTCATTCGCCCTTCCTCCCACTATTTAAAACATTCATGTACAAATGCAAAGTATGCACGGTGATAAGCAAGCAAGATACCCACATCATTAGAGTTTTAGTAATAAATATTTAATAATATATATTACAAATACTGACCCAACGGCTCACGGATGGTCTAGTAGTGAGTAAAAGTCATTTGTTATTAAAATATGAGGAATCTTTTTTCTTTATTCTCTTTGTTTTGCAGCCCGTTGGGGCATGAAGAAAACACTGATCAACTGAGCCCAGTGGCCGAGGAAAGGGTCAGTGTCCCCGATGATAATTCTATTCAGTGTGAGGATGTTGAGACGAGACGCGTTTCAACTGTACCTCCCCTTGCTCTCCAGGAAGATATGACTATTGACAAGGATGGAGGAAGTGATAAGGAAAATGTTGATGTTGAAATTGGTGCAGTTGCAGAAGATCAGTTGAGCCCCGCTGTTGATCCGATGACGGGTGCAGCAATCGAAAATCTGTTGAAGGCGCATGATGACAGCTTACCCAAAAGATCCAACTTTCAATTTCATATACCTGGTGAGTAGATTTAAACAATAATAGTGCAGAGCATTTTACATACGCATATATATACGCATATATATATATATATATATATATATATATATCAAATATAATATACATACGCATATATATATATATATATATATATATATATATATATATATATATATATCAAATATAATATACATACGCATATATATATCAATAAAAAAGGTCTCCTTTTAGTCTTCATAAACAATGGATACCATCTGTAACGGTGCCTGAACGAGGAGTCTATAGTGAAGCAAAGGTTGCGCAATCACCAACCGCATACCTCTTGAACCGGCATTGCTTGAGTCTAGTGGAAAGAAGAAATCCAGGACGAATGGAAAAAAATCGGGGATAAGCAGAGAAAGACTGATGTTATTTCAGAGTTTTCCTTCTTCTAGACTAGTTGCACAATCAAGAAAGTCTAGTCTACCCTACTATTTAATTCATAGATGGAGGGAGGATATATGGATTCATACTGTTTCCAAAGGTATTAGTGAAAATGACAAAAGACAGGCTTAGATCTGATGACCTCAGAGGAAGATTAAATCTGAACAGTATAGGGAGATGTGCGCAGAACAGGAGACTGTGATGGTATGACCATGTTGAGAGAATGGATGAGAGTTTTTGGGTTAGTAGATGTAGAACAGTTAAGGTAGCAGGTTCAGTTCACATGAGAAGGCCAAGGAAAACATGGGAGGAAGTGATAAGGATGGACTTGAGATAAAGAGGGACAAATAAAGACCTTGCGAGAGATAGGTTAGTTTGGAAGTTAATTTCTTAAAGCCGTCCAATGCATACCAGTATGTAAAACGGATGTTAAACCGAATATGATGATTATGATGTAGTAGCCCTGACAGAACTCGACCTCGGAACTCCAAGCACGCAATCTGCACCTTTAAGCATTACACCACACAACTTCCTTACATAGACATACAAAGATATGAGGGAGTTGAAAACATGAAATTTAATTTCAGACAAAATGGAATGTTTAGTAGATGGAATAGTGGATAAGCATGAAACAGAATAATAAAAATAATGATACAGATACATCTCTAAAGCTAACCGATATTTCGGTCCATTCAAACGACTTTAATCTTTAGTGTAGAATGACTTTGTAGCAGTAGTATTCACTACAGCAACAACAGCAGCAGCAGCAGCATCCATTAACGATGTTTGAAATATTTGCTTTACTTGTAAGCTTGGTGCTGATTGGCGCAAACACGTAATTTTTTGATTCTGATTTAACCAATCTGAAACAATCTCTTATGCGAACAGAGCACTGGTCACTGAAGGGTTAGTTAAGGGAGTGCATCGCCACTATTAGCCCTCTTTAGCCGCAAGAAGGCAAAGTTGCTTAACTCACCCACTTCACTCAGTTCAACCAACAAATTCCTCTCTTGGACAAACAGACAAAAAGGCTTCACTATCCAAGATGGCGACCTGCCACACATGGACTGACCTGTCACACGTGGATTTATTCCCAATACCATATCAACACACAGACTTACTTCCTAACAATAACAATATGAACTCGGTTAGCCTCACAAACTACCTCTCTATTGATACCTACGTATGTACAGACTTTTAAGAACATTCTCTTATTATGGACTCTCAACCCTTTTTCCTCGCCCAGACTCGTGAACTTAGCCTCTATTACTAACACTTTGTCTATTTGTACATGTTTAACGAAGATGACCAATAAAGTTGGTATAAATGTTAGAATGGGACTTTGTCTTTAATTCTACCAGTTTATTGAAAAGACACGAATGCCTTTATACAGTAAACAGTCGAAGATGATCTGAAAACAAGATAAAGGAGAGAGTATGAGTGAAAGGAGAGGATATGAGGCAAAGAACGATTGTGAGGAAGATAGGTGGATGTTTGTATATATATGTAGAAGATGAAGTGGAAAAAGCGGATATACCAACATAATACAATCAAATGAGAACATATGGTGAGATTTTAATAGTTCGTCTTTATTATTAAAAGACTTAATCAAAAATGAGCTAAAGTTGATATATTTTAAAAATATTTACACTTCAAAACATAGACATAAGAGAGAATAAAAATAAAAAGTAAAACGTATTTGATTAACGCCTAAGGAAAACTGGTTAATGAAAAGAAAGAGGAGAAAAGTTTCTATCGCTGAAATTTGTCGTAGATATTATTGGCACTTGGTGGGGAATGGAAAGAAAAAATGTTTTTATATTTTAGAATAAATAGATGTGTAAGTAGAATTTTTTAAAGAATTTTGAAAAGAATTTTGTAAAGAATTTCTTTAACCATTATCTTAAATTTATTTTCTTGGATTGTGATTTTAGCTAAAATATGTGTAATATAAAAAACACGTATGTATTGTTTGATGTGTTTAGATTGGGTGATTTAGTTGGCAAAGACTATTATTGTGAATAGTATTTATTAGTGTAATTTGAGTAAAAGTGAATGTGTGGTTAAAATTTAACTCATGGGAGAAAAGGGCGTTTCATAGATAAACACACACACACACACACACACACACATATATATATATATATATATATATATATATATATATAAATGAATAAATGCAAAAGTTTTTTTCATTTATCCCTCTTATATCATCATCAAAACAGGTTACTGTTATTTAAATCAATAATACAACATTTATTTATCATATAATTTTTACATTAAAAAATATAAAAAATATAAAGATGTGGCACAAGGCCAAAATGGGTATGGGGGAAATCAGGGTCAGGGGGTCGTCTACTGATCTATGCCCTAAAATTAGTTTCAATCACCACAATACCACATTCACTCTATCGACTAAGATACTTAAAATATCCCCAGGTGGTTTCATGATTTTTTATTTACAAAAGATATATACAATGTTGATGATAGGGAGTGGGAGAACAAAGAAGCCTTAAAAAATCCCCCCAAAATAAATAAAAATAAAAGGGATAGAAAAATAAGGAAGAAAATAAAATGCTAATTATGATAAGTTAGTAGGACCCTCCCCTCCCATCCTATCTAAATTATGAACTGCTCATTGTCTTCCGGAGCAGCGGCCGAAAGCAAGAGAGTCAGTCCCTAAGTGGGAAGGGGCGTTGCCCACTGGACAAAAGAAATACAGGGTAGGGTTTTTTAAAAGATGTGCGGTGTCTTCCAGGATAAATACCATTAGGGCAGGTCAGGGATAAAGTAAATCGGGGAGTGGGCATCCTGGAGGAGTTTTAACACCTAAAATAAAGATAGGGACACAGGACTCATTTGTACTACTAGCTAGAAGGACTGATCCGACACTTGGATATTGAAAAACTGGTAAGAAAGAAAGACCTAAGGTCGGCGTGTGCCATGCTTAGGCAGGAAACACAAACTCAATTCTATTCTGTACGAACATGCATAAACTAGCAGTGTGTATCCACCTAATTCTAAATAGTGAGGAAGGCAACCTCCTTCTATCACATTTAATTTTGATTTTAAGCTGATGCATAAAATACGAAATCAAATCGTAATTAAGGCGGGTCAGGGATAAAGTAAATCAGGGGAACAGGCATCCTGGAGGAATTCTGACACTTAAAATTAAGACAGGGGGATAGGACTCATTTGTACTACTAGCTAGAGGGAATGATCCAACACATGAATGTTCAAGAAATTGTCAATAAAAAGAAGACCTACGGTCGGCGTGTGCCATGCTTAGGCAGGAAACACAAACTCAAATCTATTTTGTATGAACAAGCATAAACTAGCGGAGTGTATGCACCTACTTTTAAACAGTGAGGTAGGCAACCTCCTTCTATCACATTTAATTTTGATTTTAAGCTGATGCTTAAAATACGAAATCAGTTTGGAACAGTTCGATTGTCTTTCTCAGTAAATTTTACATAAGAATACACTTTTAGATTTTATGAAGATTCTCTAACCATTCTTTCTATAGAGACCACACAAAGATCACACACACATTGAGTTTTATATATATAGAGATATATAGATTTATGGGTTTTAGATATCTATAAATGCACATAATATTTAATCGGCAATGTTTTAATTTTGTTTGCATTTGTATTAGCTAATTATTAAAATAATGAATTATTTATTTTAATAATTTTATTAAAACTAGTCTTTGACTTATAAAAAAGAATAAATTATTATTTTTTTGCATATGCTTTTTAAAAATTAGAAAATGTTTGTATGCCTGTGCATTCCCGCAGCAAGAATGGTGCTGATGTTTCCTTGAATAATAAACGCATTTTCTTGTACAGCCATTTACACTGCTTATCACTTCCTTCTGCAAAATGTTAGTCAGCCAATTCTTCTTTCACCAAGAACTTCAGAAGTCTCGACAGATAGAAAATATATTTGTTTTAATCGTTTAAAAGAATTAATATTTATTCTATCTTTTTGTAGAATATACAGATCTTTCCAAGAACGATGTTCAGAGTGACAGGTTTACCAATATTGAGGCACCCCTTGAGGCACCTCGTAGTCGATTACAAGTTTCGAGTGTGATGGAAGAGCCAATTTGTGGTTCCCAGAGATATTCAGCACCAATCCCCAAGTCTGTTTCAGCAGAACCAACCAGTCGCAGAAAAAGGTGATGAGATAATGTTCTGTTCAGAGTTCAAGCCAATTAGAAATATATATATATATATATATATTTATTTATATTGATACAGAAAAATTAGTACAACATTCGTACCGTCGGTTTCAAACACGGAAGGACTTAGACATCCGGCTCTCTTCAGCTTCTGTTGTCATCTGTTTCGGAAATGTGAAGTCACGTGTCACTCTCGTTTGGACGCGTTATTTGCTTAGAATGTTGTGTATGTTTGTTTAAATTTAGTGTAAAGAAGGTTTAATAAGGTTTGAAAAAAACGGGAGTGGGTGTGAAAAGTGACAGTTGAGATTTAAACCGGAGAAGATTAAAAAAGAGATATAAAATATATATATATATATATATATATATATATATATATATATATATATATATATATATATATATAAAACAAAAATAAAAATTAAAAATAAAGAATAAAAAAATATTTCTATATAATTCCAGTCAGTCAATATTATGAGTTTCATATATTTGGCAGTTACTGTTTTGGGGTTTGAAGATGTGTATTCTAAATGAATTAGGGAAAGGGAATATGGGTTTAAGGATTAAAGAAGTTTAAAAGGCACAACATTGATTAATTTCGTGTTTAAATCCTGGATTAAAGGACTTTAAATCAATCCCGGAGGAATTTAAATAAAGGTATCATCCGGGCGGTCTAAGGGCAGTAACTCTGTAGGGGTTTTAAATGGTTTGAAACCGTCTAATTGGATCTGTTTGGGAGATGTGGGAGATTAGTATTATGACCGAGAAATGGTGGGGACTTATGGGAGTAATAATAATGTTGTGAAATGGGGGTGTTACCCTCTTAATGACTGGAGAAATATTTTGAAATTATTGCTCTTGAAAAGTAGTGTGGATATGGGTTGATTAAAGTATTTGTTCGTATTTTTTAATTTTATTTATATTTGTGAGGGGTGATAGTTGGGAAAATTTTCTGGAGTGGAAGTCGGTATTTAATGGGCCAATTATGGGGTTATATATTTGGCAGAGGGGGGAGTAGCTAGGCTTTTATGTGTATCGGTAAGACAGAGGCAGACAGAAAAAAAACACTACGGTCTAAAATCTGGTAAATATCCGCCGAAAGTAGAGGCCCTAGACAATTTCGAAAAAGACCTACTTAGCATTACCCTAAGTCCTTCCGTGTTTGAAACCGACGGTACGAATGTTGTACTAATTTTTCTGTACCAATATAAATAAATATTACGCTCTTAATTTTTAATTTTTAACTTTAATTCTTAATTAATCGAGCACTCTGCTGGGATTTTTCCTATTATATTACAAAGAAGTTATATATATATATATATATATATTTTCTTTGTAGTACAAAACTTTATAATGGCATGAAAGAGACAATATTTATTAATCATGATGAATTAAGAATTAAAAAGATGAAAGGGCAGCTGACCGGTTTCGTACCTCGCTCAACAGAGCCAAATATCGAGGTATCGTGTAAAAAATATAATAAAGATGCTATGAGAATTATAGCGAGGGAAAGGGGTAAAAAAAAGGGTAAAAAAAAGTTCAATCAAATAGAAACAACATTAAGCCTGAGGAGATTTTCTCTTTGCTTACAAAGAGAAAATCTCAAGGACTTAATATAGATTATTTCTAGGATCTTGAGATGGTAGGGGGAGGGCGACTTACTAAGAATGGAGAATAAATCGACACTGAAATTAGAGGCACAGGTGCGGTTATTTATAAGATCAACGAACCATAAGTATTATGTAAAACGTCCGTTGGTGAATAATTTGCATTGCGAATTTTTGTGGGCACGTGTTGTTTGACCCGGATGTCTAATCTTTGCGACGTCATCTCAACGTAGTGCATACTGCAACTACATTTAAATAAATAAAATAAATAGAATTATTGTGATGTGGGGGAAGGACATCTTTTCGAATAGAAGTCAAGATCGGTCGGGAGGAAAAAACAACTTGTGTATTCGCAGCAAAATAACATTGTTGTACAGACAAAGAGATTTGTTTGGCAAATCTATCGCTAATGTTACCAAGCCAAGGTAGGCGAAGGTAAATAGGGCATCTGTCTACAGAAGCTGATTTGCTTTTGTAAAAATGTGATATTTTGGTTTTAATCGTAGATTGTACAATGTATAAAGGATAGCTATTGTTGCAGAGGGTCTTAGTGATGAATTTTATTTCTTCATCCAGTTTGGTCTTCGAACAAAATTTTAAGGCCCTATGGGTAAGGGTCTTATTAAACTTTTGTTTCGTGGAACAAAATGAGTTCCAACGAGTGTAAAGACCAGTAAAGGTAGGTTTCCGATATACTGACGTCAAGAAACCAGAAGAAGCTTTATTAACCAATACATCAAGAAATGGGAGTGAGGAATTGGCTTCCTTATCAATTGTGAATTTAAGAGCTGGATGAATATTGTTAAGAGACGTAAAAAAACGTCCGCTTCCGTTTCATGGTTGAACAGACAAAAGGTGTCGTCAACATAACGAAAGTAAATATCTGGTCTATTTGGACCAGATAGGAGACCTTCTTCATGGAAACCAACAAAAATATTGGCCAATGCTGGCCCTAAGGGAGAGCCCATAGAGACACCATCAATTTGTCTGTACATAATGTCGTCAAAGCTGAATTCTACCGACATCGTAGCAAATTTCATCAACTCCACGAAAATATTTTCAGAAATAGGAGGAATGGGCAGTTGACTGCGATATAAGGCATCGGCACATATATTAATCGTTTCAAGAAGGGGAACACACGTAAACAGGCTAGATATGTCAAAAGAACACATACATTTATCAGTATCTGAATAATTTTGCATAAAGTTAGAAAATGAAAAAGAATCTTTAATGCAAAATGAACTATAGTGTTCCAAAACTGGTTCCAAAATAGTGGCAAGCCATTTAGCTACCTTGTGTTGGGAAGAGCCTATCATGGATAACATGGTCTTAATGGTACCCCAGCTTTGTGGGTTTTTGGTAAACCATACAGACGGAGACGAATAGAGCCAGTGGGTCTAATTATTTTAGAAATATTAGTGGGAAGAGCTCTACTCTTAACCCACTTAACCAAACGTTTTTGGAATTTAGTCTCGATAGATATAGTGGAGTCATGTGTATCTACCGGACCTAACTGAATAAATTATATATATATATCTCGTGTACAAATGGCTAAAAGCTTATTTTGTATGTATATATATGGAAATACAGGTAAAATTTGCATGCACAGAGTAAAAAATCCAGAGAATCCTTATTGTGTTTATGTAAGAGTACTCAATAATAATTACAGCTGTTAAGATTTTTATTTATACAAGCATTATTTAGTTACACATTTGCAAAATATGTTTCGGTTACAGCTATAAGAAGTTCAACCCTATCCAGCCTAAACGTCTCATGTTTACATTTTCATTTTGTGAAATAAGGCAAATCTACTTTTGAAAGAAAGACGTGATTAACTAAAATTATTTAAAAATGTAACGAACTTAAGTTTTTCATTTATTTATTTAATACTTTTATGTTTTACACCGTCTGAGTCTCTAGCCTAAAAAAACTGCAAGTCAAATGTAACATAAAAAGACATACAGATGCACTATTCATAAAAAATAATAATGATAAAAATAAAATGGATGAATAAATAAATAAAAGATAATAAATAATAAAAATATAAACAAGAAATTATTAATGAGATGAAAAAAGGAGTAGAGTATCATTTGTGCAAATATAAGAAGTTACATTTCTTTAAAAGTAATAAAGTATCTCAATTACATAATGTGTTTTATATGTGCATACAACCAAATACACACATAATAAACATTATATATATATATATATGTATATATATATATATATATATAGTGGGAAAAAAAGATAAAGATATAAAATATATCTTTAAAATATAATCTATCATGAAGAGTTAATGCTCAATATACGAGATAGAGCTATAATCTAAATAAGTGATGAGAATAAAGATTGTGATAGAATACAATGTCTATTAAATCACCGATTGTTCAAAACAAGGGATTTATAAAAGAATATCATTTTATTTTAGGAAAATCATTTTATTATATTATTATTGTATTATTATTATTATAATAATATAATAAAATGATTTTCTTATTTTGTTTTGAACAATTGATTATATATATATATATATATATATATATATATATATATATATATATATATATATATATATATATATATACCATTCAGATAAAGATAAAATTAAAATCTTGTATTAATTTCAATCTCTATTAAACACAAACAAGTACATACACAGAATATGCGAACCAGTCAACCCAGTTTAAATGTATACAACCAGATACACACACAACTTAATATATGCACACACACACACACACACGCACACACACACACACATATATATATATATATATATATATATATATATATATATATATATATATATATATATATATACACTAGTGTTGGGACGACTAATTGGAATGGAGAATCGGAAAAATCTGAACATTTTAGGGTATCACAATCGGACATTTTTTTAGCCTAATTTCTGATTCCGAAAACGATTCTTTCCTTTTCTTTTTTGGTTGTTGTGGTTTAAAACTTACTTTTCCAATGCTGGTACTAATGATAATATTTATTTATTTTAAACTACTAGTAAAACTAAAATCTATAGAGGAGCATAATAACGAATTTAGGTAAAAATAGCACAGGCTGAGTGAATAAATAGGAAAAAATGGCACGAGTGAAAAATATAGATGAAAATCTCACAATGAGTTTATAAAAAATTATAAAGAAAATCATATCTACATATAAAAGTAAATAAGGACCCTCAACTAAATCCCCCCCCCCCCCGGCCAAAGAAAATGAGATTTTATCTTTTTAGGCGATTACTAGTGAACACCTTGAAAAACCTAGAGGAAGAAACCAAATCATTTTTTAATTTAGAATAGGGGGATAAGCTTCACATATAAATTTGATGTAAAATGATCACCCATTTCCGAGCCAGTATTTAACCAAATAGCGTTTTAAGAGCTTATAACCAGAATTTCTTCTTAGTGAAGGGAAATAAATATTGTGTGTTTTTTTAGAAGAGGATAACAAAACACCATTTCCTTAACTCTACCAGTAATTCTAAATACGGATGACAACAGCCCCTCCACTCCAAGAAAAAAACAACACTCCCTTATCCCTACCACTAACCATAAGTTCGGGTGTTTCCCTCATAAAAACCCTTCTATAAACCCTACGACTAACCTTAAGCATACCCACTATAAGAACAAAAACATTAAAGATTTAATGCAATAACAAAAAAAAACTTTAATGTTTTAGGTTCAATATTTGGTGTGGTGTCTTATCCCTTTATTTAAAACTTTAAGAGAGGGAACCTTAAAAGAGGTTTCAATGGAATTTCTAGTCGTTCCCCACGAGAGTAGAGTTAGACACAGAAAATCTAGCTCCATAGAAAGGAACACCCTGGATTTGAACAAAATTAAAATCGCCTCAGTCGACTTACGGAGGACAGAACAGATGTCGATGGGTAGGCATAAAATTTAAATTTTATAAACGTTCAAAAATAAATTAAAATTTTAAGACAAATAAAATGTTTTATGTTATGTTTATTGTGAAAAAAGAGGACTTCAAATTATAGGGAAAACAAGCAAGTGTTCGTTTATTATTTAAGATTTTCCTAGACAGATTTGAGCATCCATCTTGAATTTTAATTTAAATGAGATGTTTTTATAGTTTTACATTCAAATTACCTTGAGAACGAAATGAAAAATAAACATCCTTTTTTAAATACCAAACAATTATTTGATCAAAGATGAAATAATTTCAGGCAGAAATGATTCCTGTCATATGTCCACATGTGGTGTGCAACAATTCCCTTCGATTTGTCTTGTTTATCTGCTCATAACCAACCACTGTGACGTTAGCAGAAAACAAAACTCAATGGAATAGCCTTCTCTCTAAAGATACCACAGTTCGAACATCTGTAGTGTATCTAAAAACAAACAGCGGAATCCTTAAAGAAAATGATACTAGAACAACTTTCTGTCATGGACACTTTAATCACTTTATCCAGAATTTCAAAGCAAATATTACTATAGCTTCTCAGAGAGTGAATTTGTGTATGTTTAGTATTTTTTTTACACGTATATTACTTTTTTTTTTACTAATTTATACCATAACATTTGAATGGTATTGTAAATCATTTGCATTACTCGATTGCGATCCTTTAATTCATACTTACCGAATGCAGAATTATCTTACTTTGTTAAAATTATCGAATTATCCGGACACCACATCAACAAGTTATTTGTTAGAAATGAACATTAAAGCAGTATACTTTGTGATTTTCAAGGAGGAAAAAGGGGGAAGTTTTCTTTTCTCTTTGCAGTATTTTCATTTAAAAAATATGTTAACTAGTTAACTTTAATTTGTTTTATTATAACAGGTCCTAGGCAACCATGTTCAATTTTTTATTAAAAAATTCAACATTATGTCAACTTACGACGAACCAATACAAATCGGCTTTGTTTTAAAAGAGAAATGAATGTTTATTTGCCTCACTATTTTCAATCAATTACCAGAACATCTGTAGCAGTCACCAATAGGGACTACTTTTGAATGCGTAATCACTGTCCCTGTGAGCTGGCTTGTCCAATCAAATCACAGGGCGCAGTAATATCGTTAGTTCCCTAAGGGACTACTTATGTCCCCTTAGGGGTCGAGGAAAAAGATCAGACGATCTCCTGGCACCAGTTTGGACACATCGCAGAGAGCACCAGCGAGGAACGAGGAAACGCTCTCTCTCCTGCCGCCGTCGCCTCACTCGACGACTACTACCATCTTCAGCTGAAGAAATCCACGGGCGGCCCTAAGAACTCTTATATTCTTCCTCTTCCTCAGACGGACACCGTCCCACTCTCTTCTATCTATACCAAACGGTATAGGTAACCTTGAGTTAATAAAACCCCTTTTAGTTATAGTTACAGAAATACTTTTCGTTGTTCCGTTTCTTTACGAGAAGATAAAAGGATAACCCACTCATCATCCCCTTACACATCGTGTAATGTACGCCCCCACAAGTGTATTTTTACTTTTACGAAAATATATGCAAGCATTACGCAGGTTTGTACTGTAATCAGAAAATTAAAAAAACAACAACAGCTCTATAACTAAATATTTAGAAATTTAAAAAGAATCGGAATCCGTAATTGTATCGGAATCGGGAATTTAGAGCAGAATCGATAATTGTATTGGAATCGGGAAAAATATTGGAATCGTCCCAGCAGTAATAGACAAACATGTGAACACAGGTAAATCTACACTCAATCAACTTAATCATATATACGCAGAACATAAAAGTATATATACACATACACAAAACCTACATATATATGCTTTTTTAACTATATGTGTATGAGTATCTGTTCGTAAAACCTTAACAAACTTTAACCTACAAAGTTAAAACACCCAAGTTTTGCTAAATATACATAGAAATAAGTACAAAACCATTATGTCTGCACATATGCAAACCCAATATACGTCAAAATTAACTTATATCTACATACACATACATATATATTTTTGCCGATATATACGTAAAATGATTTTATCTCAAATTTGTTTTACCTGTGAATCTAGGTCGTGTGATCTCCGAACGCCTGAGAGATTTCAAATTCAAAATATAAACAACAAAATGTAAAAAGTTCCAGAAAACAAACATTAAAATATTACCCCCCCCCCCGGCTCGAGAAAAAGGAAAAATTAGAATTGTGAATTAATATTAGGTGTCAATAAATACACTATAAGTTATGGAATTGCTACTCTGCCCTACCGAACAAAGCAACAGTCCGGTAAATTTGAATGCACAGTCAAAGGGAGACTATTTCTCAAAAACCCGTCGGGTTTGAATTAAGAATAAGAATATTAAATTTTATTAATTCTAAAAGAATAGTAAATAAAATGTATTAAAGAATATTAAAAATTAAAAATAAAACATAATAATTAAAAATAGTAATTAAATTAAAGTAAGTTAATTAAAAATAATTGAAAGTAATTAAATATAAAAAAAGTAAATTTTAAAATTTTAATTAATAAAAATCAAGTAAAAATAAAACGAATAAAATAAAAATAAAATACTTAATATGATAAATATAATAATAAATATAAAATCTAACAATATACATTATAATAAAGAAAATGAAAATTTTTAAATAATGAAAAAAAAAAGAATATATATTTCTCCACCCCTTCCCATTTTAACGTCTCTCCACACACGTTTTTATTATTCTTTCATTTTTCAAATAGTTAAACACGTGCCAATGACGTCTCTTTGTGCATTCTTCTTTTTCCTATGTTTTGACGATTATCGAATAAATTTAAAATCTTCACTTTTTCTGAAGAAGTTCGTTGATCCGAACGAAACAGGTAAAATCTCTCGTTTCTTGATGATTTTTTCTGTATTTAAATTTTACTTTTTCCGTTTGTATTTTTCACACATCTTGTCTTTCACAGCATTTTATTTTATGATATATCGTGCATTTTATCCTCATATATATATATATATATATATATATATATATATATATATATATATATATATATATATATATATATATATATATATATATATATATATAATTTTCTTTGAGGTACAAAATTTTATTAGAGCAATTACGAAGGGAAGACAAGTTTTATCTCTCATGATTAAAAGATACGAGACGGAAAAAAATAAAAAGGTGCCAGTCGACCGGTTTCGCCCACACTTAACGAGAACTGTATCGTGGGATTTTAAAAGAGGAGAATGTAAAAAAAAGGGGAAATTATATATTTAAAACCAAAAAGGGCATTATGTTATTTACAGTGAAGGATGTGTCTTAGAGACTAATCACACTCAACCCCAATAGACACTCCTTCTGTTTACTGAGGGAGAGTCGTTTAAGATGTAAGTGGATAGTCTCCAAGATTTTAAGATGGAAAATTGAGTGAGCACGACTCAAGATGGTAAATGAGTTGATACTGAAGTTCGTTGCGCATGACGGGTTTTTAAGCAAATGGTCGGTTATAGAAGACCCGTATATGTTTCTTAGAACGTTCGTTGACCGGAAGGTTCCATTCCTAATTTTTTAGGGATGTGTTGCTGTACTCTATTGTCCAATCTTAACGTCGTTCTGCCCACGTAGTCGACACTGCAACTATATTGAAAATGATAAATCAAATTATTTTTATGGTGGTGGTGGTGGTGGGGTAAAACGTCTTTTCGAGAGGACGTCAGCAAGGGTTTTGTACAGAACACAACACGTACGTTCGAGGCAAAATAGCAATTTTACACTGCTGAGCTAATTTTTTTTGTGAACTTACTTGTTTGGTGAACTGACTGTAGCTAACGAAGACAAACAAATATAAATCAGACATTTGGTCACCGTATTAGGTTTTATTTCAGAAAAATTGGCTACTTTCCTTTTTATGACTAACCTAATCAGATCCAAAGGGTTGCCATTATTGGACAAAGTATTAGTAATACTTTTTATTTCTTCGTCCAATTTTGATTTTGAACAAATCATAAGGGCTGTGTGTGTTAGGGTCTAAATTAAATTTAACTTTCGTTTGCTTGGACAAAATGAATCCCAACGAGTATACAATCCCGTGAACGTAGGTTTACGATAAATTGATGTAAGGTAACAGGATAGAGTTTTCGTTACCAATACATCGAGGAAAACTAGAGACGAATTACACTCTCCTTCGTAAGAATACTTTAATGTGGGATGCATATTGTTCAATAAGGAGAAGAATGTATTTGCATCTGTTTGATTATTGAAGAGGCAAAATGTGTCGTCTACATATCGAAAGTACACTCACGGTTTCATGGATCCAGATAGT
This sequence comes from Sepiola atlantica, assembly GCA_963556195.1. Lineage (NCBI taxonomy): Eukaryota > Metazoa > Mollusca > Cephalopoda > Sepiida > Sepiolidae > Sepiola > Sepiola atlantica. The sequence continues at coordinate 137,049,585 of OY744527.1, read as the reverse complement.
AATTCTTTCTCATAGAAACCCACAAAAATGTTCGCCAACGTTGGTCCCAGGACTGACCCCATGGGAACACCATCTATTTGCCTATATATTACATCGTTAAAACTGAATTCAACAGATGTAGTGGCAAATGTCATTAGCTCAACGAACGTGCTCTCAGAAATGGAAGGGGGCGATAAATGGCTACGATATAAAAAATCGGCACGTATATCTATTGTTTCCAAAATAGGGACACAAGTAAATAGGTTACTAATATCATAAGAGCATATACATTTATTAGTAACATTGGACTGTTGAATGAAATTTGCAAATTAAAATGTATCTTTTAAGCAGTATTTACTAGAGTTATTTTATAGTGGTTGTAAAATACGAAAGATCCATTTTGCAACCTTGTGTTGTGATTACTCTACCATAGAAAGAATAGGTCTTAATGGGATATCCGCCTTGTGCGTCTTGGGTAATCCATATAAACGTGGACGGATGGAGTACACCGCTTTTTACTCATTTAACCAATTTTTTTGGAACTTGGTTTCTGAGGAAGCTGTTGCATCATGGGTGCTGACAGGACCCAACTTGACGATTTTTTTTCTGTGTTAGTCAAGATAACCATCATTTTGTCAACATAATCTTGATGGTTTAACACAAAAACCCCTGAGCCTTTGTCCGGTCTGGTTATATATATATATATATGTATATGTCATACACAGACAGCTGTTTAGTCGTTTCACAACTCATCAATTTGGCTAGATGCAGTGACAAGTGACAGTCTGACACTCTACCATCTGAGCTAACAAACCTGCTCTTGTTCGTGGAAGAAATGATATATTTTAAAATTAATTTTAATTCATTTTTTATTTTATTTTCTACCATATTTCTTCATAGAGGATTCGATTCTTTTTATAGTCGAATAATCTTACTCTGTGCTTATATATGTAGTACTTAATATTTTCAACTGAATTTGAATCATTGCACCAAATTCACTTATTTTCTGTCTAATTCCAGGTCATTTTCTTTATATTCTGTACGAGACTCTGTGATTTCTGGCTGCTGTGAGCACCATGACACTGGTCAGGAAATTTGCTACCTTTGCCACCAACGTGCTCAAAGAAATGTTTATGTTCCTTTCAAAGAGGAAAAAGCCAGAATATGTTCTGAAGAGGACCGTCTGCTGCAGAATTATCAAACTTTGAGGAATACAGAAGAAGTTATTAGAGAAAAGGTTGGTCTCTTGTGCATTATTAGGTTTCTTCAGTGGTGGACAATAATCCAAAAAGGATTCCAAGAGAAAATTTAGTCTGTAAAAATAACTCCTGTCCCCGAAAATTTTCAAACAAGAGTTAATTTCTTATGAAAGTAGCAGTAATATGACATGCTATTTTAATGTGGGCTTACTTGGACTAGTATTCTTATCTTAGTTGTTATTTTCACAACGTTTTAGCCGATGTCACTTCCGACGTTCTTCAGGTGAATCTTTGCAAACTTGGAAATCTTTATGTCAAACGAAAATTTGAACCGGACCATGTAACTCTCATTTTCTTCTCTCTCAGCTAAGCAACAGTTGGTGGTTCTTTTCGGCAAGAAACAAGAGTCCCACTTCATAGAATCTGATTTGATTTTATATTTACCCACTGTAGTGGATTCATGTGCAAACATAGACAAACACGGTACTACAAAAATTCAAAGGTTTTATTTACTGAAAGAAAAGAGAGCGAAGTTTCTTTTTAACTGCAACAGTTAAGTAGTAATGACCGAAGATAATAATAATTCTTTATTGTTTTTAAATCTATGCCTTATTTGTCGTCTGTCTGTCGGTTTCTCTGCAATTGATTCAATTGGAAATTCACTCTTATCCCAAGATCAAACATATAACATTTTTAAGAGGAATCCAATGGTCATATTAATTTTTGTATTAGGCCTTTTTACATGGCCTGCGTTTGTGTCAGCAGTCAACGTTTTACTTTATTTTATTTTATTCATAATTTGAAAATTATAGATAAAAAAGAATAAGAATAGTTATATAGGGTTCAGAGCTGGGCGCAGGGGTACACAAGAGTCATCATTCATTCTTGAGTGACGTTGAGGTGTTCGCCAGTGTGGCATATTTGTTTAATCCAAATACATATTTCATACTTTGGCGTAACTCTTTTTTGCAAGAAGATTATTTTATTATTTTTTAAGGAAAAGAAAGAACTTTTGAGACAAGAACTAAAAGACATGCAAAAGATTAACCAAGAAATGGCACGAATGAAAAGTGCTCAGCTAAAAAAAAGAAGTACCAATCGTGAGGTAAGTTCCAATTTCAATTTCCTAGCTCACTTTATAATTGTTTTCTAAAGAAATTTTTGTGATGAAATAGTGTTACAGATTGAATTTGGACTCCAATATTTATGAAAAAATTATATTACTTTGTTACCATGGATAATGATATTATTTTGTTTCACACACTCTAAACTATAATTATTATTATAACTAGTGAACCCATGGTGTAAAAACTGACAGCATACTTTTTCTATTACTTTTATTTTTTGTCTAATGCAAGTACATATTTTTTAATTGTTAAGATTAAATCATTTTATTACTGAATTGTGCGCTGTCAACTTTGGACACCAAGAAAGGTACAGATAAAAAACAACATCATTAAAAGTCGGTTGAAAAATTAAATGCCTAAGATTTGCATCGTTTCCTTACACAGTAAATAGTTGCAAATGTATTTTCAATAATAAAAAATAGTCCACTTAATAATAACAAAATTTGGTGAATTTTTAATTTGTATAATTAAATGTTATTTTTATTTGGGTTATATTTAAATGTTGTTTATATTCTTATTATAATCAAAAGCTATTATTATTATTATCATCATCATTATTATTATTATTATTATTATTATTATTATTATTATTATTATTATTATTATTATTATTATTATTATTATTATTATTATTATTATTATTATTTAATTTTATTTATCATACATTTATAAGTAAACGTTATTTATATTATATCATAATTAAGTCTTATTTATATTATTATCATAATTTAATGTTATTTGTGTTATTATAATGAAATATTATTTATATTATTATCATTCTAATTAAATGTTATATATATATATATATATATATTATACTTAAATGTTATTTGTACTATTAAAATAATCGAATCTTATATAATAATAATCATTACATTTTATTTATATTACTATAATTATATATTGTATTTATATTATTATTACATATTATAATTACATGTTATAATTATTATGACTATAATAACATGTTACATATGTTGTTATTATTATTATTATTATTATTATTATTATTAAATGTTATATATTACTATTATAATTAACTCTTATTTATATTAGTATTGGTTTTATCAGTCTTTTTTTCCTGACTTTTTATACAATTTATTCCAACAAGTTTTTAATCGATGGTTAAAGTGTAAGTTAAGTATTTAAAATACAATTTTTAATGGGATTTAAATGGTATTGTAGGACATAAAAATATTTTTCTAATTCATTTCAGCAATGTTTTTTCTTCCAACATCGTCCACTTACACCTCCACTTTATGCAAGGATGGCACCTTATGGGCGAGAGCTGGAGAAACAGGTTTGGTATACGTTGCTTCATCTTGTTATTTTTGTTGAACAACAAAACCTTTTTGTTGTGTTGAATGTGTAATGTGAATCTCAGACAAGTTTAGGTCTGATGATCTCAGAGGAAGATTAAATCTGCGCAGTATAGGGAGATGTTTGCATAACACAAGATTTCGTTGGAGGAGAAGTCTTGGGTAAATATAAAACCACTGATTGCCATGGCAAATAACACCCTACCTGAGAGTCCAACATTCAAAATCCTCGGTCAAACATGGAACAAATACATAAAAGATATTGCCAAGGCTGCTGCAAAGAAAGTGGGATCCCTCTACCGAGCTAGAAAACATATCACACCTGTCAGTATCCTATATCTGTACAAAGCCACAATCCGCCCATGCATGGTGTATTGTTATCACATCTGGGCTGGTGCACCATCTACTAGTCTCTCCTTCTTAGACAAGATCCAAAAAAGAGTCGCTAATCTAATAGGTCCCTCACTATCCACCAAGCTCCAGCCCCTGTCCCATTGCCGCAATGTTGCATCTTTGTGCTTGTTTTACAAGTACTTCGATGGAATGTGCTCCGATGAACTTGCTGCTCTGGTGCCTCCTCAATGTAAATTCACTCAAATAACCCGAAAATCAGCTAAATCCTATCCATTCACTGTGGAGGTCCCAAGATGCCAGAGAGCCTTCCATTCAAATAGCTTCTTTCCTCGAGTTGCCGGCCTGTTTCCCCGACTCTACCGACACGCAGAAATGTAAAACTAATGTGAACAATGATCTCGCTGCACAGCTCCCAATTTAGAATGACACCCAAAACTTTCACCCTAATTCTCAGTAGCTGCTTACGCCTACAGTGGCAATTTGCCTTGTTTGAAGTGAACTAAGTTATATATATATATATATATATATATATATATATATATATATATATATATATATATATATATATATATATGTGTGTAGATCAGGTGAGGTAGCAGGGTTAGTTGACAGGGTAAGGCCAAAGAAAACCTGGGAGTGATAAGGATGGACTTGAGAGAAAGATATAAAGACCTGGGCAGGTTAGTTTGGAAGTCCATTTTAAAAACTGTCCAACACATGGCAACATATAAAACGGACGTTAAACCTAATATGATGATGATGATGATGATGATGGTATACACCTTTCCCCATCTCCCTTCAACTTCCCTAACCATTATTCATTCTCATGTTGTACAGATTTGTTGCGTTTTAATCTCAATTATTACTACTGTGGAAATTCTACAGCTGCTTTCTTCTACATATGTCCTTGTTACAACCATAACACTGCCAATACACATGTGCTAAATCAAAAGGACGTAATTCATCTAAACTCGACCCAGTAGTTTTAATACGGGTTTCTTTACATATGTAAACAAAAAGCAGATGACAACTGATTGTTTTTTCTAGTTAATTTAATTGCAAAGGTTTTAGCTAAGAAAATTATTAACCAAAATGTGTAGAAGAAATATGTTTAAAAGCAACAATAAAACAATAAAACAAGGAAAATAGGGAAAAAGTGAAAATATTTTATTCGTTTGTGAATTACAAGCATTGGTTACATATTTGTTGAGATCATGAACATTAAATACGTACTGTTAGAGATGGGAAATGAAAGTAAAATTACTTTTTAACCACAATATGAATACCAATGATTAAAAAACATCCACCTTCCTGATGATATCGCTTTGCAAAGATGGTCACTGAGTTTCAACTATGGGTATAATAAGACGCATTTCTTCCTTAAAATAAAAGGGATAAAGTAATTTGAGTAACCTAAAGATTTATAAGCTTATTTTCAAAAAATAAAATAAGTACTTTATATTAATATTTATTTATCCAATATGTAAAATTAAGTCGGTCGGATTTTCCAAATTATACCTAAATAGTAATGCATTTCACAAATTTTCAGTCTGTTTTCTTTAGATAAAAAAGAAATTCCAATCTATTTCATCAATTACATATTCTATCAGACCTGATAATTCTTTCAGTAATAGAAGCTTACAGAGGTTCTTCGTTTGTTACAAATGTTAACATAAAAATATTGTATATAATCGCTGGGTACATATTTATTCATATTTTTTACTTAAAAAAAAATAACAAAATAAACTAAAATTATGTTTTTGTAATCATTTATATGGCGATAGAAGATAAAGACAATAGCCCAAATTCGGTGTGAGGTAGCTGTCTTGACTTAAATATGCATAAAACATTGATTTAAAATACTTAAAAACTAAAATGTCATAAATACATAAGTACTTGATTTAAAAACATTTATTACAAACTAAAATGTAATATCAGGTTGGAAAGAAAGTAATGTCGTTTTTGTCCAACACATTTATTTCATCTGAAACATTCACATTAGGGCATTTTTAATCTTTACAAAATTTCCCTCATTTTCTATTACTTCTGTCCAACGATCAACTAGCTTCTTGATGCCTTCAAAAAAATTATCTGATTTTTTAGATAAAAACAAATTTAGGTCATTTTTTAGTTGGTCGTTATTTTCATAAATTTTATTGGTTAAATGATGCTGCAACAACCGGAAAAGATAGTAGTCGGATGGAGCAATGTTAGGTGAATAAGGCAGATGAGGCAAAACTTCCTAATTGAAACTCATGACCTTTTTCTGAGTGAGTTTTGCTGTGTGATGTCTTGCGTTATCATGCTGAAGCACTACACCCTTCCTATTGAGTAATGCTGGTCGTTTTTTTTGATAGAGCAATTCTTAGATCATCCAGCTGCGAACAATATTTGACTGCTGTGATTGTTTGATTAAGCTCTAGTAACTCATAATGAATCAGTCCTCTCATGTCCCACCATAAAGATAGCATAACCTTCTTTGGGTGTAGTCCTTATTTTGGAACCGGCTGTGGACTTTGGTTTCGATTTAACCATTGTCTTTTGTGTTGGGTATTCTTGTAAAGAACCCATTTTTCATCTCCAGCCATAATTCTTTGCAAAAATGGTTCTCGATGATTCCTGGAAAGCAAAGATGTGTAAACAGTTAATCTTTGATTTCGTTGAGCGTCGGTCAAATCGTGAGGAACCCAGAGTCCAAGTTTTGAAACTTTTCTTAACTCGTGAAGGCATGAAATAATTGTGGTATGGGTTGTATTAAATTGTTGAGCTAATTCTCTGCTGGTTAACTTTGGATTGGCCTCCACAGCGTCTTTAATGGCGTCTTTATCAATTGATTTTGTCCTTCCCGAACGTCGCCGATCTGACAGGTTAAAGTCTCCAGAAGAAAATTTTGCAAACCACCGTTGACATTTTCGATCATTCAGAACATTTATCCCATAGACAGTTCCAATATTCCTTGTAGCTTCTGCAGCTAAGTTTCCTTTTTGGCATTCATAGCGCATGCAATGTCTCAGTTGCTCCTCACTAATATCCACTTTTTTGACGGCTGAGACCGTTAAACTTAATATTTTCCAACTAATTACCATATCTGAAAGGCAAATCAAGATATTAAGACACAAATTCACCAAACAATCTAGAAATGTGTACAACTTACGAGGCTGCAAAGTGATGAAGTAAAAAAATACGACATTATTTTCTTTCCAATCTGATACATTTCCGTTTCAACATCGTATTTAGAAAGAGAGAGAAAGAAAGAGAGAGAAAGAGGGAGAGAGAGAGAGAGAAAGAGGGAGAGAGAGAGAGAAAGAGGGAGAGAGAGATAGAGAGAGAGAGAGTAAACTCATAAGAAACAATAATCGCTTGCTTTATCATTTGCGATTAAGTTAAAATACGAAACAATTAGTTTATGAATACACAAAAATTTGATTAATTAATACTCTATTTCAAAACACTTATTACAAACTAATATGTCATGAATACATTTCTGTTTCAACGTCATATTAAAAAAAACTTAAAGAGAGAGAAAGAGAGAGACTAATTTTTTATTTTGTCTTTTAATTAAAAAGAAATTTAACTAGCTTTTTAAATTCACGTGGGAGCATAGAAATACCTGGTATAGTATCCAGGCAATATGTTACCCACCTCGGCGTGGTGGATCTTGTTAGATAATTCATCGAGGAGATGGAAACTCTGATATAAAACCTGCGCTTTACATTGTCTCTCAGTTATCTTGCCTCGGCTTGTCACTGTGCATGTCATACAAGCGCACAGCATGACCATCTACATGTCCGACGGCGATAAAGAACTGATGATGATGTGCATGCTTAACAGGCTGGAAGCACACAGCCATGGCTTTTCATGTGGTGTGTCTTACAACCCATCTAACGTCGCTGCACTGTTTATCCAACAGTACTATACTTCGGCAAGGCTGTGAGTAACTGAGCAGCCTTTTTAGGGTAGCACTGCTTACCCAGAACTCTGAAAAGGTGACCTAACCAAATGCCTGTTCAACTCTAGCTGGCCAGCAACCTGCGGCTATTCTCTGCTTATACTAGCAGGACGAAAACAAAACACTACAAAGAAAAAGGCCACGCCATCTTTAGATACTTGGAATGTTTGGACACTTCTCGATTGCGATGAGTCTAAGAATCCTGAGTAACATACTGGTATAGTTGCAAAGGAACTAAGTAGGTATAGGATCGACATTACTGAACCAGCAGAAGTCTGAATCAGCTATGAGGAGCAATTGATAGAGGTGGGGCTGGTTACATGTATATGTAAGGGTAGGTCGAGAGGAGAAAGGCGAATAGGTGGAGTGAGCTTTGCTGTTTGCACAGAGTTAGTCAATAGTATTGAGCAACCCCATTGCTTTAGTGTTAGGATTAGTCACCTTTGTGTACCATTGAGCTGCAACCACTTTAGAATTGTCATTTCGGTTTCTGATTCGACTCTTAGCAGTGACGAGACGACTATCATGTCTTTCTACCAAGATCTGAGGACGATACTAACCTCGATCCCAAAAGTTGATTACATTTTTTTTCGCGGAAATTGAAACGCTCAAGTGGAGAAAAATCAAGAAAGGTGGATCGCATTGGATATATCTGGAGTTGGGAGCGTAATTGCAATGGTATTCATCTTCAACAGCTCTTCCCTGAATTTGGTCTCGTCATCTGCAACACCTTCTCGCATCAGAAGGTAACTCATAAGGCAAGTTGGATCCACTCACGGTCAAAGCATGGCCACATCCTTAATTATTTTATCACCTGCAGGTGAGACCTTCAAGATGTGTGCACTGTACAGATCACTTGGGGTGCAGAATGTGATTCAGACCTCAAGCTTATATGTGATAAACTGAAGCTCCGTATCATACATAAATATCGCCTTCAAGGGGTAAAAGTTCCCAAGCGCATTGATGTATCTAGATTGCAGAACAAGGGCATATGTGGCAATCTTCAAGATACATTCAAGAATGTAGAGTTTGATCGTACATGGAACCAATTCAGGACTGGCATCTACAAGCCAGTGTCAAGATTCTTAAGAAACGAAATCATCATGACTGGTTCGATGATAATGACTTCCAAATAAACAAGTGAAGAGAAAAACAAGCTGTACTAGTGATACCTAAAAAAACAAGCTGTACTAGTGATACCTCAAAAAACAAGCTGTACTAGTGATACCTAAAAAAACAAGCTGTACTAGTGATACCTCAAAAAACAAGCTGTACTAGTGATACCTCAAAAAACAAGCTGTACTAGTGATACCTCAAAAAACAAGCTGTACTAGTGATACCTCAAAAAACAAGCTGTACTAGTGATACCTCAAAAAACAAGCTGTACTAGTGATACCTCAAAAAACAAGCTGTACTAGTGATACCTCAAAAAACAAGCTGTACTAGTGATACCTCAAAAAACAAGCTGTACTAGTGATACCTCAAAAAACAAGCTGTACTAGTGATACCTCAAAAAACAAGCTGTACTAGTGATACCTCAAAAAACAAGCTGTACTAGTGATACCTCAAAAAACAAGCTGTACTAGTGATACCTCAAAAAACAAGCTGTACTAGTGATACCTCAAAAAACAAGCTGTACTAGTGATACCTCAAAAAACAAGCTGTACTAGTGATACCTCAAAAAACAAGCTGTACTAGTGATACCTCAAAAAACAAGCTGTACTAGTGATACCTCAAAAAACAAGCTGTACTAGTGATACCTCAAAAAACAAGCTGTACTAGTGATACCTCAAAAAACAAGCTGTACTAGTGATACCTCAAAAAACAAGCTGTACTAGTGATACCTCAAAAAACAAGCTGTACTAGTGATACCTCAAAAAACAAGCTGTACTAGTGATACCTCAAAAAACAAGCTGTACTAGTGATACCTCAAAAAACAAGCTGTACTAGTGATACCTCAAAAAACAAGCTGTACTAGTGATACCTCAAAAAACAAGCTGTACTAGTGATACCTCAAAAAACAAGCTGTACTAGTGATACCTCAAAAAACAAGCTGTACTAGTGATACCTCAAAAAACAAGCTGTACTAGTGATACCTCAAAAAACAAGCTGTACTAGTGATACCTCAAAAAACAAGCTGTACTAGTGATACCTCAAAAAACAAGCTGTACTAGTGATACCTCAAAAAACAAGCTGTACTAGTGATACCTCAAAAAACAAGCTGTACTAGTGATACCTCAAAAAACAAGCTGTACTAGTGATACCTCAAAAAACAAGCTGTACTAGTGATACCTCAAAAAACAAGCTGTACTAGTGATACCTCAAAAAACAAGCTGTACTAGTGATACCTCAAAAAACAAGCTGTACTAGTGATACCTCAAAAAACAAGCTGTACTAGTGATACCTCAAAAAACAAGCTGTACTAGTGATACCTCAAAAAACAAGCTGTACTAGTGATACCTCAAAAAACAAGCTGTACTAGTGATACCTCAACAAACAAGCTGTACTAGTGATACCTCAAAAAACAAGCTGTACTAGTGATACCTCAAAAAACAAGCTGTACTAGTGATACCTCAAAAAACAAGCTGTACTAGTGATACCTCAAAAAACAAGCTGTACTAGTGATACCTCAAAAAACAAGCTGTACTAGTGATACCTCAAAAAACAAGCTGTACTAGTGATACCTCAAAAAACAAGCTGTACTAGTGATACCTCAAAAAACAAGCTGTACTAGTGATACCTCAAAAAACAAGCTGTACTAGTGATACCTCAAAAAACAAGCTGTACTAGTGATACCTCAAAAAACAAGCTGTACTAGTGATACCTCAAAAAACAAGCTGTACTAGTGATACCTCAAAAAACAAGCTGTACTAGTGATACCTCAAAAAACAAGCTGTACTAGTGATACCTCAAAAAACAAGCTGTACTAGTGATACCTCAAAAAACAAGCTGTACTAGTGATACCTCAAAAAACAAGCTGTACTAGTGATACCTCAAAAAACAAGCTGTACTAGTGATACCTTAAAAAACAAGCTGTACTAGTGATACCTCAAAAAACAAGCTGTACTAGTGATACCTCAAAAAACAAGCTGTACTAGTGATACCTCAAAAAACAAGCTGTACTAGTGATACCTCAAAAAACAAGCTGTACTAGTGATACCTCAAAAAACAAGCTGTACTAGTGATACCTCAAAAAACAAGCTGTACTAGTGATACCTCAAAAAACAAGCTGTACTAGTGATACCTCAAAAAACAAGCTGTACTAGTGATACCTCAAAAAACAAGCTGTACTAGTGATACCTCAAAAAACAAGCTGTACTAGTGATACCTCAAAAAACAAGCTGTACTAGTGATACCTCAAAAAACAAGCTGTACTAGTGATACCTCAAAAAACAAGCTGTACTAGTGATACCTCAAAAAACAAGCTGTACTAGTGATACCTCAAAAAACAAGCTGTACTAGTGATACCTCAAAAAACAAGCTGTACTAGTGATACCTCAAAAAACAAGCTGTACTAGTGATACCTCAAAAAACAAGCTGTACTAGTGATACCTCAAAAAACAAGCTGTACTAGTGATACCTCAAAAAACAAGCTGTACTAGTGATACCTCAGTATCGTAACTGAAGAACCAATGGTGGCTGTATATTTCTCAAAGAACACAGAAGGCCTATGATAGAAAAGATATAAAACTATATACCATTTAATTACGCAGGTTTTCGGACCATGATCCTCATCTATGGTACCACTCAGATCCAAAGATGTGTCCATTCTCAACAAAAATCCTAAGGATATTATGAAACAATGGCCTGAGCATTTCACGAATTTATTCTATAATCGGTCAGTGGTGATGAAGAGGTCATCAACAGTCTGCCGCAGAAGGCTATCAACCATGTGATGATGAACCACTCTACCTTCTCTGAGATTCATAATACATTTAAGGAAATTCATATTGAGAAGGCACCTGTCTTTGATAGTATCTCTGTTGAGGTTACCTATTTTGGGGGTGACAAGATCGCTGCAGAAGTCCACTGTTTGATATCTGACGTATGGATAGGTGCTCCCGTAGCTCAGGACTAGATAGATGTAACTTTAGGTGCACCCTCCCATGCATTAGCTCCTCTTTTTGAGGGAGAGGGCCCTGCTCCGTTCATGGCTATTTTTGTACTAGTCAGAGTACCCCCCCCCCCCGGCTCTCCCCACTTTCTGGCCTAGTGCCATATCTTGCTGCAGTGGGAAGCATGTAAATGCAATCAGAAGTGACACTTCACGAATGAAACACTTTTCCTTGTATTTCGATTATTTTATAGAATAACCAAATCTGCTACTTGTCAACTAAGAAGACGCTCAAATAAATCTTGTATACAATCATTTTGTTGTTTTATTTCTATTATTTTGCTGTTGGGTTTGGCTCGGGTAGGTTGGTGGTTGGTGCTTAAGTTGGAAAACCCAGTTATTTCAGATTTGTTTGCCATTAGCCATTCACTGTCCTGATTCATACAAAACAAATAAATATTGCTGTTAGGTGATAACTGTCTGTTGGGAATTGACTCGTCTGTCTTTTGCTTGGGTTCGTTATTTTTAGAGGGGGGAGGAGATTCCATTTTGTTCATAGCCATTTACTTTCGTCTGACATTCTGTTGAAGTACATATATATTTTTCTTATAGATTAAAAAAAAAAATAGAAAGAATACCGAATCATGAAAGTTGCCACAATTCGTTTCGGGTCATGACGCTCGGCAACCTGCATTTCGAGTTTAAAAAATGTTAATTCTTCGGTAAAAATACATAATTATATTTTTATATATTAAATGTGTTGGTCGCTCTCTCCTATCATACAGCGTTAAATTGCAGCGGTTTCCTCAGCCCAATTGGAGAGAATTAATGACGCCTAAAACCAGTCAAGACTACGGACGGGATTAACCCCTTCATTGAAAAGGATGTGCCTATCGTTTGTCACTCGGGGAGCTGGGTACTGTACCAGGACGTTAGCAGCCCTTCCAAAGACGCCCCCACCAAGTTACACTCTTGCGGCAAGTGATAGTATTACAATTAATTAGCTTAATTTGTTTTTAGATGTTGTATTGATGGTACAGAGAGATCACGAGAAAAGTGACCATGACTGGCATGTGCCCACTGCAAAGAGACAGTTGTTGCATGCAGAAGCGAACCTGAGACTGTTTGACGTCAAAGACGATGGTCAAAAACATATTAGGAAGTAGTCACTGTCTTCGGCAGTCTAATAAGCTCAATAAAAAGAGCGATAGTGTTATCTGCAACAAGTCAGAGGACGCCTCACAGCTAGCTAGCATCGTTCATGTGTGGTTAAAGTGTTCCGTCAGTGTTAGTCTAGTGCAATTCGAGGTTCATGTTTTGTTATTATTGTTCTCTGCCCTACAACAATCAGTCACATGTAACCATGACTTTTAAACCTTGTGATATAATTTGTTATCTCAATGACGTCACCACATGGGCATCTGTATCAAAGGATGAATTTAGACTGTTGCGGTGCTCATGTTCATTGCCGCAGAGCCCTAAAATCCAAGCTGTGTAAAAGACAATTTTGGGTACATAGTAAAAAGTGAAAAAAAGAAAATACACTAATTTATTTTCATTATCAGCAAAACATGGGAATCGATTTTGTTTTTTATAAATGAGTCAGAACTTATCAAGGCTAGAAAACCACTCGAGGATAAGAGTTAATAAGATGAATGATGATGAATACTATGTAAAGATTGAAAATCTCCACATACCACCCACTCAAAGCAACAGCCAACCCACAAAACAGCAATTCTTCCCCTTTGTCAGAAACTTCGCTCATGGAATGCTAGAACTAAAGGACAAAATAAGGGGGAAGCAAGAGTTACAAGGCTGCTAAAAGTAAACCTAAGGTCCACTTTCTACTCTCCACAATTATGCCCCTCCTATTACCCATCATTCAGAAATGCTGAAACACGAGCGAATACTTTCAGAACTATCATTTTAAAGTTTTTTGTTTATTTGATAAATTTTGCAAGATTTAACCTTAATATTAGTGTTTACAAATAAAATGCATAAATTTTACAAATTATAAAATTAAAAAATGGCTATTGCCTTGGGCCATTTCCCTTGGTGGCATGGTGGGCTGTCACTGCACCACATCTGGTCAGGTGCGTCGTCGTCATGATGATATCAGATGAGGCCTGTGATCGTTTTCATTGTGTGTGCATCATGCCCGAATCGATGTGTTCAATTATTGTGTGTGGCCATGGTGATGCGGCTGGAACAAAACGGCTCTTTTATCAAAATGAATTGACAATTCTGTGTTATTAATAATTAATAACTTTTATTATTTCAGTTGACATTTCTTGGCAAAAATCAATAGAGTTCCTATTTTGTAACATGAAAGATACTTCTTATTCGGTTTAGCAGTACAAAAATTTGCAATTCTTTCTAACAGTCATCCAAGTTATTTTATCTGGCACACCTACCAGGAGACCCATTAGTCTGTCCAATCCATAAGTCAAGACTTAACTCTCTTGGTGACTGGACAATTCCCCTTCTCTCTAAATCTAACCAACTTATATGTACCCAATTATCTCATCAAAATTTCTAGTACCTCTTGAGATTCCTTACAAAGAGATAGATAATAAGATTCTAAATAAGCGAAAGACATTGAAATATATCCCAGCAGTGGGTGTCAATTTATAGTGGACATTACTTTCTACAACAAAAATCTTGTGCTCTCTGCTAGAATAACCTGGCTAACTGCTAAGTAGCATTCTCCAAATGATCTCAAAAACCTGGGTAAGATAACCTTGAATACAAATCTGACCCTAACATGTGCATGTGAGCATCTACCTCAGGTTCACTCTTTTACACACGTGTCTAATTTAGGGGATTCAAGAAGACAATTTCTACTCTTCTTTGTCACATCTACTAACCCAAGAACTCTCACCCATTCTTTCAACGTGGCCATACCATCGAAGTCTCCTGTTCTGCACACATATCCCTATACTGTCCAGATTTAATCTTCCTCTGAGATCATCATCCATTGTATCATTATCATATCATTTGTCTCCATGCAACGCATGTCCTCACTGTCTGTATTTTGTTATTTTTGTACTGATAATAAAGCCATTACAGACCAGTGAGCCTCATTATATCATTTCCAAATCCATGGAAGTTTTATTCAACGGAGTAATCATAGCTCATCTTACGCCCATTGCTGCCATCTCTCTATCTCAACATGGTTTCATTCCGAAACGTTTGTGTTTTGCAAATTTACTTGTGATGGAAGAATGGGTCACCAACATATTGGATGATTGAGATACTGTTGACATTGTCTTTCTGGACTTGGCCAAGGCCTTTGATTCTGTCAATCACTGTTTACTTCTATATAATCACTGCTTACTTCTATGTAATCTCAACATCGATTGCCTCCATTAACCGGTTATAAAGTGGATAAGATCTTTTCTTGTTGATCGTACGGGTTAGGGTTTAAATAAATGGCAGTCTGTAGTCTAAGAGATTAGTGCATGCAGTGGTGTTTCCAAGGCTCATTTGCTTTCTACTCTATATCAACGATATGGCAGACGTGATTGGTGAAAATGTGCTCCTATTTGCAGATGACGGCAAATTAGTAGCCCGCAGGAGCGACATTGACAATCTCAAATCTTGCCTTCAACGTGCCTGGAGATGGTCTAGTGAATGGGACTTATACCTCAATGTTGATAAATGCTGCCATATTACAGTGGGTTCTTCTTCTGACTCGTCTCTTACTTTCGATAGTGACACATCTCTGCTCAAGGAGGCAAACAAGACAAAATATCTTGGTCTTCTGGTCGATGCATCCTCCAAACCATCTAAACATTACATTCAGGCTTCAAACAAAGCAAGGAGCTCCCTATTTCTCATTCAACGCTCCTTCTGCAAACTCACTCCTGAAATATTTCTCCCACTTTATGTCTCCCTTGTCGAACCACTATTAGAGTATGGCGTCCAGGTCGTGATATCCAAGATGTGCAGAGAGTTCAACGACTGGCTACTCAAATAGTGCAGGGACTATGGAATCTGCCCTATGGAAAACTACTTAAGAAGCTTAACCTTTTCTCCCTTGAGCGACGACGTTTACACGGTGATCTCATTTTGGCCTACAATCTCCTTAATGGTTAGTATGATCTCCCTCTGAATCTACTATTTATTCCTGCAGCAGAAAGAGGTCTGCCCAGACATTATCGGAAGCTGTTTCACTGATTTCAATTGAACCAGAAGAGGGACGCTTTCTCGATCAGGATCCCTGAACCTTAGAATGGACTTCCAGAAGATATAGTAAATGCACCAATGACGCGACAATTCAAAGCGAAAGTGGACAAGTGCTGGGCCATTGTATCCTCTTCTGTGTAACTTTCTACCACCATGTTCTCTACATGGCAACTGAAGCAGGCTTGTTTTTTTAATTTTGCCAAATTAATTGAATTGGATTGAATTTCTGATGTATGAGTAAAAAGGAGAAAAAGTGAAATTCTTTAAAACTGTAATTCGATTATGACGTGCGAAAAACAGGACTGATCTTTTATTAATGTTAACTGATCTCTTGTTTTAATGTTAATAGAGTTCGCAAACTTATGAACTCACCTGGAAGAGATCCTACTTTTATTATTATTTGTTATAAATATGCATATTTGCGTATTTCCATAAATACGTTTGCTAGGTATTTTCACTGGCTATCATTATTATTTACAACTTATTAATATGTACATTTATATTAATGTTTGGTGATATTTCATTTGTACAAATATTTTAAATCTCAGGTTCAATAAATGTGTGCACAATGTTATTTTCAATTTGATATTTAAAAATATTTATATTTAAGCAATTTTACCGTGGAAAATATTTTAAAACAAGAAGTAATTGGATTTGTTCAGACATAATTGAATTCTGCATTCTGGACTATTTAGTATATAGAATAGTGGATAAGCATGGAAACAGACTAGTAAAAATAATAAAACAGAGACAAAGCAGAAGTTTTACACCAAAGATTAAGGTCGTTTGACACGATAAAAATATCGGTTGGTTTTAGAAATGTGTCTGTGTTATTATTTCTACTAGTTTGTTTTTATGCTTATCGACTATTCCATATGATAAACATTCTATTTTGTCTGAAATGTAATTTCATGTTTCAAACTCCATTATTCTGCATCCTATGAATTTAGTCGTATTCATAACTTAACCAAAGCAAAAATTTTATGTAAATATAAAGAAAGCAGCTTACTTTTTTTGTTAAATGCCCATTTAGTAAATAAATATAAATAATAAATTTCGTTAGATTATTTCAAAACATTTAAAATATTTTAAGTCTTGTGTAGCACTAAGGTGACAATTGTTCAATCCCAGCAGATTATCCAAATGGCAGCCGATCACTTAGGCAGTTGGAGTCATGTTGTGTAGATGACACGTAGCAGTAGTATTTCTTTCTCTCTTCTCTTTTTTTTCATGATCATCTTCTTCTTTTTAATAATAGTGGTTGTAAAAGTTATTAGATAATGATAGAATTAATTTGGGGTTTAATCGTCATCATCATCATCGGTGTAATATCCATTTTACATGCTGGCATGCATTGGATGGCTTTAAGAAATTCCTTACATAACTAACCATATCTCTGGCCAGAGCAAATAAAGCTCAAGTCTATTTTTATCACTTCATTTCATGTTTTCGTTGGCCTTTCTCTATGGTCTGGACCTGCTACCTTAACTGTTCTACACCTAGTGACCCAATAACTCTCATCGATTCTTTCAATGTGGCCATTCCAGAAAAAATATAAAATTTTGTTAAATTATTAAAATAAATTAAAAAAATATGTTTTATTAAATTTTTTGAATTAATAAGTATAATCTGAATTTATTTAATATCACATATTACTAAACTTTCGTTGCTAGTAATATAAAGCTGTTCTGTTAGACCCTCCTTTGTGAACATCTCATACTTTCATCTGAACCCACATTCAACCGGAACTTGGAATTCATTCCTTAAAGGTAGAAGACGACTTTAAGTGGATAGAAAAACGCGGACGCACCAAATTTTCTACAAAGTCATTTTATTTAGCGTTTCACTTGGACAGAATAAAGCTATGATCCGGATTTCAGATCTAAAATGGGAAACATATCAAATCTGTTTGCTAAGATTGGGAAAAAATGGTTTGACCATTCTACCGCTCAAGAAAATATCGGACTCTTGATGCAATTCTCTACTTAAATAGGAGTCTGGTATGTTCTTAGATTGAGTACTGCTACCATATCTCGGGAGATGACGCTCAGAGTACTCTTTATTGGCTTGACTGAGTACAACATTGACTTTGCAAGCTAGTGGGAAAGGATCTCTTCTCTTTTATACAGCCCTTGTCACACAAAAGAGATGTTACTAGCCTTTTCCTACTCTTCTGTAGTTATTTCCCTAGAAGGTGATCGACTAAGCTCCAATCTCTGCTCCCTTTTGTAAGACTTTCACAGCAAGAACTCGTTTTCTACCACAATTGAAAATAACTTTCTTTTCTTCCTCCGTATCCTAAGTATCAGGCGGCATTTCTACTCCAGAGCTTCTGCGCCACGGCTTGCAGTCTGTGCAACTCATTACTATGCGACTCTTTCTCTGCCGATTACAACATGGATGTCTTCAAATCCATGTCAACACTTACTTGTCATAATCCATCCTCATAAGTAATCAAATATTCTTCATTGCACTAATTATTTGCACTTCGTCTCAAATATTCTTCATTGCACTAATTATTTGCACTTCGTCTCAAATATTCTTCATTGCACTAATTATTTGCACTTCGTCTCAAATATTCTTCATTGCACTAATTATTTGCACTTCGTCTCAAATATTCTTCATTGCACTAATTATTTGCACTTCGTCTCAAATATTCTTCATTGCACTAATTATTTGCACTTCGTCTCAAATTTTGTTCATTGCACTAATTATTTGCACTTCGTCTCAAATATTCTTCATTGCACTAATTATTTGCACTTCATCTCAAATATTCTTCATTGCACTAATTATTTGCACTTCGTCTCAAATTTTCTTCATTGCACTAATTATTTGCACTTCGTCTCAAATATTCTTCATTGCACTAATTATTTGCACTTCGTCTCAAATATTCTTCATTGCACTAATTATTTGCACTTCGTCTCAAATTTTGTTCATTGCACTAATTATTTGCACTTCGTCTCAAATATTCTTCATTGCACTAATTATTTGCACTTCGTCTCAAATATTCTTCATTGCACTAATTATTTGCACTTCGTCTCAAATATTCTTCATTGCACTAATTATTTGCACTTCGTCTCAAATTTTGTTCATTGCACTAATTATTTGCACTTCGTCTCAAATATTCTTCATTGCACTAATTATTTGCACTTCATCTCAAATATTCTTCATTGCACTAATTATTTGCACTTCGTCTCAAATTTTCTTCATTGCACTAATTATTTGCACTTCGTCTCAAATATTCTTCATTGCACTAATTATTTGCACTTCGTCTCAAATATTCTTCATTGCACTAATTATTTGCACTTCGTCTCAAATATTCTTCATTGCACTAATTATTTGCACTTCGTCTCAAATATTCTTCATTGCACTAATTATTTGCACTTCATCTCAAATATTCTTCATTGCACTAATTATTTGCACTTCGTCTCAAATATTCTTCATTGCACTAATTATTTGCACTTCGTCTCAAATATTCTTCATTGCACTAATTATTTGCACTTCGTCTCAAATATTCTTCATTGCACTAATTATTTGCACTTCGTCTCAAATATTCTTCATTGCACTAATTATTTGCACTTCGTCTCAAATATTCTTCATTGCACTAATTATTTGCACTTCATCTCAAATATTCTTCATTGCACTAATTATTTGCACTTCGTCTCAAATATTCTTCATTGCACTAATTATTTGCACTTCGTCTCAAATATTCTTCATTGCACTAATTATTTGCACTTCATCTCAAATATTCTTCATTGCACTAATTATTTGCACTTCGTCTCAAATATTCTCCATTGCACTAATTATTTGCACTTCGTCTCAAATATTCTTCATTGCACTAATTATTTGCACTTCGTCTCAAATATTCTTCATTGCACTAATTATTTGCACTTCGTCTCAAATATTCTTCATTGCACTAATTATTTGCACTTCGTCTCAAATATTCTTCATTGCACTAATTATTTGCACTTCGTCTCAAATTTATTTCATTGCACTAATTATTTGCACTTCGTCTCAAATATTCTTCATTGCACTAATTATTTGCACTTCATCTCAAATATTCTTCATTGCACTAATTATTTGCACTTCGTCTCAAATATTCTTCATTGCACTAATTATTTGCACTTCATCTCAAATATTCTTCATTGCACTAATTATTTGCACTTCGTCTCAAATATTCTTCATTGCACTAATTATTTGCACTTCGTCTCAAATATTCTTCATTGCACTAATTATTTGCACTTCGTCTCAAATATTCTTCATTGCACTAATTATTTGCACTTCGTCTCAAATATTCTTCATTGCACTAATTATTTGCACTTCGTCTCAAATATTCTTCATTGCACTAATTATTTGCACTTCGTCTCAAATATTCTTCATTGCACTAATTATTTGCACTTCGTCTACAATATTCTTCATTGCACTAATTATTTGCACTTCGTCTCAAATATTCTTCATTGCACTAATTATTTGCACTTCGTCTCAAATATTCTTCATTGCACTAATTATTTGCACTTCGTCTCAAATATTCTTCATTGCACTAATTATTTGCACTTCGTCTCAAATATTCTTCATTGCACTAATTATTTGCACTTCGTCTCAAATATTCTTCATTGCACTAATTATTTGCACTTCGTCTCAAATATTCTTCATTGCACTAATTATTTGCACTTCGTCTCAAATATTCTTCATTGCACTAATTATTTGCACTTCGTCTCAAATTTTCTTCATTGCACTAATTATTTGCACTTCGTCTCAAATATTCTTCATTGCACTAATTATTTGCACTTCGTCTCAAATATTCTTCATTGCACTAATTATTTGCACTTCGTCTCAAATATTCTTCATTGCACTAATTATTTGCACTTCGTCTCAAATTTTTTTCATTGCACTAATTATTTGCACTTCGTCTCAAATATTCTTCATTGCACTAATTATTTGCACTTCATCTCAAATATTCTTCATTGCACTAATTATTTGCACTTCGTCTCAAATATTCTTCATTGCACTAATTATTTGCACTTCATCTCAAATATTCTTCATTGCACTAATTATTTGCACTTCGTCTCAAATATTCTTCATTGCACTAATTATTTGCACTTCGTCTCAAATATTCTTCATTGCACTAATTATTTGCACTTCGTCTCAAATATTCTTCATTGCACTAATTATTTGCACTTCGTCTCAAATATTCTTCATTGCACTAATTATTTGCACTTCGTCTCAAATATTCTTCATTGCACTAATTATTTGCACTTCGTCTCAAATATTCTTCATTGCACTAATTATTTGCACTTCGTCTCAAATATTCTTCATTGCACTAATTATTTGCACTTCGTCTCAAATATTCTTCATTGCACTAATTATTTGCACTTCGTCTCAAATTTTCTTCATTGCACTAATTATTTGCACTTCGTCTCAAATATTCTTCATCATTAAACCGACAATCAATCTATCGCATTGATCCTTATCCTTGAATGGCTATTGGCAATAAAAAAAGGGAAAAATATATAAACCGATGGTTGCTAATGAATTGTACCAGCCGGGGTATTAGTTGCAGAGCTAACGAACTTTCCATTTCCTTTCCATGCTGTGTGACACCAACTACCAATGAAATCTATTTCAACCATCTCCTTTCTCCCACACGTGATAGAGCTCAACAAATCAGAGCCGCTGGTATCTTTTAAATCCCTTTCTTTATGTAACAGTGGGTAGGACGACTATTTAATTAGTTGTTGTTATTATTATTATCATTATCATTATTATTATTATTATTATTATTATTATTATTATTATTATTATTATTATTATTATTATTATTATTATTATTATTCATATTTACTCACTATGAGGTTTCACATAAGTCATTATCAATGATCGCTCACCGATGGTCTTCTCTGGAATTTAGGTGGCACTAAGTCTCTCCAAGGTTTCAGTATTTTCTGCACCCAGTGGAGGTCTGGTTGGTACTCTCTATCCCCAATCTTTCTAACCTCTATGACCCTTGACGACCATTTTGTGCGGTACCAGTTGAGGCTGATGTTACTACATGATTTTTGGCGGTGGTGGTGGTGGTGTGGCTGTGTGTCAGTTTAATTATTATTATTATTATAAGTTTTAATAATGATAATGTGGGAGGATTAAGACTGTACAATGCACAGCACTGATGAAAACAGGTGAACTATTAAGGAAAATCCTCGAGTGCAGAAACCAACCCAGATGACGCCGACCAACCACGACAACCCAGTTGAAATAGAGATAGAACAAAAAATATAGAAAGATCATCACACGAGCCCAAAGGAACTGAAACTGTTAAAAATCCCATCATCTGAGATCACCCATCAAATGGCCATGAAAAGTTAAGGAGGATGGAAAGACCGAGGAGGGAGAGCACCATCCAGACCTCCACTGAAAGGGCGTAGAAAGTACTGGAACCTTGGAGAGACTTATGTCGACTCAAATTCCAGAGAATCCCAAGAGTCGTTATCGGTGAGAAATCAATGGCAAATGGCTGTTGCGATAACACTAAATGATTTACAACGGTTACCGAAAGAAGCAGAAAGTGTTGAAAATTTAGGGAAACTTGTTGTCACTCAGCCTCCAGGAAACACCACTTGTTATTACCAGTCAACAATCACGGATAATGACTCCTAGTGAGTAAATAATATAATAATAAATATACTTTCATCTTGTGCTTGAGTGTGTAGATAAAAAAATTACTTACCTGAATATAAATGGGTTTTATTATTGTTGTGTTGTTTTAATGGTTGATTGCTTGTATTTGAAGATTGAATTGAATGCAGCCAAGCGTCAAAACCAGCGAGAAGAAGAATATTTTCTGGGAAAAACCGAACAGAGGAAATTGGCAGAAGAGTAAGTCTTCTTTTCTTTTTTAGTTACTTATGCAACGAATATGAACATTGAAAGATTTGGTGCTTCTTTACAATGAAAAAAATCGTCTTATTCTGTTTTTCAGATAGACCAATTTCGGAAGTGGGTATTTCAATAGTCAGAAACTCTCAGATTAAATGTGTACAGTATAGGGAGATGTGTGCAAAACAGAAGACTTTGTTGGTATAGTCATATTGTAAGAATGGATGAGAGTTCTTGGGTTAGTAAATGTAGAACAGTTGAGATAGCAGGGTCAAGTAGTAAGGGAAGACGAAGAAAAACATAGGAGGAAGTGATGAGGATGGATTTGAGAAGAAAATGAAATAAATACAGACCTGGCCAGAAATAGGTTTGTTTGGAAGTCAATTGCTAAAAACCGTCCAACACATGCCAGCATGTAAAACAGAGATATATAATTAAAAATATTCGTCATTTCACATAATAGTTTACAGTATATTTAAGTCTTATTTTGCCCAGGGCCTCACATGACGTCTTAACACCATAAACTGATATTCTAAGACTAAATTACTTTGCAATATTCACTCCAAAAATTGTCCGATTTCTAAAAGCCGTCCAACACATGCTAGCATGTGAAACAGATGTATATAATTTCTTACTAGTTTCTTAAGCAACCATGTTGGCCAAACTGTCGCTCACATATCCGAAGCAATAAAGAAAGTGACCTCCAGTCTGTAGTGGAATGGGGTCATAAATGGATGGTAACATCTAATGCTGCTAAGACAAAGCTCCTCTCCTTCAACAACTACAAGAAACCTCTTCAGTCACCCGTTGCCATGGCAAATAACACCCTACCTGAGAGTCCAACATTCAAAATCCTCGGCCTAACATTTATAGGTAGCATGAATTGGAACAAATACATAGAAGACAGTGCCAAGGCTGCTGCAAAAAAGGTGGGCTCCCTCTACCGTGCTAGAAAACTTCTCACACTTGACATTATACTATATCTCTACAAAGCCACCATCTGCCCATGCATAGAGTATTATGGTCACATCTGGGCTGGTGCACCATCCACTAGTCTCTCCCTCTTAGACAAGGTCCAAAATAGAGTCGCTAATCTAATAGGTCCCTCACTATCCACCAAGCTCCAACCCCTGTCCCATGGCCACAATGTTGTGCTCCGATGAACTTGCTGCTCTGGTGCCTCCTCGACGTAAATACACTCGACCAAGCCAATAATCAGCTAGATCCCATCCATTCACTGTGGAGGTCTCCAGATGTCAGAGAGCCTTCTACTCCAATAACTTCTTTCCTCGTACTGACGACCTTTGGAACTCCCATTCTGCCCCCTGTTTCCCCGACTGTACCAACATGCAGAAATTTAAAACTAATGTGAACAATGATCTCGCTGCACAGCTCCCAATTTAGGATGACCCCCCCCCCCCCCCAAAAAAAAAACAAAAAAACTTTCACCTTAATTCTCAGTAGCCCCTTACGTTTATAGTGGCAGCTTGCCTCATTTGGGATGAACTATGTTAAAAAAATATTAACATTGAAAGAGTCAATGCTTGTTTACAATCGAAACGCCATGAAAAAAAAAGTCTTATTCTTTTTTTAGATGGACTAATTTTAGAAGTGGGCATTTCAATAATCAGAAACTTCATGATCTCGATAAGAAACAAGCAGTTTTGTTGGATTAAAAAACATTTACATGTGAGTTATCAAGACAGACTTAGCTCTGATGACCTCAGAAGAAGATTAAATCTGGACAGTATAGGGAGATGTGTGCAGAACAGGAGACTTCGTTGGTTTAGTCACATTGAAAGAATAGATGAGATGTCAGTAGGTGTAGAACAGTTGAGGTAGCAGAGTCAGTTAATTCACAGAGGAAGGCCATGGAAAACATAGGAAGAAGTGATAAATATGGACTTGAGAAAGAGAGATAAATAAAAGACCTGGCCAGAGATATATTAGTTTGGAAGTCCATTTCTAAAAGTCGTCCAACACATGCCAGCATGTAAAATGGACGTTAAACTGATGATGATACATGATACAGGGTGACTCTCCCCTGACCCCCAGCAAAAATGCTATCCATGGAATCGTTAATAAAATTCACAAATGTGTCCATCAACTTTTATTAATGAATGCCCAACAAACTTTGTTTTATTACTGATCAATGATATGCAGAGACACTTTTGGTGATCGTCTCATCAGTTGAAGGTGTGATCTTCAATGGGCTTCACATTCATTGAACCATAACCCCCCCCCCCAAGTTTAAAGAATTGAAGCAATAATTGAAACATTACAACAGAAGATGTGGCAACTGTACGGTTGCAAGATTTACTGGAACAGCTCGGCCTCATGGATATTGATATCATTAATAGGGGAAAAAGGCTTCGTTGGTCTATACCAACGAAGCCTTTTTCCCCTATTACATGGAAAAGACACATATAGACATGTGGAACACTCAAATGGTGCCATCAAGATACCTTGAGATTTAGAAGTCCCGGTAGGCAGGGGAGAGGCCAACCGAAATTGCCTTGGAAGGAACTGCTGAAAGAACTGCTGCGTGGAAGCTCTCTACAGTTGATCCTAATGATAGAGTTTCTGGGAAGTGTGGAGTGGGATCTGCCATGTGTGCAGCTAGCCAGCAACCTGAACGGGGGGCCCACCAGTGTGAATGATGCCCCTCAACTTGAAACAAAAAAAAAAGAACCGATGATCATGATGATAAACTAAATATGATTGAATATTACATTTATTAAGGATGAGTCCAGGTGGGTCCGTTTCAAGACGAACTATATGCACAAGATACGTGTGTAGTTCACATGAGAGTCTGCGTGTACAATTTTGGGAATGTTTGAGTATTTCTATGCAGCAAAAAAAGAGACACGCATAGACCAATAAGACACGAGGATCGAGGGACATCAGTTTAGTAGCTCAGACAAAAGAGAAAGAGGAAGAATATTTTGTGTTCGTGGTTTATAGCCCGGATGTTAATGCGAAACAAATGACTGTTATGTATGTATCTCTGTGCGAGTCTATGGAAAGGGAGATAATGCTACACCTCGTTATTAGTGTTGTAAACTTGTTTGAAGCTGTTTTTTTAATTACAAGTATTCAATCATCCGTGTCAACTATTAACTGGCATAATGTTATTCTTAGATAAAGCATTGTCAATCATTAATAATTTGACCTTATCTCTCTCCCGTTTTCATTTTGAAGTTTTTCATCGCAACTATTTAATTAGCCTGTCAGTTCACAGCCATAATTAAATAGTATTGATTGAAAACTAAAGAATGAACCTTGATTATTGGAATGTGCTGTCTTTAGCTCTTATACTCATTTAGCTTAATCAGATCACTAACTGTTAAAATCTTAAAAGCATACATGCTTTCTTACATTATGTTGAGACAGACAAATGAGAAGTGAAGTCGACATTTGAACCAGGAAAAAATGTCGTCTGACTGGATAAAGTAGGAAAATTCATGGATGAAGAAATTGGAAGTGAAAGAAAATTGAGTTCATATTAACTTTATATAGATTTATTTAAATAGATAATTTATAGAAGGCTAAAAACAATGTAAAAATAGACTGAGTTGCAAGGTGAAAAACTGAATACTGAATGACAAGGTTATTTCATTGTTTTTATATATGATTAAATCTTACTTGCTTTCAGCTTTCACCTCAATCACTAAGATCATATGTGTGATGTCAGAATATCGCAATATTTTAGGGCATCAAATGTTTCTATTTCTTTATCTCAAACTACTCTCTGCGTCATGTGAATATTTGATGACTGTTAATATTAAAGACTGCAGCAAATGCTGCGTTGCAGCAGGTCAAAGTCTAAACGTTGCATAATGAAATATATGTGGCATGTGAATGTTGTATTAATTACAATTTAATTTAAGTTAATTCCATTTATTGTATTTTTGACAAAAATATGTGTAATCAAATTTAATAAAAAACATTACTATTGCTGTTTGAATGACAGTGAGAGGCCATTTTTCAACATGACTGGGTCTCGTTTACATGATTACTGATGCATTATGGTCGAATACTTAAAAAACATTTTCCAGAATAAAAATACAATTTAAGACCAACAAAATAGTTTGAGACAGAGTTCTCCCTAAAATAAAAAAAATATTACCCCATAATGCAACAGTAACCATGCAAACAAAACGTGGCTATTTTGTAAAATGGCCTCTCACGATCAGTAAAACAGGGATAGTGATGACGTTTTATTAAATCACATTACATATTTTATTAAATCATATTACACAATTTTTTTTAAATCACATTACATATTTTATTAAATTATATTACATATTTTATTAAATCATATTACATATTTTATTAAATCATATTACATATTTTATTAAATCACATTACATATTTTATTAAATCATATTACATATTTTATTAAATCATATTACACCATTTTTTTTAAATATTAAAAATAATGGTTTTATACAATAATAAAGTGTTTAAAAATATTGCCAAGCAGTGTTTTTTAAAGCGTTCATTAAAGTTAATATTAGCCGAAAATTGTACGATTGCATGTAGGCAGTACAACTCATATGAGGAGGAAGAAAAACTGACAGGAGAGATAGTTGGTGAAGAGGGTGATCTGAATGTCAACACTTGCATATGACGCTTATTAACTTGCTTCCCAACGAGGGCAAAGTTAGACACAAGGTTGATTTTTAATGTGGGGCACATAAAGCTCCCCAAATAGGGGTACTCTGGATTGGGACAAAAACAAAAGTTGTTTCAGTTTAGAAAGATTTCTCCATCATTGAACGAGGACAGAGCACTTTGATCCCAGCCCAAAAGCCAAGATGATCGACTCTATAGAAATGCAGATGTTCACCGATTTTCTCACTCCCACATACCTTCCTTTTTTCTACTCTCATTTGCACTCAAATTAAATACCGAAACGAGAACTAAAATGATATTTTATGTTATATCAACCCTTTTAGGGATTTAAAGGAGTGTGCAGAGGATGAATGAACCACTGAAGAAAGAGGAACCAAACAATAGAATTTAGATTTATATCTTTTCCATTTTATTATGTTGCAAAGTTTTATATCATTTTCTCTAATGTTCATTAGTGTGTGAGTTTCTAGCTATGTCGTTTCTAACATTCTGAAGAAATTATATTGTGACGTAAGCTAAAAGCTCTTTTCTATCTTCTACGTTTTGTAGTGGCGATGCTGGTGTGTGTGACTAACCATTTCAATGAAAGTATATTGGTATAAGATGACATTGATTATTTCACATTTTGAATCTTGTGTCTTTTGCTTGCAACTCTCTTGGACTGAACTTTTAGTCAGCGAGCTGTTTCTTTTATCTCACTGTCAACCAAGTTAAGAGTCTATCAAGCACGTGTGCGCAGTGCGATGATGTATAGAAGTGAAACCTGACCAGTGAGGGTTGAGAATATGCGTTGCATGGAGAGAAATGGTATTAGAACAATATGATAAATGTGTAATGTGAGTCTTAAAAGACATGCTTAGATCTGATGACCTCAGAGAAAGATGAATCTGTACATTATTTTATTCACCTCCTCTGCAGGAGGTTAGACACAAGGTCAGGTGTGGGTTTTGATGAAAGTGTTTCTGTGGAACGAACTGGATTCCAACCTGGTCCTCAGTCTACGTCGTTAACCACTTAGCCACCATGTGTGCAGAAGACTTTGTTGGTTTAGTCACATTGAAAGGATGGATGAGAGTGCTTAGGTTAGTAGATGTAGAACAGTTAAGGTAGCAGGATCAGTCGGCTAAGTAAGGCCGTGATAAAGATGGATTTGAGAGAAAGAGGAATAAATAAAGACTTGCTCAGAGATAGGTTAGTTTGGAAGACATTTCTAAAAGCCGCCTCACGCATGCAAGCATGTAAAATAGACGTTAAACAGATGATGATGATGATCATCATCATCATTAGGAATAATAAATCAATTGAAAAACCAAGAAGCAAAATACCCCCCCCCCACCCAAACGCCCCCCCCCCCCTGCAAAAGTGACTTTATTTTTAGTATCTTATTCTGTGAGTGCCCATTGTATTCATGAGCCATTATTTTTATCACAAAATATTATTTAGCGTATGTGGAGGTCATCTAATAATTTGAGACTGCCTTGTGATTGAGGTACTACCATTATTATATAGTCAAGTATACCATTCTTTAATTCCTCACTAATCAGAATGTTAAAGTTTAGTTATTTTTCTATTGATAAAAGTTATTTATTGTCTTATTACATTTTCATTAAATTATTACTATTAAATTTATAGTAAAATATAGAGGAGTCATATAAGGCTATTACAATGCAAGAAATGGAAATATGTCGATGTTGAGAAGGAGGACAAAAACGAAGTGATCATTATTTTTTAATATCAAATCTTACTTGTTTAATCAAAGCTTCTACACAGGGTTCTAACGTGTGTGACCGTGTTCCATAATATGTTTCTTTATCAAATGGTAGGTGTTTCAAATCTCCTGAAAACCGTGTGAACTGGTAATTTTGTTGTATGGCTATACTGCAGTAAATATCAACGTGGCCTGCAGCAAATGGAATAAAATTAAATTAAAATAAATAAAATATTTTAATTTCTTGCATTGTGATAGCCTACTAATACTCTTTTAGCTTGAAGCATTGCATGCAATATATATTGCACGCTATGCTTCAAGCAAACTACATCTATATAAAATGTTTTGGTTTGAATGAATGAAAGAAAAATGAAAATTGTATTTTGCATACCCCATTGGAGAAAAGCAAGTGTCCAAACGCGTCCAGTTTCATAGAAAAGACTTTAAGATAGATCGATCATGGAAGGGATGAATTATGGGAAGGAAGAGAGAAGATATAAAACCCAAGAGAAGAGTATTTAAATTCGTTTTGGAGAATATAACAGAGCAAAGTGATGTTGAAGGCTGTCAATAGAAATCCAAAGAGATGAGAGAAACAAAAGAATGCAGAAAACTTCAATTACATCTTCGCATTGATACAACCCTTTATCTTATTTTTTATTTGAAATTTCAATGTTCTACTATTAATTTACCATGAAAATATTTCTTTTTGATTATTAAGTCGAATCTAACTTTGTTTTTTCAAATTATTATTTTAGCCTTGCAAGACAGCGAGCAGCTTACGTGAAGGAGAAATTAATGAGAAAAGTTCTTTACAAAAAAGCACTGGACGCTCAAGTGAGTTCTATCTTTCTCGACTCAATAGGTTAGAATACTGTTAATGTCAGTGTACACCAAGTAACTTAAATATATTTTTTCTACTAATGACAATTTTAGTATTGAGCCCTATTGGATCGGATACATACTAACTTCAATACTGAGTAATACATTTGAATATATATATATATATATATATATATATATATATATATATATATATATATATATATATATATATATATATATATATTATTTTTCTTCAATCTATGCATATAAAGTTTAGTTATTTGTCGTACTGACATTGATATTTAAAAGTAAAAAAAACAACTTCGTAATATGCTCGGATGTGGATAAGCAAACGACTTCAAAAAAGATAACTAATTTGCATATTCTTAAAAAAACGAACTCTCATTAATTCACTATTCGTTTTTTTCTGTTATATTTATATATATATATATTTATGTATGTATGTATGTATATATATATATATATATATTTATGTAAATATATATTTATGTGTATATATTTATATATATATTTATGTATATATATTTATATATATTTATGTATATATATTTATATATATTTATGTATATATATTTATATATATTTATGTATATATATTTATATATATATTCATATATATATTTATATATTTATATATATATATTTATATATATATATATATATTTATATATATATATTTATACATATATATATATATATATATATATATATATATATATATATTAGTAAATTTGTTAGAAATAAATCCTACAGAGTGCTCGATTATCAAAATTTAAAAAAAATGTTTAAAATAAGAGCGTAATATTTATTTATTTATGCTGTTAAAGAAGATCAAATCAAAACAACATGAAACTGACGATATCCTGTTGTTTTGACTTTAACGTCTGTAACAATATCGATTAGTTATGGCACTTGCTTGCAGAGTCTAGGTTGATTCTACACTGATGAGAGCGAAAGCTTGTAATGCCGGCGTATGTAGGTGAACATAATTTTATATTATTTACTTAAAATGTATATATATATATATATATATATATATATATATATATATATATATATATATTCATTTTAGCAAAGTATTAATATTATAAAATCTACGGGATGTCTTCGGAAAATGATGTTCGTGCCTCTTCTTTTTAAAGTCTTATGTTTATGAACAATAAAAGGATAAGAGCCAGAGTTTAATTTTCATACATTTCAATAAAACAAACGAAAACATATCTTATATGAATTAATCTAAAAAAGGAAAAGATCTGACCTGACTTGACTAGTTTCATGCAATAAATAATTACGTGCTTGTTTAAAGAAACACATTTGTTGGCAAGAATAAAAAGAAAGAATTCCATTTCGTTGATATATTTTCTATTTTGTTATGCTCTGCTTTGCAAAAGTCGCTTTTCCCTTTACGTGGGAGTTAGGCGATATTCTTTCTCTTTTGTTCTTTTTTCTTTTTAAAAAGGTAACATAGCTGAATTATTAATAAATTATTTATTTTATGCGATATTCGTCGACGTATACTATACACGGGTTTTCAGGAGTTCTTGCTGTTTTTTTCATACTCCTAGAGACTTTGTTATTAGCACTACGTAGATGACACTTTTGTCATCTCTAAGTCTCGACACGATGCAAGCGACTTTTTTCCAAAGTTAAACATGCTAAACCTTCACTGAAGTTCACTATAGAACAAGAGCATAATTTTAATAACGTAATGTACCAGCTGATTGATGGAGTTGCAATGGACTGTCCACTGGGCGTAATTTTGGCGAATATTCACATGGGTTTTCCGGAGTACTTGCTGCTTTTTTTGGTACCTTTAGACTCTTTCTTTATTGGCACTACGTGGATGACATATTTGTCACCTTTCTGTCTCAACACGAGGTAAGTCACTTTTTCCGAAGTTAAACATGCTCAACCTTCACTAAAGTTCACTCTGAAACAAGCGCATAATGGCTCTCTACCCTTTTGGGATGTTTTTGTTGAAAGGAAAAGGGAATAACGTTACCATTACATGAAACCAACGTTTACGAGCTCGTACATTTGTTTGCTCCTATGAGCAGAAAGATCACTTTGATTAAGATCCTTGCCTATCGCACTCCAACGCTGAAGATTGGAGGAAAAATTGTGATTGAAATAAAAAAGATCACTGAGATTCCCATTAAAATTGTTTACCCGAGGGCATAGTATTCAAATACATTGAACAAAACATTTCCAGGTTTAATAGAATCACATGTTTGGCCCACCCAAGTGTTTCGTTTATCTGAAATTTCATTTCATTGGTGTTATTAGTCAAAGTTTTGCTGACAGAATATCGTCTACACTACCTCTCTGCTTTTATGCAGTACGGCTCTGTGTGTGTGTTTTGGCACAGAACCTCGTTCATTTCCTTTCATAAAGATGTACTTCCTACCATACAGAAAAGTTCATTTATATATACATTAAAATGTCCCTGCTTGCTTTCACAATTGCTGGGCAGGGCAAAGAAATATATAACAAGCACATCCACATGTTCGCAGATCACATCTGATTTATAAGTTGTCCATTGACCAGCACTTATATGAGAATAAAATGTGTGGTGATTCATATTCCGATGGTTGCTTCCGCGTTTTGCATTATAAACACGATCTCAAGATCTTGGAGACAGTAAGTGTAACCATGTGAAGGCCCCCCTCTCTATTAGACTTTTCAAAGAGCTTAAAAAAAATATTTGCTTCCCATTTCGTTAATATATTTTCTATTTTGTAACATTCTGCTTTGCAAAGGTCGATTTCTCCTTGTCTATGAATTAATTTATTTTATTCGAAATTCGTTGTGTCGACCAGAAGACTTTTAGGTTTTAGTCGGTTAGTCTTTTTACTATCATTAATATGCAATGGCTCCCCCTTTTTTAAAGCCCTAATATATATATATATATATATATATATATATATATATATATATATATATATATATATATATATATATATATATATATAGTAAGCAATGAAAATATATATGGCAATCAAGCTACACAGAGGCTCCCGTGTTTCATCCCCGGGGGGAATCGTCAGGCTAAATGCATGGAGTTATTTTTGTCAGGTGTTTTTATATACATGGCTTGCTAGTTAACCAATCAGATTCTTTGTTGTTCCCTCAGCCAATCGTTGGGCTTCCCGTGAACAAAGGCTTCCCGCGAACAAAGGCTTTGTTGGTGACGCTCCTATGTCTACTCTATTGTTTGTTAACAATGGCTTTTCCTATATCCTGTTTCCTTTGTTTTGTCAATACAGTAGGCGAATTTATTTTAACACGTGGTTTCTTGTATTTCTACGAAAACTGATACATAAAAAATTATATCTCCTCATAATATTTTATGTTGATACATGAAGTACTAATATATATATATATATATATATATATGTGATGAAGTGATGAAGTAGATAACATTTGTATATATTACAAGTTTATTAATTCATCAAGTGTTCAAACATATATATATATATATGTATATAAACAATAGAAATTCAGATTTAATTGACCATATCGTTATTTATCAGTGAATAGGTTCAATTCTTTACAGTCCGTTTCGTCATCGCTCAGCCAGAATCGTATCCAGAAAAAAAACCCAAAAGAAAAAAACCTTACATTTTTAAACGTCTTTTTCTCTCTCCCTCTCTCTCTCCCTCTCTCTCACTCTCTCTCTCTCTCTCTCTCTCTCTCTCTCTATATATATATATATATATATATATATATATATATATAAATCTGTCTATTTCGCAAAATTACAAACAATTTTAGATAAGTATTCGAGATTTATAAAAGTAAAAAAAAACATCAATCAACTTAAGACATAAGTAATCAAGCTTTTTACAGCCAATAATGCCGTAAATGATAGCCATAAACTCCCCCAAATAATTGTTGGTTATAAACCTGGTTACTTGTATGGTACCATAAAACCCCATAAGCCTATTTCCCCCCACCTCTGCCCCATAACTTCGTAAGTCACAAACCCTATATAACAATTAACTAAATCAATTAATGAACTAATAACTCCTTATTTACAAAGTAAATATAGCATAAAGTCGATGCATGAACTCATACAGCCAAAGCACAAACACCAATAATAAAATCACTGCTTCACTTAACGTCAAATGATTATTTACAAATGTACCAGCATACGAACCAATCGATATCATTATTGATAAGATAAACAATAATTCATCTCTCTCTCCACTTCAAATTCATCCTAAAATACTTACAAAGTTATTATTCACTTGCACAATAGAAATCTCCTTCAACGACCATAAGGGAAACATTTATACCTAGATTGATGGCGTCTCCATGGGGTCTGTATTCGCACCGACCTTCAGCAATTTTTACATGGCCATCCTCGAAAATAAGATATTTAATAAAAATACTAAACCCTCCATTTATGCCAGGTACGTGGACGATAACCTTATTTTAACAAACAAATATGATGAGATATTAAAACTGCAAGACATTTTTCAAAATAACTCTGTACTTATGTACTTACATTCACTTATGAGCTAAACACCAGCAACGAAATTCCATTTTTAGATGTACTCATTGACTCTTACAATGATGCATTCATCACCTCTCTCTGTAAAAAACCTCCCTCTATTAACTCTTACATTCTAAATTACAGAAGCGAATGTTCACATTGATATAAAATAGCAATGATTAAAACTCTATTAAACTGTGCAAAATGAATCTCTTCAACCAAAACAATATTTTTCAACAAATTAAAGTACGAATTTACAACTAATTTCCCAATTATCTTGTAGACGAACACATTAAATTAATGATTAGAAACTTAGACATTAAATTAATGATTAGAAACTTAGACGACATCAGCTAAATAATTCCAACTACATTAACCTATTCTACTGTAACCAGATGCAACTTTAAATTGGATGAAAAAATTCTTAAAAACATAATACATAGATATATATCCCCGTCAATGATAATAATAAAATCTGATTTATCATTTATTATAAAAAATTCAAAACACATAACCACATAATTAGCAATAAGACCTCTCAGGCCCAAACTTAGTAGAACGAACCAACGTAATATATCATTTCCAATGTCATATGGGAGATTGTATCTTCAACAATAATAAAACTAATTGTTACATTGGCTACACCACCTTTACACTTTCCCGAAGGCTCACATTACATCTCTCCGACTCCAGTTCAATCTGCCAACACTTAAAAGAACATAATTGCCCGCACTCATAATTTAGACACCTCTTAGTCCACAATACAAAAATTATACATCACGACCCCAATGTCACAAAACTAAAAATTCTTGAAGCACTGTATATAAAAACTAGACATCCTACAATCAACAATCTTAATTACGAGACTAGCAACAATATTTTAAAGTGCCTAGCTTAGTAATTGACTTTAACAAATTCTTATCTGTCAAAAAATCATTTTCAATTTTAAAATTTCATGCGCTTTGTATGTGATCACGTCTCGCATACAACATCTCATCACCCATACGTTTATTTAAAAAGCCATATATTACTGCACCGAACTTAGAAGATGTGAACACACCAGACTAATCCACACCTGAAGATGATTGACTGAATCAATCGAAAGTACTCGCGAAGAATGGAACATAACACCTACTTTATTGCGGAGATAAGATCATTATATGATCTGATACATTTCTACTCCGACCACAACAACAGAATAAAATCCGGAATGATCATAGGCTTGTTCATCAGAGCTTTTAGAATTTGTAGCCCCGCTTACCTCTGCAATGAACAAACCTATATCGAGAACACTTACAAAGCTTGAAAATATCCTCAATTTTTCATCCAAAATGCTAAACGCAAGCCTTTAATATCCACAACAACAAACAGACTAACACTACAAAAATTCCCCTCAAAACAACGCAACCAGCACAAACAACACTGACAAGATTGACAAAAATAAATCTTACATAGTTCTTCCCAAAATCTCATATCTGTTTCTTTACAAAAACAATTAAAATCTGACATGAAAATAGTGACGTCAGCTTGTAAAACAATTAAGGATTTACCCAATACAAAACCCCGTCCCCATCTACCCCCTAGCTGGCATTTACAAAATAAAATGTGCCTCATGTCTGATGCTTTATATCGGCGAGACGACCAGCAATATAAAATCTCGCATTTACGAACAGAAACGGGACTTCAAACTAATCATACACAGGAACACTTTTACCCACAATTTTTATTTTACAACCTGTACCCTCCTCAAGACTGAATCCTCACTCCCATGCCGAAAGTGCATCGAAAGTTCTGTAATTATCATCATCTAGCATAAACCTCACACTCGGATCTTATTCCTTAACCAAACATCTAGAAAAAGCACACTCAAACAATGCAATATACCTCACCACTGCATAACAAACATCAATCCAGGTTAAAGTACCACTTATTTTTTACTGCATTTCATCCATGTTTCCATTTGTTTCTTTTCCAGTTTTTCCTTTTGTCCTCCACCCTTTCCCTATTTTAACGTCTTTGTCTCACGCGCTACATACATTTTAAAATAGTTATGCATGTGCTCAAAATATTTCGTTATTCTTTTTGCTATGTTTTGTCGTTATTCAAAAAATTTAAAATCTTCACTTTTTCGGAACACGTTCGTTAATCTGAATGAAACCAGTAAATCTCTCGTTTATCTGATGATTTCCTCCCGTGTTTTATTTGTTTTTCCTTTTGTCTTTTTCATACATATATATGTGTATATAGATACACACACACACACACACACACACACACACACACATATATATATATATATATATATATATATATATATATATATATATATATATTAGCAGAGACCCGACGTTGCTCGGGATTGAATGAGGATCACCTCTATGTATAGTACTATTGTTTGCCGGGGGAGTGTAGAATCGGTGATTTGCGCCATGGGACGTCTTTGGAAGGGCGGTTATCGCCCTGTCACGGTACCCAGCTTCCCGAGTGGCAACGATAGGCACATCCCTATAACGAAAGGGTTCATACCCGATTGTCTGGCTTTATGAGGCGTCATTAGTTCCAGAGAATTAATCATCTGCCGGCTTCTGGAAATCCAGGCTTTTAATGAAGATACAAACCATTTTATATATCAAAAATATATTTTATTTATGCCGAAGAAAACATATTGAACACCCAGATTTAAGTTGGGTTGCTATGTCTAACACGAGCCGTCGCGTGCAGATGCAAACACCGAACTGAAAAATATCTCACTGTGATAAAACATCGAAAAAGAGAGAGAAAGAGGGGGATAAAGATGAAGAGAGAGAGAAAAAAGGAAAGAAACAAAGAAAATACAGTCCACAATGTTTTTCAGTTTACAAGCCCTGCGACAGTTGATTTGACCTTTCGAATACACTACGCCCCTTTGATTTCATAAACATCTTGTCAAAACCCGTGTTGACTCATCTGATTGACGCCAAAATTTCCTGTGGTGACATTTTGGGTGCGAAAACACAGTTGTCAATTTCTACTTATCTCCCTGTAAAAGCAGTCCAAGCTTGGTAAAATGACCCCCAAGTATAGGGATCTGTAGCTCCCACAGATACGGCCTATATCGTTGTGTTACATATGTACTTTTTCACTTTTTTATTACATGCCTGGCTTTTACTGCCCTCTCCTCCCGTTTCGCTCCCTAATGTAGTAGGAAGGAGCTGAAATGTTGGAAAACTCTCTGAATTAGTTTCCTATACATATAGCTTAAATTTCATTAAAATTGATTATATTTGGTGTCCATAGGACACTTAGATATTCTGAACATAAAGGGTAATGTAGAGATTTGGAACAACTTTCAATGTCTTCCCTGGAGAATTTTATAAATATGATATAAATTTCATCAAAATAGGATAGATTCGAAACGGAAAAATACACACATACACGCAAACTTTGAGTCTTATATATATATATATATATATATATATATATATATATATATAATAAATAATGATAAAATGTACTTACTTTACAGCAGTTTCACTATATAATGCACATGCACACACATTTGAATTACCTACTAGGCACCATCCTCGAGTGTTTTCGGTCTCTCTGTACAATGGTTTGTCAGGAGAACCTGACATGAAGATACTTCGTCGTACAAGTAAACCATGACCAAATATTAAAAATTACATAATATTCGAAGCACAAATCAGATCCTCTCAGCACGGCTATACACTGGCTCGTACAAGGAATGGTGCACCTTCTATTAATGATGTTACCTCAAGAATTTTTGTCCTGGAATCTGGTAAGACCACGTATTTAATGCTAAACTCCTAGAAAGAGAGAGGGGAGAGAGAGAGAGAGAGAGAGAGAGAGAGAGAGAGAGAGAGAGAGAGAGAGAAAAGGAAAGACCACTTCGTTAATGCTAAACTTCTTTCTGACCATCTATATGGATTTAGGTAAGCACGTTCTACTGCAGATATCCCAACGGTCATCTCTGAACGCAAATACCATACACTAGACAAGGCAGGTACAGCTAGGGCAGTAGCGCTTGATATATCCAAAGCCTTTGACAAGGTCTAGCATAAAGGTCTTCTCATAAAAATTAATTCATATGGTATTACTGGACGAATATTTAATATAATTAGATCCTTCCTACCCAAAAGAAAGATCCAGGTTGTCATCGATGGTCGTTCATTCCAACAACATGACATAAATGCAGGTGTACCCTAAAGATCGACCATTGGACCTTTATTGATCCTAATTTTTATAAACGACCTCCCTGATGTAATTGTGTACAAGATGGGTATATTTGTTGACGGCATCACGCTCTACTCTTGTCATGTGGGTAAAACAAACATGCACATATCCTAGGCAATGGCTGGAAGTTGCATCCTTGTGCTTGTTTTACAAGTACTTCAATGGATTTTGCTCTGATGAACTTGCTGCTCTGGTGCCCCCTCGACGTAAATGCACTCTATCAACACAACAATCATCTAAATCCCATCTATTCACTGTGGAGGCCCCCATATGCCGAAGAGCCTTCTACTCCAATAGCTTCTTTCCTCGAGCTGCCGGCTTTTGGAACTCCCTCCCTCTTCCCTTTTCCCCCAACTGTACCGACATGCTAAAATTTAAAACTAATCTGAACAAACAAACTTTCACCTTAATTTTCAGCTGTCCCTTACATCTACACTGGCACCTTGTCTTGTTTGGGGTTAACTAAGTAAAAAGAAAAAAGACCACAAGAAAGATATACTATAACATACTAAACTGGTCAATTGGGGAGAGGAAATTAATGTTCTAAACTTTTTTACTAACTCAACGTTTGAGAAATAAAGAAGAACTTTAATAGAATATTTTAATATCTATGTATTTCATATAGAGATCAAGTGTTAGCCCCAAGAAATGGCCCCTTGATTTCTGAGAACTTCGACTGAAGTAAAATGAAACAAAAGAAGTGAAAAGAAATCTTTTGCAGTCCTACAGGTCGAAGTTTGTCTTTTTGATTATTTTGTTTTTTTTTTGTTTTTAGATCTATTCGAATCTGCTTTACTTTCAGCGCTTTGGCTATAATTGCCGTGATACACTGGTTCTCGCGTAAGATCGACAAAGTTAAGCGACGTTACGTATGGTCAGTACTTAGATGGGTAATCATTTACGAATACTAGGTTCTGTGTGTAAAATCCAGTTCTAGTTGCCTTGCAAGCTCTGGGCCAGCTACCAACCTACAACTACACAATCCTGGCCCGTCATTGTGATCTGCACCTACCAGACATTGACTAGTGATGACAGATCGATTCAATATTTTTCATATATAAATATTTAATTTTAGGTAAGTCCTTTGGAACATTACGCGTTACCGTTGGGTATATAAACTGTTATACACCCGCCTCCTTTTTGCCGTAACCAAGGGTGTTGGCTGATCCTCACCACCTTACCGTTGTGAAACTCAGATGCTCGTCGGCTGTTGAGAACAATCACTTGTTGTTTGGTTATAAAGGTTTTATTTAAAACAACAGAAATCTTTGTACGCACGTGTGTGTGTGTGTGTGAGAGAAAGAGAGAGATAGATAGATAGAGAGAGAGAGAGAGACAGAAAGAGAGGGGCAGACAAACAGATAGATAAATAGATAAATCGCTTGTCTCGTTACCGGTAACTACATTTTATGTGACCCCCCCCTTCCATAACAGGAGCTTGTAAGCCAGTAAAAAGACTTCTCATCTGCCGGAAGTCACGTGGTTTCCTCGACTTCCGCTTTTAGCCCCCCCCCCTTTTAGGGTGCCATTCAAACCCCTCAATCCGGACATCCTGTTTGCTATCTAACACCTACTCGCTGTTTCCCGACTGTACTAACATGCAGAAATTTAAATGTAATGTGAACAAACATTTTACTGCTGAACTCTCCACTTAGGAGCCTCCTAGGAATCTTCCTTGTTTTGGGTGAATAACTAAAAAAAAAAATGACATACTATTCGTACATGTAAAAAATTGTGATGGCAACTAAATTTCCGTCTTAGAGGTCTTGTTTAGGACATCTCTCGATTTATGTTGTTAATAAATCAGCACTTGCACGTCCATAAATTTCCTTGGTGTTCTGATGGTAAAACATGCGTAGGCACAGTTTAAAGAGAGTCATGATTAAAATAATACCAAATGATTAAAGGTTTTTAAAACATTTTAGGTCCAGAACCGAGAAGTGCAAAGTCCGGATTCAAGATCTGACACCTATTATTTTGGGAAGTATGATGTCACCGCTGAATTTCTGGCAGAGAAAAAACGAGTGGCAGTTGAGCTTATGAATGAACAATACCGGCAAGTGGCTCAGCAGAAAAGAGAAGCCATCTTGAAACAAATGAAGGAACAACAACACGATGAAGACATTCTGGAGAAAAATAGATCTGAGTAAGTATTATTTGCCAATTATATATATATATATATATATATATATATATATATATATATATATATATAGTCTCGGAAGTTTCTCAACCATTAAAACTAAAAAAAAAACAAAAAGCAAAAAAACAACAAAAAAACCCTTAAGTCACAAGTCGTTCAGTGGAAAATCACTCATGTAAGTCAATTTAGTTTTTACAGTTATTATATTAGTTTGCTTCTGACATTATTTAAGGGATCATCAGTTGTTTACCATGGAAAACTGTTTCGGGAATTTATATATATATATATGCCATAAATATATTTTCATAACTTACTACTTAGCTCTACCTACGTATCGAGCACTGTTGAAGTAAATACTGAAAATTGATACACATAAAAAATTATATCTCCTTATAACATTTTATGTGAATACATGAAATAATAATAATAATAATAATAATAATAATAATAATATATATATATATATATATATATATATATATATATATATATATATAAGAAGAAGAAGAAGAAGAAGAACCTGGGAACGAAAGTGGTCCTTAATATAATAAAAGAAAATATGTTCATTAATTAAGATATTTACATTTTGGATGTTGTCTGTGGTTTCCTTCCTATGAATGAAAATTCATCGACTGTCAAATTAGCCTTGGAATTAGAAATTCATCTCCGCCCAGTGCAAAATCGGTACTTAATCCCCGAGTTCCTGGGGTTCCTGAGGGTTATCTTATAATTAGGTGTGGGTATAAATTAAGAAGGGTGTTCGTTATTGGAGGTTAGCTAGTTTTGTTATGTCATATGTGATATCTGAAATGAATATATCGACGATTTATAAGCAGAAGAGATGAGTTGTTCTCTTAAAGATAAAAATAAAGCCCTCGTATTTTTCGACCATTCTGTTCTCTCAACAAATGAGAGTTGTGCCTTTAAAGGAAAAATAAGTAAATAAATCAAACGAAATT
Organism: Sepiola atlantica; assembly: GCA_963556195.1. Classification (NCBI taxonomy): domain Eukaryota; kingdom Metazoa; phylum Mollusca; class Cephalopoda; order Sepiida; family Sepiolidae; genus Sepiola; species Sepiola atlantica. The sequence continues at coordinate 137,007,518 of OY744527.1, read as the reverse complement.
GGCATGCTCCCCATGCTTTAAATTTATCTCCTTTCTACCTATTATGAGAGGGAAAACTATTTAAAAAATTTTATTGTTTGGGGAAGACACAGCAAAACTTATTCCAAGTAGAAACTTATATTTATTATCTATCATGGCAAAGGTGCAGAAATACCTGGCTTAGTACCGAAGCGCAGGATTCCCCTTCTAAGTGTGCTAATGACTTCATACACCATGGCACTGAACGAATAGGGAATGGATATAACCTTAGTCCTGGTCATTAACCTTCCTAGAGCTAGAGGCTCGAACAAAATACCTGGTTTGCAACTTTAATTGTTTAAAGAGTAGATAGGCTCTACCTATCGTCCGGCCTTTGCACTCCTTCTTTGTCTATTAGCTAGGCACAGAGGTACTATCACAGGGACTGCTCAAAGACACACAGTGCTTGGCATTGCATCCTGATTAGGACAATAAACGCTGTCCCACCATCTTCTTTCTCTCTATCTGGGCAACTTGGGGACACTTGCTTGTCACTAAGTTTAACATGACTAGTTTGGGCCATCCTTCTCTGACAGGTTGAGGATACAGGTTTGATAGCTTGTCTGGCTGCTGTTTTCCACTGTTAGTACAAGAGTCCTAATTCTTAGGTGGTACTAAGACTGACTGCTCTATTAACAGTTGTATAATATCGGGATAACTTGTCGTGCTATGTCGTGAATAGAATGGAACCTTGCACTTATCTCTGGTGCACGTTTCCTGAGGCCACAACCCCGTAGATAAAGACTCGGCTAATAGTCTACTTGTGTGAACTTTGTCTTCTGGCACTCAACAAACACCCACTTTGTCCAACACACTCTATCTATTATCAATATAAATCACTAAGACAATAAAAAGAAAAACTATCAAACGAGACACCCCCTCCTCCAAATCAATCAAATCATCTTTTCCCTTGAGACTCTCTTTCACAAATATCCGAGGGCTTAGGACTAACCTTGATGATGTAGAATCATTTCTTTTAGTAAACTCCACCGAATAACCTAGTACTAAGTGAAACTAACCTACACCCCTCAATCACTTCTAATCGCCATGACTGGATATCTCTGACTCTGCCATAAAGACTCAGACAAACATATGCACGGACTATAATCATAACACCCTCCCCTTGACTAGAGAACATAGTCTAGAATCAGAAGATCATGCCTACATGTGCTTTAGATTAATCTTACAACACAGGGTTAGTTACTTATACTTCCTCTACCGTTCTTCCTCGGCCCATGACTGTATCCTCCTCGGCTATGTCTTGAATAGTATTGATGCAGCGCTGTTTACATCCGAGCAACCAAATACATGTATTTGGGGATTTTAATGTTCACCAGAAAGATTGTCTTGGTTTCTCAAGCTACACAGATACAACAGCATGCATAGTTTCTCTATTGCACATTCCCTTTCACAGACTGTCACTTTTCCGACCCGCCTCGCAGGTCACTTCTCGATCTATTTTTGACTAAACTGCCTGAGGTTTGTTTGACAAATGCTCATAGTCTATTTGGAATCGCTGATCACCGTATGATAATGGTTGATATCACCCTAAAATTTCGACTCCAAGCTGAAGAGCCCTTGCTTAAAACGACTATGTACTACAAACGGACTGATTGGGAATCGATAAGAGATCACATCAGAGATGTGCCATGGAGTTAAACCTTTTTCTCTCCCTGATCAATAGTGCGAAAATGAGGTAACTGAATGAGTCAAAGCAGGCATTGAAGCACATGCCCCCTCGTGGAAATTCTATTACAAGCCGCACTCTCCGCAGTGGTTAACTTTGACCTGTGCATCTACTATTGTGCACAGGTAGCAAGCATTCCACCAATTCAACTGCCATACGTCTGATGCAAATAGACAAACATTTATAGCATGCAGTCACAGAAATTCAAAACGCACGATTTCTAGAAAATCTATAATAATGTGGGGAATAATGGGCAATCAACAATTTCTCTGCTATCAAACCACCATCAGGTTGATGCACGGCAATTGATAAGGCTGAACTGCTTGCCCAGCGGTTCACCTTCGACTCCACAAATCACTTCCTCCTAAACTTTTCACTGTGAGCCACACTTGATGATCTAGTCATCACCCTTTCCCAAGTCTAGGATATCATAAAACACCTTGACACCTCCAAACATGCGCACCTGATCTTATACCTGCTATAGTCTTTAAAAAAATCCCTGCTGAGCTGGCCGCTGTCTTCTTCAAACTTTACAACAAATGCCTTGCCGAATCTTGCTTCTCTGATAGCTGGAAAATTACCTCTGTGGTACCAGTGTTCAAAAACTTTGGTGAAAAAACTGTCCTGCAAAATTAGCGCCTCATAAGTCTTTTCCTGCTAAAATCTTTGAATCGTTAATCAATCTAGCAATAATCCACCACTTCATTAATGCTAAACTTCTTTCTGACCAACAGTATTTCTACTGCGGATATCCTTACAATCTCTTGGAACACATTTACCATACACTGGACAAACTGGTGAAGCTAGGAGGGGGGGGGGGGTAGTGCTTAATATATCCAAAGCTTTTGACAAGGTCTAGCATGAAGGTATTCTCATGAAAATTAATTCATACGGTATTATTGGAGGAATATTTAATATAATCAGACCCTTCTTAGCTAAAAGAAAGATTCAGGTTGTCCTCGATGGCTGTACATCTAAACAAAATGACGTTAATGTTGGTGTGCTCCAGCGGGCGATAACTTGGACCGTTACTATTTCTGACTTTTATAAACGATTTCCCTGATGTAATTGTGTACAAGATGGGTATATTTACTAACGCCACCATGTGCTATACTCGACATGTGTGAAAAACAAACATACACATATCCAAGGCAAAGGCTGAATCCTTAGAAAGTGACCTCCAGTCTTGAGTGGAATAGGGTCGTAAATGGATGCTAACATTAAATGTTACTAAGACAAAGCTCCTTTCTTTTAACAATTATAAGAACACTTTTCAACCACCGATTGCCATAGCTAATAGCACCTTACATGAGTTCATCATTCAAACTGTTCGGTCTAACATTCACAGGTAACATGAATTGGAACAAATATGTAGAAGACATTGCCAAGGCTGTTGCAAGGCAGGTGGGCTCCCTCTACCGAGCTAGAAAAGTTCTCACATTTGCCAGTATCCTATATCTCTACAAAGCCACCATTCGGCCACGCATTGAGTATTCTTGTCACATCTGCATTTGAGCTAGCACACCAACCACTAGCCTCTCGCTCTTAGACAGGGTCTAAAAAAGAGCCGCTAATCTAATGGGTCCCACACGATCTAACAATCTCCAGCCCCTGTTCCATCGTCACAATTTTGCACTCCTGTGCTTGTTTTACAAGTACTTTAATGAAATATGCTTCGATGAACTTGATGCACTGGTGCCCCTTCGATGTAAATACACTCCACCAACTTGTCAGTCAGAAAAAAAACCACCCCTTTCACTGTAGAGGTCCCCAGATGTCGGAGGTCTTTCTGCTCTAACAACTTATTTCCTTGAATTGCTAGCCTTTGGAATTCTCTCCCTGGTGGTCTACCATAGCTGATTATGGGATAGGGGGGTTAAAATCCATATCTATACTTTTCTTTGGAACAGGGCAGTTATATATATATAATCTGTTTTATCTTACAGCATAACAACCCTTGTTGAATCCGTCTCTTTGTTTGTACAAATGCGTTTTATATTGAATCGGTTGTAAAAAAATTGTCATTAAAACATATTTTTTTATATAAATAAATAAGTTTTGTTAAAATATTATGATCTTTGTAAATTAAAAAAAATTATGAAAGATTTTTATAATTCAGATATTGCATGATTATTTGAACCTTGTTTTGTTCTCAAGCGGTCGCTTACACCTTTATGTATAGTCTTTATGTATAGTCTTTACATCTTTATGTATAGTCTTTACATCTTTATGTATAGTCTGGCCAATTTTATAAAAGAATGATTAGATTCTATTAGCATTTTTTGTTGAGGAAAACTTTGTAGGTGAAGAATTTAATTTTTTCCAGGAATCCAAATCTTGTTCTGATTGACTTGCTCGGAAAAGTTCTACAGGTTACTCCCCTGGTAATGTCTAGAACGGATTTCATTGAAATCAATACATGTCACCAATATATGTTCCACTGTAAATGAAGTACGACAGCCAACACAGAAGGGAAAATGTTCCCCTTTAAGCAGATATAAGTGTATAACGTATGTGTTGTTTAAGTCGAACAAGATTTACGTCCTCCTTTTTTCACTGGTGTTTGTCAAAGCATCCGTTTAAGAGAATTTTCACTCATAAATAAAAGCCACTTTTTTTACTGATCCGAGTTTATTGCTCTGTTTGTTTCTGGGTTTCGCGGTATTGCTAATGATAGTTGCTATGGAGTTGTGCAAGCTACAGTTGACTTTGTGCCTTGGCTGTAGCGACTTCTTCCATAAAAAAGAACTTCACCATGGTAGTTATATTGACAACGTTGTGACCATTGTGCTCTCTACATGGCATTCTATATTACAAGCCACTTCATAGCACAGCTGAGAAGCACGACTGGAGACTTATTGACAAATGTTTGATTTTCAGAGTTTTAACTATATTTAAAAATACATAGGATAACATTCTGACCCATACCTGAGGATAAGAAGATGTGTTGAAAGATAAATAAATGAAAATATGTATTTTTATTGTAGAAACTTATAAGTATTAAATAAAACAAAAAAGTAATTAAGATGTCTGGTAAAAGATATTATCCACATGCTTGTTTTATTTATTTATTTTTCAACACATCTTCTTATCCTCAGATATGAATCGGAATGTTATTCTATGTATTTTCTAATATATTTGACTTAATTACTGACAAAAATCTTTGAAAATCAAACATTTTCAATGGGTCTCCAGTCATGCTTCTCATCTGTGCCATGAAGTGGTCTGTAGCATAGAATAACATGGTTCTCCGGCTTTCTTCAGCTCAAATATTATGAACATAGCAACTATGATGAGATTAACAGTCTGAAATATATAAATGACAATGACAATACCTCATCTAAAAGATATTGACAAATATCCGAGAAATTGAAATGCATAATAGTGATTAAAATGAAGAGGTAATTAAGATGTCTGTTAAAATATATGATCCACATGTGTATTTTCATTTGTTGAAAGAATAATTGAGCAGCAAATAAGAAGTCAGATAAGCAGAGATGAAATGCAGTTTGGTTTTATGCCATGGCGAAATACCAAGGATTTTATAATTATTTTGACACAAATGTAAGTGAAATAACTTGGTAAGAAGAAGAACCTCTATTTTGCTTTTGTGGATTTGGAGAAAACGTTTTGACAGTGGCAAAAATATTGTCTGATGTGCTTTGTGTACATTAGGGGCAAGATCTCATCCAACACGGACATTAAACCGTTGAGAGTGTTTGGTGAAGATTGTTAAAGCAATGTACAGAAATGCTCAAAGTAGTATTAGAATTAACAGCAGATAATTTATGCTGATGATTTAGTGCTTGCCTGTGAAACAATGGATGACTTACTTTTAAGAAAGCTATGGAAAATAAAGGTCTGAGAGTGAATGTTACCAGGATCAAAGTGATAATCAGTTGTTGTAGTGTTAGAAAGACTTCAGAAAGAGGAAAGTTGCGTTGCACTAAACTCCCTTTCCACAAACTAAGCCGTCTGTGTGTGGAAAAGAGAGTTTTAATGCAACTCAACTTTTTGCGGTGCTTGGTAAGCATTGGGTACACAAGAAGTACAGTGGAATTACAGGTAGGTTATGTATGGTCAGTGATGGCTGAAGACATGTGTTCCACGGAAAGAAATGATATGAGAATGATACGATGGATGTGAAATGTGAGTTTTAAAGACAAGCTTGGATCTGGTGACCTCAGAGGAATATGAAATCTGTACAGTATAGGGAGATCTGTACAGAACATGAGACTTCGTTTGTTTGGTCACATTGAAAGAATAGATGAGAGTTCTTAGGGTAGTGGATGTAGAATAGTTGAGGTAGCAAGGTCAGTTGGCAGAGAAAGGCAACAACACAAAACATGGGAGTAAGTGATAAGGATGGATTTGAGAGAAAGAGAGGTAAGTAAAGAGTTGGTCAAAAATAGGTTAGTTTTGAAGTCAATTTCTAAAAGTTGATGATGATGATGATGATGATGATGTCTTAATCCTCAGCTATCTGTCAGAATGTTATTCTATATATTTTCAAATAATTTAATTACCTACAAAAATCTCTGAAAATCACACATTTTCAATGTTCCTCCAGTCGTGCTTCTCATCCGTGCCATGAAGTAGCCTGTAGCATAGACCGCCATGGCTCTCTGGTTTTCTTCAGATGAAACATTTTGAACATTACAACTACGATGAGAATAACAGTCTGAAATATGTAAATGACAATAAAAATACCTCATCTAAAATATATTATCTGTAAGGGATCATCTTGTCAGAAATGGAAATGCAAGTTTTAGATCTTTAATTAAATTAGACTTGACTTATGTGCATACACCGGAGAACTCTGCTGCATGCTTCAAAATAAAATTCCACCACTTACCATAGTCTTGAGCTAGTCTTTCAGCTGTCGTGAGTGCTATACCAGTCTCAATCCTTATCTGGTCGGCCCATATTTTAGGTGGTCATCCTCTTGGGCCTTTCTGAAGGGGACACACATAATAATAATTCTTTGATATGACAGGAGCAAAAATGAACCATGATACTTGACTATGTTTGCTGTTGATACATTTTGAGAATGAAAATCTTTGTCACAATTTGAATTCTAAACCATTAAAATAATACTGTATTCATGAAAAAACAGAACAGTTTTTTTATAATCTTTAAACTAAATATTATATGGTTGGGTCGGTTTTGTAGACTCATCTGGCCATAGTAGCTTTTGATTGCCTCATTCCCGTTTTTAGGTGGTTGAGTATCCTGGATCATATAAAAACATTCAACTGCCTGAGAACGGGAATGGGGTCAGTCAAAAGCTGGTATGGTCAGACTGGGCTACAAAAACCGACCGAACCAAATACGATGAAGCACTGCCTTGTCTACCCTCTACTACCAAATCAGTGCAGTTTGAAAGATCTTGCAAAGTTCAATAATAAGGCAAAGGACCGCATGCAGAAGTGGGAAATTGTCGTATGATCATATGCTTCCAAGACTTCCAAAGAAGAAGATTGAACTGAAAATAAAAACTAGTTCAACTCTGATACTTGATATAAGTGTAAAAATACTCTTATTAATATTCTTTAGATGTAAAAACTTTGTTTATCTACTTGAAAAATAACGGGTTTATGTTCTTTGATAAAACAGAGGCGCTTGCAAAAATTAATGCTTTCCTTTGGTTAATATAAACAAATGAAGCAGAATTTAATTTTAGCCAGAATTTACTTTCTAATAAACAGCTTAAAGATTTAAAAATCACTTTCAAATTTTGAACGGTCACGATAGTAATAAACAAATCGGCCATTTTTGATTCATTAATGATGCTTTAAATCCCAAATTTGAAAATATATAACATAATAAACATAGACCATAACAAAAAATATATAAAATCTTTTATTCAAAACTATTATTACCTTCTGAAATATACCATTTTATTAATGGATCAATCAATCACTAGATTTTGTTTTATTACAATAAATTTTTATTCTTCAATTATTAAGTTATTTTATTATTCATATATTCCATCACTCGGTTCAATTTTACAATAGAGACTAGTGAAAAAACTTGTCTACTTCACTTGGTTTTTAAACATTTTGAATGAAAAAAATTATAATCGTAAGTTTAAAGTCTAAAATTAATCTTTAATCAAAACTTCAATTTTCTGGCAGCCATGTTTAAAGGTTATTATTATCATTATTAAATGAGTCTATAACTTAAAGGTTATTATTATCATTATTAAATTAGTCTATAACTTAACGGTTATTATTATCATTATTAAATTAGTCTATAACTTAAAGGTTATTATTATTAAATTAGTCTATAACTTAAAGGTTATTATTATCATTATTAAATGAGTCTATAACTTAAAGGTTATTATTATCATTATTAAATGAGTCTAGAACTTAAAGGTTATTATTATTAAATTAGTCTATAACTTAAAGGTTATTATTATTATTATTAAATGAGTCTATAACTTAAAGGTTATTATTATCATTATAAAATTAGTCTAGAACTTAAAGGTTATTATTATTAAATTAGTCTATAACTTAAAGGTTATTATTATTATTATTAAATGAGTCTATAACTTAAAGGTTATTATTATCATTATAAAATTAGTCTATAACTTAAAGGTTATTATTATTAAATTAGTCTATAACTCAAAGGTTATTATTATCATTATTAAATGAATCTATAACTTAAAGGTTATCATTATAAAATTAGTCTATAACTTAAAGGTTATTATTATCATTATAAAATTAGTCTATAACTTAAAGGTTATTATTATCATTATAAAATTAGTCTATAACTTAAAGGTTATTATTATTAAATTAGTCTATAACTTAAAGGTTATTAGTATCATTATTACATTAGTCTATAACTTAAAGGTTATTATTATTAAATTAGTCTATAACTTAAAGGTTATTATTATAATTATTAGATTAGTCTATAACTTAAAGGTTATTATTATTAAATTAGTCTATAACTTAAAGGTTATTATTATCATTATTAAATGAGTCTATAACTTAAAGGTTATTATTATCATTATTAAATGAGTCTAGAACTTAAAGGTTATTATTATTAAATTAGTCTATAACTTAAAGGTTATTATTATTATTATTAAATGAGTCTATAACTTAAAGGTTATTATTATCATTATTAAATTAGTCTATAACTTAAAGGTTATTATTATTAAATTAGTCTATAACTTAAAGGTTATTATTATCATTATTAAATGAATCTATAACTTAAAGGTTATCATTATAAAATTAGTCTATAACTTAAAGGTTATTATTATCATTATAAAATTAGTCTATAACTTAAAGGTTATTATTATCATTATAAAATTAGTCTATAACTTAAAGGTTATTATTATTAAATTAGTCTACAACTTAAAGGTTATTAGTATCATTATTACATTAGTCTATAACTTAAAGGTTATTATTATTAAATTAGTCTATAACTTAAAGGTTATTATTATAATTATTAGATTAGTCTATAACTTAAAGGTTATTATTATCATTATAAAATTAGTCTATGACTTAAAGGTTATTATTATTAAATGAGTCTATAACTTAAAGGTTATTATTATCATTATTAAATGAGTCTATAACTTAAAGGTTATTATTATCATTATTAAATGAGTCTAGAACTTAAAGGTTATTATTATTAAATTAGTCTATAACTTAAAGGTTATTATTATTATTATTAAATGAGTCTATAACTTAAAGGTTATTATTATCATTATAAAATTAGTCTAGAACTTAAAGGTTATTATTATTAAATTAGTCTATAACTTAAAGGTTATTATTATTATTATTAAATGAGTCTATAACTTAAAGGTTATTATTATCATTATAAAATTAGTCTATAACTTAAAGGTTATTATTATTAAATTAGTCTATAACTTAAAGGTTATTATTATCATTATTAAATGAATCTATAACTTAAAGGTTATCATTATAAAATTAGTCTATAACTTAAAGGTTATTATTATCATTATAAAATTAGTCTATAACTTAAAGGTTATTATTATCATTATAAAATTAGTCTATAACTTAAAGGTTATTATTATTAAATTAGTCTATAACTTAAAGGTTATTAGTATCATTATTACATTAGTCTATAACTTAAAGGTTATTATTATTAAATTAGTCTATAACTTAAAGGTTATTATTATAATTATTAGATTAGTCTATAACTTAAAGGTTATTATTATTAAATTAGTCTATAACTTAAAGGTTATTATTATCATTATTAAATGAGTCTATAACTTAAAGGTTATTATTATCATTATTAAATGAGTCTAGAACTTAAAGGTTATTATTATTAAATTAGTCTATAACTTAAAGGTTATTATTATTATTATTAAATGAGTCTATAACTTAAAGGTTATTATTATCATTATTAAATTAGTCTATAACTTAAAGGTTATTATTATTAAATTAGTCTATAACTTAAAGGTTATTATTATCATTATTAAATGAATCTATAACTTAAAGGTTATCATTATAAAATTAGTCTATAACTTAAAGGTTATTATTATCATTATAAAATTAGTCTATAACTTAAAGGTTATTATTATCATTATAAAATTAGTCTATAACTTAAAGGTTATTATTATTAAATTAGTCTATAACTTAAAGGTTATTAGTATCATTATTACATTAGTCTATAACTTAAAGGTTATTATTATTAAATTAGTCTATAACTTAAAGGTTATTATTATAATTATTAGATTAGTCTATAACTTAAAGGTTATTATTATCATTATAAAATTAGTCTATGACTTAAAGGTTATTATTATTAAATGAGTCTATAACTTAAAGGTTATTATTATCATTATTAGATTAGTCTATAACTTAAAAGTTATTATTATCATTATTAAATGAGTCTATAACTTAAAGGTGATTATTATCATTATTAAATTAGTCTATAACTTAAAGGTTATTATTATTAGATTAGTCTATAACTTAAAGGTTATTATTATCATTATAAAATGAGTCTATAACTTAAAGGTTATTATTATTAAATTAGTCTATAACTTAAAGGTTATTATTATCATTATTAAATTAGTCTATAACTTAAAGGTTATTATTATCATTATAAAATTAGTCTATAACTTAAAGGTTATTATTATTAAATTAGTCTATAACTTAAAGGTTATTATTATCATTATAAAATTAGTCTATAACTTAAAGGTTATTATTATCAAATTAGTCTATAACTTAAATGTTATTATTATCATTATTAAATTAGTCTATAACTTAAAGGTTATTATTATCATTATAAAATTAGTCTATAACTTAAAGGTTATTATTATTAAATTAGTCTATAACTTAAAGGTTATTATTATCATTATAAAATTAGTCTATAATTTAAAGGTTATTATTATCAAATTAGTCTATAACTTAAAGGTTATTATTATTAAATTAGTCTATAACTTAAATGTTATTATTATCATTATTAAATTAGTCTATAACTTAAAGGTTATTATTATCATTATAAAATTAGTCTATAACTTAAAGGTTATTATTATTAAATTAGTCTATAACTTAAAGGTTATTATTATCATTATAAAATTAGTCTATAATTTAAAGGTTATTATTATCAAATTAGTCTATAACTTAAAGGTTATTATTATTAAATTAGTCTATAACTTAAAGGTTATTATTATCAAATTAGTCTATAACTTAAAGGTTATTATTATTAAATTAGTCTATAACTTAAAGGTTATTATGATTAAATTAGTCTATAACTTAAAGGTTATTATTATCATTATAAAATTAGTCTATAACTTAAAAGTTATTATTATTAAATTAGTCTATAACTTAAAGGTTATTATTATCATTATTAAATGAGTCTATAACTTAAAGGTTATTATTATCATTATTAAATGTGTCTAGAACTTAAAGGTTATTATTATTAAATTAGTCTATAACTTAAAGGTTATTATTATCATTATAAAATTAGTCTATAACTTAAAGGTTATTATTATTAAATTAGTCTATAACTTAAAGGTTATTATTATCATTATAAAATTAGTCTATAATTTAAAGGTTATTATTATCAAATTAGTCTATAACTTAAAGGTTATTATTTTTAAATTAGTCTATAACTTAAATGTTATTATTATCATTATTAAATTAGTCTATAACTTAAAGGTTATTATTATCATTATTAAATTAGTCTATAACTTAAAGGTTATTATTATTAGATTAGTCTATAACTTAAAGGTTATTATTATCATTATAAAATGAGTCTATAACTTAAAGGTTATTATTATTAAATTAGTCTATAACTTAAAGGTTATTATTATCATTATTAAATTAGTCTATAACTTAAAGGTTATTATTATCATTATAAAATTAGTCTATAACTTAAAGGTTATTATTATTAAATTAGTCTATAACTTAAAGGTTATTATTATCATTATAAAATTAGTCTATAACTTAAAGGTTATTATTATCAAATTAGTCTATAACTTAAAGGTTATTATTTTTAAATTAGTCTATAACTTAAAGGTTATTATTATCATTATTAAATTAGTCTATAACTTAAAGGTTATTATTATCATTATAAAATTAGTCTATAACTTAAAGGTTATTATTATTAAATTAGTCTATAACTTAAAGGTTATTATTATCATTATAAAATTAGTCTATAATTTAAAGGTTATTATTATCAAATTAGTCTATAACTTAAAGGTTATTATTATTAAATTAGTCTATAACTTAAAGGTTATTATTATCAAATTAGCCTATAACTTAAAGGTTATTATTATTAAATTAGTCTATAACTTAAAGGTTATTATTATTAAATTAGTCTATAACTTAAAGGTTATTATTATCATTATTAAATGAGTCTATAACTTAAAGGTTATTATTATCATTATAAAATTAGTCTATAACTTAAAGGTTATTATTATCAAATTAGTCTATAACTTAAAGGTTATTATTATTAAATTAGTCTATAACTTAAAGGTTATTATTATTAAATTAGTCTATAACTTAAAGGTTATTATTATTATTATTATTCAATGAGTCTATAACTTAAAGGTTATTATAATCATTATTAAATTAGTCTATAACTTAAAGGTTATTATTATTAAATTAGTCTATAACTTAAAGGTTATTATTATCATTATTAAATGAATCTATAACTTAAAGGTTATCATTATAAAAATTAGTCTATAACTTAAAGGTTATTATTATCATTATAAAATTAGTCTATAACTTAAAGGTTATTATTATCATTATAAAATTAGTCTATAACTTAAAGGTTATTATTATTAAATTAGTCTATAACTTAAAGGTTATTAGTATCATTATTACATTAGTCTATAACTTAAAGGTTATTATTATTAAATTAGTCTATAACTTAAAGGTTATTATTATAATTATTAGATTAGTCTATAACTTAAAGGTTATTATTATCATTATAAAATTAGTCTATGACTTAAAGGTTATTATTATTAAATGAGTCTATAACTTAAAGGTTATTATTATCATTATTAGATTAGTCTATAACTTAAAAGTTATTATTATCATTATTAAATGAGTCTATAACTTAAAGGTGATTATTATCATTATTAAATTAGTCTATAACTTAAAGGTTATTATTATCATTATAAAATTAGTCTATAATTTAAAGGTTATTATTATCAAATTAGTCTATAACTTAAAGGTTATTATTATTAAATTAGTCTATAACTTAAATGTTATTATTATCATTATTAAATTAGTCTATAACTTAAAGGTTATTATTATCATTATAAAATTAGTCTATAACTTAAAGGTTATTATTATTAAATTAGTCTATAACTTAAAGGTTATTATTATCATTATAAAATTAGTCTATAATTTAAAGGTTATTATTATCAAATTAGTCTATAACTTAAAGGTTATTATTATTAAATTAGTCTATAACTTAAAGGTTGTTATTATCAAATTAGTCTATAACTTAAAGGTTATTATTATTAAATTAGTCTATAACTTAAAGGTTATTATTATTAAATTAGTCTATAATTTCAAGGTTATTATTATCATTATAAAATTAGTCTATAACTTAAAGGTTATTATTATTAAATTAGTCTATAACTTAAAAGTTATTATTATCATTATTAAATGAGTCTATAACTTAAAGGTTATTATTATTAAATTAGTCTAAAACTTAAAGGTTATTATTATTATTATTACATTGAGTCTATAACTTAAAGGTTATTATTATCATTATTAAATTAGTCTATAACTTAAAGGTTATTATTATTAAATTAGTCTATAACTTAAAGGTTATTATTATCATTATTAAATGAATCTATAACTTAAAGGTTATCATTATAAAATTAGTCGATAACTTAAAGGTTATTATTATCATTATAAAATTAGTCTATAACTTAAAGGTTATTATTATTAAATTAGTCTATAACTTAAAGGTTATTAGTATCATTATTACATTAGTCTATAACTTAAAGGTTATTATTATTAAATTAGTCTATAACTTAAAGGTTATTATTATAATTATTAGATTAGTCTATAACTTAAAGGTTATTATTATCATTATAAAATTAGTCTATGACTTAAAGGTTATTATTATTAAATGAGTCTATAACTTAAAGGTTATTATTATCATTATTAGATTAGTCTATAACTTAAAAGTTATTATTATCATTATTAAATGAGTCTATAACTTAAAGGTGATTATTATCATTATTAAATTAGTCTATAACTTAAAGGTTATTATTATTAGATTAGTCTATAACTTAAAGGTTATTATTATCATTATAAAATGAGTCTATAACTTAAAGGTTATTATTATTAAATTAGTCTATAACTTAAAGGTTATTATTATCATTATTAAATTAGTCTATAACTTAAAGGTTATTATTATCATTATAAAATTAGTCTATAACTTAAAGGTTATTATTATTAAATTAGTCTATAATTTCAAGGTTATTATTATCATTATAAAATTAGTCTATAACTTAAAGGTTATTATTATTAAATTAGTCTATAACTTAAAGGTTATTATTATCATTATAAAATTAGTCTATAATTTAAAGGTTATTATTATCAAATTAGTCTATAACTTAAAGGTTATTATTATTAAATTAGTCTATAACTTAAATGTTATTATTATCATTATTAAATTAGTCTATAACTTAAAGGTTATTATTATCATTATAAAATTAGTCTATAACTTAAAGGTTATTATTATTAAATTAGTCTATAACTTAAAGGTTATTATTATCATTATAAAATTAGTCTATAATTTAAAGGTTATTATTATCAAATTAGTCTATAACTTAAAGGTTATTATTATTAAATTAGTCTATAACTTAAAGGTTATTATTATCAAATTAGTCTATAACTTAAAGGTTATTATTATTAAATTAGTCTATAACTTAAAGGTTATTATTATTAAATTAGTCTATAACTTAAAGGTTATTATTATCATTATCAAATTAGTCTATAACTTAAAGGTTATTATTATTAAATTAGTCTATAACTTAAAGGTTATTATTATCATTATTAAATGAGTCTATAACTTAAAGGTTATTATTATTATTATTATTAAATGAGTCTATAACTTAAAGGTTATTATTATTATTATTATTCAATGAGTCTATAACTTAAAGGTTATTATTATTATTATTAAATTAGTCTATAACTTAAAGGTTATTATTATCATTATTAAATGAATCTATAACTTAAAGGTTATCATTATAAAATTAGTCTATAACTTAAAGGTTATTATTATTAAATTAGTCTATAACTTAAAGGTTATTATTATAATTATTAGATTAGTCTATAACTTAAAGGTTATTATTATCATTATAAAATTAGTCTATGACTTAAAGGTTATTATTATTAAATGAGTCTATAACTTAAAGGTTATTATTATCATTATTAGATTAGTCTATAACTTAAAAGTTATTATTATCATTATTAAATGAGTCTATAACTTAAAGGTGATTACTATCATTATTAAATTAGTCAATAACTTAAATGTTATTATTATTAGATTAGTCTATAACTTAAAGGTTATTATTATCATTATTAAATTAGTCTATAACTTAAAGGTTATTATTATCATTATAAAATTAGTCTATAACTTAAAGGTTATTATTATTAAATTAGTCTATAACTTAAAGGTTATTATTATTAAATTAGTCTATAACTTAAAGGTTATTATTATCATTATAAAATTAGTCTATAACTTAAAGGTTATTATTATTAAATTAGTCTATAACTTAAAGGTTATTATTATCATTATTAAATTAGTCTATAACTTAAAGGTTATTATTATCATTATAAAATTAGTCTATAACTTAAAGGTTATTATTATTAAATTAGTCTATAACTTAAAGGTTATTATTATCATTATAAAATTAGTCTATAATTTAAAGGTTATTATTATCATTATAAAATTAGTCTATAACTTAAAGGTTATTATTATTAAATTAGTCTATAACTTAAAGGTTATTGTTATCATTATAAAATTAGTCTATAACTTAAAGGTTATTATTATCATTATAAAATTAGTCTATAACTTAAAGGTTATTATTATTAAATTAGTCTATAACTTAAAGGTTATTATTATCATTATAAAATGAGTCTATAACTTAAAGGTTATTATTATTAAATTAGTCTATAACTTAAAGGTTATTATTATCATTATAAAATGAGTCTATAACTTAAAGGTTCTTATTATTAAATTAGTCTATAACTTAAAGGTTATTATTATCATTATTAAATTAGTCTATAACTTAAAGGTTATTATTATCATTATAAAATTAGTCTATAACTTAAAGGTTATCATTATTAAATTAGTCTATAACTTAAAGGTTATTATTATCATTATAAAATTAGTCTATAACTTAAAGGTTAGTATTATTAAATTAGTCTATTACTTAAAGGTTATTATTATCATTATAAAATTAGTCTATAATTTAAAGGTTATTATTATCAAATTAGTCTATAACTTAAAGGTTATTATTATTAAATTAGTCTATAACTTAAAGGTTATTTTTATCAAATTAGTCTATAACTTAAAGGTTATTATTATTAAATTAGTCTATAACTTAAAGGTTATTATTATTAAATTAGTCTATAACTTATTTAAGGTTATTATTATTAGATTAGTCCATAACTTAAAGGTTATTATTATCATTATAAAATTTGTCTATAACTTAAAGGTTATTATTATCATTATAAAATTAGTCTATAACTTTAAGGTTATTATTATTAAATTAGTCTATAACTTAAAGGTTATTATTATCATTATAAAATTAGTCTATAACTTAAAGGTTATTATTATCATTATAAAATTAGTCTATGACTTAAAGGTTATTATTATTAAATGAGTCTATAACTTAAAGGTTATTATTATCATTATTAGATTAGTCTATAACTTAAAAGTTATTATTATCATTATTAAATGAGTCTATAATTTAAAGGTTATTATTATCATTATAAAATTAGTCTATAACTTAAAAGTTATTATTATTAAATTAGTCTATAACTTAAAGGTTATTATTATCATTATTAAATTAGTCTATAACTTAAAGGTTATCATTATAAAATTAGTCTATAACTTAAAGGTTATTATTACTATTATAAAATTAGTCTATAACTTAAAGGTTATTATTATCATTATAAAATTAGTCTATAACTTAAAGGTTATTATTATTAAATTAGTCTATAACTTAAAGGTTATTAGTATCATTATTACATTAGTCTATAACTTAAAGGTTATTATTATTAAATTAGTCTATAACTTAAAGGTTATTATTATAATTATTAGATTAGTCTATAACTTAAAGGTTATTATTATCATTATAAAATTAGTCTATGACTTAAAGGTTATTATTATTAAATGAGTCTATAACTTAAACGTTATTATTATCATTATTAGATTAGTCTATAACTTAAAAGTTATTATTATCATTATTAAATGAGTCTATAACTTAAAGGTGATTATTATCATTATTAAATTAGTCTATAACTTAAAGGTTATTATTATTAGATTAGTCTATAACTTAAAGGTTATTATTATCATTATAAAATGAGTCTATAACTTAAAGGTTATTATTATTAAATTAGTCTATAACTTAAAGGTTATTATTATCATTATTAAATTAGTCTATAACTTAAAGGTTATTATTATCATTATAAAATTAGTCTATAACTTAAAGGTTATTATTATTAAATTAGTCTATAACTTTAAGGTTATTATTATCATTATAAAATTAGTCTATAACTTAAAGGTTATTATTATCAAATTAGTCTATAACTTAAAGGTTATTATTATCATTATTAAATGAGTCTATAATTTAAAGGTTATTATTATCATTATAAAATTAGTCTATAACTTAAAAGTTATTATTATTAAATTAGTCTATAACTTAAAGGTTATTATTATCATTATTAAATTAGTCTATAACTTAAAGGTTATTATTATCATTATAGTCTTAATAATAATATTCAAACATTGCTATATAACAAGTCTTTAAACAAATGTTTCTTTTATTCACCCCAAAACGAGGCAGATGCCACTGATGTAGCTACTGTGATAGGGGCCAGATTTATAGGGGGCGACCAGGCTAGGAATTTGGGCAGCAAGGTGTTTGTTAACATTGCATTTATATTTCTGCATGTTGATACAGCCAGGGAAACAGTAAACAGGAAGGGAATTCCAAAGGCAACTGGTCGGAGGAGAGAAGCTTTGTGTGCTGCACATAAGATGAATGGTTGGACCTCAAATTTCCAGTTATACCATGTATTTTCGCAATGACAGTTGTACCTAACAAAGTGAAAGTGTCACAAATAATTCAAATTGTAGGTTATATAAAAAGATAGTTTTTTTTTACAGTTCAAAAGAAGAGCTTCATTCTCAACGGACAAAATGTAACTGGTTTTAAAGGCGAATTTCGATGTGTTCATCGTCTTACCTTACTTTCCTGAAACTATTGCAAACTTTTATCAATATGAATGATTCTCATTGGTCGTTTCTCCGACTAATTCAAAACAGTCAATCTGATTGGTCAAATACCTCATTGGTTAGTCATCATTTCTCATAATAAGAATTAGGGAAAACTTACAGGTCACCTGCTATGACCTATTCTGTCCTTTATGATTAATTTTTTTTTTTATTGCTGACATTTATTGTATGGAAAAATATTCAGTTATAAAAAATAAATTATTCAACATCAACAAAAATATATCAAAGTATAAATGACGAAATTACTGTAATTTTTCCAAATTCTTTTTCCATTGTCAATTTGACCTGATTATGAAGCTTTGTCATATTTATTTAAAATTAAAATGGTGTACTAAACGGATTTTAATTTACTAATTTCAAATACTATATGATTTACATTCATCATCATCATCATCATCATCATCATCATCATCATCATCATCATCATCATCATCATCATCATCATCATCATCATCTCATTTGGCATAATGGTTAGAGTGTTTGCTAATAAGCCGGAAAACTGTCCTCTACCCTCATTAGCCAGGTTTCACTTCCATACATAATCAAACTATATACACAGGTCTGATAGCCTCTTCCTTTATTTGACAGTGGTAATGCTATGTTGGTTAGTAATGGCAGAAGTTCCCTAAACTTACTTCATCCATTCCTAACATTTACAATCACACTAACACCTTCTCCACCCTGTGCTTCAATGGTATCATCCAGGTAACAACATTTCTGAACAACCTCAATTGCTTTGCCATCAAAATATACTTTCTTCACACCTCAGTCCAGTTATTTATTTGTATTAAATGAATCTATTTATTTGTATTAAATGAATCTATTTATTTGAATTAAATGAATCTATTTATTTGTAGTAAATGAATCTATTTATTTGTAGTAAATGAATCTATTTATTTGTATTAAATGAATCTATTTATTTGCATTAAATGAATCTATTTATTTGTATTAAATGAATCTATTTATTTGTATTAAATGAATCTATTTATTTGCATTAAATGAATCTATTTATTTGTATTAAATGAATCTATTTATTTGTATTAAATGAATCTATTTATTTGTATTAAATGAATCTATTTATTTGCATTAAATGAATCTATTTATTTGTATTAAATGAATCTATTTATTTTTTATTAAATGAATCTATTTATTTGTAGTAAATGAATCTATTTATTTTTATTAAATGAATCTATTTATTTGTATTAAATGAATCTATTGATTTGTATTAAATAAATCTATTTATTTGTATTAAATGAATCTATTTATTTGTATTAAATGAATCTATTTATTTGTATTAAATGAATCTATTTATTTTTTATTAAATGAATCTATTTATTTGTATTAAATGAATCTATTTATTTGTATTAAATGAATCTATTTATTTGTATTAAATGAATCTATTTATTTGCATTAAATGAATCTATTTATTTGTATTAAATGAATCTATTTATTTGTATTAAATGAATCTATTTATTTGCATTAAATGAATCTATTTATTTGTATTAAATGAATCTATTTATTTGTATTAAATGAATCTATTTATTTGCATTAAATGAATCTATTTATTTGTATTAAATGAATCTATTTATTTGTATTAAATGAATCTATTTATTTGCATTAAATGAATCTATTTATTTGTATTAAATGAATCTATTTATTTGTATTAAATGAATCTATTTATTTGTATTAAATGAATCTATTTATTTGTATTAAATGAATCTATTTATTTGTATTAAATGAATCTATTTATTTGTAGTAAATGAATCTATTTATTTGTATTAAATGAATCTATTTATTTGTATTAAATGAATCTATTTATTTGTATTAAATGAATCTATTTATTTGTATAAAATGAATCTATTTATTTGTATTAAATGAATCTATTTATTTTTTATTAAATGAATCTATTTATTTGTAGTAAATGAATCTATTTATTTGTATTAAATGAATCTATTTATTTGTATTAAATGAATCTATTTATTTTTATTAAATAAATCTATTTATTTGTATTAAATGAATCTATTTATTTGCATTAAATGAATCTATTTATTTGCATTAAATGAATCTATTTATTTGTATTAAATGAATCTATTTATTTGTATTAAATTAATCTATTTATTTGTAGTAAATGAATCTATTTATTTGTATTAAATGAATCTATTTATTTGTATTAAATGAATCTATTTATTTGTAGTAAATGAATCTATTTATTTTTTATTAAATGAATCTATTTATTTGTATTAAATGAATCTATTTATTTGTATTAAATGAATCTATTTATTTGTAGTAAATGAATCTATTTATTTGTATTAAATGAATCTATTTATTTGTAGTAAATGAATCTATTTATTTTTTATTAAATGAATCTATTTATTTTTTATTAAATGAATCTATTTATTTGTATTAAATGAATCTATTTATTTGCATTAAATGAATCTATTTATATGTATTAAATGAATCTATTTATTTTTATTAAATGAATCTATTTATTTGTATTAAATGAATCTATTTATTTGTAGTAAATGAATCTATTTATTTGTATTAAATGAATCTATTTATTTGTATTAAATGAATCTATTTATTTGTATTAAATGAATCTATTTATTTGTATAAAATGAATCTATTTATTTGTATTAAATGAATCTATTTTTTTGTATTAAATGAATCTATTTATTTTTATTAAATGAATCTATTTATTTGTATTAAATGAATCTATTTATTTGTATTAAATAAATCTATTTATTTGTATTAAATGAATCTATTTATTTGTATTAAATGAATCTATTTATTTGTATTAAATGAATCTATTTATTTGTATTAAATGAATCTATTTATTTGTATTAAATAAATCTATTTATTTGTATTAAATGAATCTATTTATTTGTATTAAATGAATCTATTTATTTGTATTAAATGAATCTATTTATTTGTATTAAATGAATCTATTTATTTGTAGTAAATGAATCTATTTATTTGTATTAAATGAATCTATTTATTTGTATTAAATGAATCTATTTATTTGTATTAAATGAATCTATTTATTTGTATAAAATGAATCTATTTATTTGTATTAAATGAATCTATTTATTTTTTATTAAATGAATCTATTTATTTGTATTAAATGAATCTATTTATTTGTATTAAATGAATCTATTTATTTTTATTAAATGAATCTATTTATTTGTATTAAATGAATCTATTTATTTGTATTAAATGAATCTATTTATTTGTAGTAAATGAATCTATTTATTTGTATTAAATGAATCTATTTATTTGTATTAAATGAATCTATTTATTTGTATTAAATGAATCTATTTATTTGTATTAAATGAATCTATTTATTTTTTATTAAATGAATCTATTTATTTGTATAAAATGAATCTATTTATTTGTATTAAATAAATCTATTTATTTGTATTAAATAAATCTATTTATTTGTATTAAATGAATCTATTTATTTGTATTAAATAAATCTATTTATTTGTAGTAAATGAATCTATTTATTTGTATTAAATGAATCTATTTATTTGTATTAAATGAATCTATTTATTTGTATTAAATGAATCTATTTATTTGTATTAAATGAATCTATTTATTTGTAGTAAATGAATCTATTTATTTGTATTAAATGAATCTATTTATTTGTATTAAATGAATCTATTTATTTGTATTAAATGAATCTATTTATTTGTATAAAATGAATCTATTTATTTGTATTAAATGAATCTATTTATTTTTTATTAAATGAATCTATTTATTTGTAGTAAATGAATCTATTTATTTGTATTAAATGAATCTATTTATTTGTATTAAATGAATCTATTTATTTTTATTAAATAAATCTATTTATTTGTATTAAATGAATCTATTTATTTGCATTAAATGAATCTATTTATTTGCATTAAATGAATCTATTTATTTGTATTAAATGAATCTATTTATTTGTATTAAATTAATCTATTTATTTGTAGTAAATGAATCTATTTATTTGTATTAAATGAATCTATTTATTTGTATTAAATGAATCTATTTATTTGTAGTAAATGAATCTATTTATTTTTTATTAAATGAATCTATTTATTTGTATTAAATGAATCTATTTATTTGTATTAAATGAATCTATTTATTTGTAGTAAATGAATCTATTTATTTGTATTAAATGAATCTATTTATTTGTAGTAAATGAATCTATTTATTTTTTATTAAATGAATCTATTTATTTTTTATTAAATGAATCTATTTATTTGTATTAAATGAATCTATTTATTTGCATTAAATGAATCTATTTATATGTATTAAATGAATCTATTTATTTTTATTAAATGAATCTATTTATTTGTATTAAATGAATCTATTTATTTGTAGTAAATGAATCTATTTATTTGTATTAAATGAATCTATTTATTTGTATTAAATGAATCTATTTATTTGTATTAAATGAATCTATTTATTTGTATAAAATGAATCTATTTATTTGTATTAAATGAATCTATTTATTTGTATTAAATGAATCTATTTATTTTTATTAAATGAATCTATTTATTTGTATTAAATGAATCTATTTATTTGTATTAAATAAATCTATTTATTTGTATTAAATGAATCTATTTATTTGTATTAAATGAATCTATTTATTTGTATTAAATGAATCTATTTATTTGTATTAAATGAATCTATTTATTTGTATTAAATAAATCTATTTATTTGTATTAAATGAATCTATTTATTTGTATTAAATGAATCTATTTATTTGTATTAAATGAATCTATTTATTTGTATTAAATGAATCTATTTATTTGTAGTAAATGAATCTATTTATTTGTATTAAATGAATCTATTTATTTGTATTAAATGAATCTATTTATTTGTATTAAATGAATCTATTTATTTGTATAAAATGAATCTATTTATTTGTATTAAATGAATCTATTTATTTTTTATTAAATGAATCTATTTATTTGTAGTAAATGAATCTATTTATTTGTATTAAATGAATCTATTTATTTGTATTAAATGAATCTATTTATTTTTATTAAATGAATCTATTTATTTGTATTAAATGAATCTATTTATTTGTATTAAATGAATCTATTTATTTGTAGTAAATGAATCTATTTATTTGTATTAAATGAATCTATTTATTTGTATTAAATGAATCTATTTATTTGTATTAAATGAATCTATTTATTTGTATTAAATGAATCTATTTATTTTTTATTAAATGAATCTATTTATTTGTATAAAATGAATCTATTTATTTGTATTAAATAAATCTATTTATTTGTATTAAATAAATCTATTTATTTGTATTAAATGAATCTATTTATTTGTATTAAATAAATCTATTTATTTGTAGTAAATGAATCTATTTATTTGTATTAAATGAATCTATTTATTTGTATTAAATGAATCTATTTATTTGTAGTAAATGAATCTATTTATTTGCATTAAATGAATCTATTTATTTGTATTAAATGAATCTATTTATTTGTATTAAATGAATCTATTTATTTGTAGTAAATGAATCTATTTATTTGTATTAAATGAATCTATTTATTTGTATTAAATGAATCTATTTATTTGTATTAAATGAATCTATTTATTTGTATTAAATGAATCTATTTATTTTTTATTAAATGAATCTATTTATTTGTATAAAATGAATCTATTTATTTGTATTAAATAAATCTATTTATTTGTATTAAATAAATCTATTTATTTGTATTAAATGAATCTATTTATTTGTATTAAATAAATCTATTTATTTGTAGTAAATGAATCTATTTATTTGTATTAAATGAATCTATTTATTTGTATTAAATGAATCTATTTATTTGTAGTAAATGAATCTATTTATTTGCATTAAATGAATCTATTTATTTGTATTAAATGAATCTATTTATTTTTATTAAATGAATCTATTTATTTGTATTAAATGAATCTATTTATTTGTATTAAATGAATCTATTTATTTGTAGTAAATGAATCTATTTATTTGTATTAAATGAATCTATTTATTTGTATTAAATGAATCTATTTATTTGTATTAAATGAATCTATTTATTTGTATTAAATGAATCTATTTATTTTTTATTATATGAATCTATTTATTTGTATAAAATGAATCTATTTATTTGTATTAAATAAATCTATTTATTTGTATTAAATAAATCTATTTATTTGTATTAAATGAATCTATTTATTTGTATTAAATAAATCTATTTATTTGTAGTAAATGAATCTATTTATTTGTATTAAATGAATCTATTTATTTGTATTAAATGAATCTATTTATTTGTAGTAAATGAATCTATTTATTTGCATTAAATGAATCTATTTATTTGTATTAAATGAATCTATTTATTTGTATTAAATGAATCTATTTATTTGTAGTAAATGAATCTATTTATTTGTATTAAATGAATCTATTTATTTGTATTAAATGAATCTATTTATTTGTATTAAATGAATCTATTTATTTGTATTAAATGAATCTATTTATTTTTTATTAAATGAATCTATTTATTTGTATAAAATGAATCTATTTATTTGTATTAAATAAATCTATTTATTTGTATTAAATAAATCTATTTATTTGTATTAAATGAATCTATTTATTTGTATTAAATAAATCTATTTATTTGTAGTAAATGAATCTATTTATTTGTATTAAATGAATCTATTTATTTGTATTAAATGAATCTATTTATTTGTAGTAAATGAATCTATTTATTTGCATTAAATGAATCTATTTATTTGTATTAAATGAATCTATTTATTTTTATTAAATGAATCTATTTATTTGTATTAAATGAATCTATTGATTTGTATTAAATAAATCTATTTATTTGTATTAAATGAATCTATTTATTTGTATTAAATGAATCTATTTATTTGTATTAAATGAATCTATTTATTTTTTATTAAATGAATCTATTTATTTGTATTAAATGAATCTATTTATTTGTATTAAATGAATCTATTTATTTGTAGTAAATGAATCTATTTATTTGTATTAAATGAATCTATTTATTTGTAGTAAATGAATCTATTTATTTGTATTAAATGAATCTATTTATTTGTATTAAATGAATCTATTTATTTGTATTAAATGAATCTATTTATTTTTAATTAAATGAATCTATTTATTTGTAGTAAATGAATCTATTTATTTGTATTAAATGAATCTATTTATTTGTATTAAATGAATCTATTTATTTGTAGTAAATGAATCTATTTATTTGCATTAAATGAATCTATTTATTTGTATTAAATGAATCTATTTATTTTTATTAAATGAATCTATTTATTTGTATTAAATGAATCTATTTATTTGTATTAAATAAATCTATTTATTTGTATTAAATGAATCTATTTATTTGTATTAAATGAATCTATTTATTTGTATTAAATGAATCTATTTATTTTTTATTAAATGAATCTATTTATTTGTATTAAATGAATCTATTTATTTGTATTAAATGAATCTATTTATTTGTAGTAAATGAATCTATTTATTTGTATTAAATGAATCTATTTATTTGTATTAAATGAATCTATTTATTTTTTATTAAATGAATCTATTTATTTGTATTAAATGAATCTATTTATTTGTATTAAATGAATCTATTTATTTGTAGTAAATGAATCTATTTATTTGTATTAAATGAATCTATTTATTTGTATTAAATGAATCTATTTATTTGTATTAAATGAATCTATTTATTTGTATTAAATGAATCTATTTATTTGTATTAAATGAATCTATTTATTTTTTATTAAATGAATCTCTTTATTTGTATTAAATGAATCTATTTATTTGTATTAAATGAATCTATTTATTTGTAGTAAATGAATCTATTTATTTGTATTAAATGAATCTATTTGTATTAAATGAATCTATTTATTTGTATTAAATGAATCTATTTATTTGTATTAAATGAATCTATTTATTTTTTATTAAATGAATCTATTTATTTGTAGTAAATGAATCTATTTATTTGTATTAAATGAATCTATTTATTTGTAGTAAATGAATCTATTTATTTGTATTAAATGAATCTATTTATTTGTATTAAATGAATCTATTTATTTGTATTAAATGAATCTATTTATTTGTATTAAATGAATCTATTTATTTGTATTAAATGAATCTATTTATTTGTATTAAATGAATCTATTTATTTGCATTAAATGAATCTATTTATTTGTATTAAATGAATCTATTTATTTGTATTAAATGAATCTATTTATTTGTATTAAATGAATCTATTTATTTGCATTAAATGAATCTATTTATTTGTAGTAAATGAATCTATTTATTTGTATTAAATGAATCTATTTGTAGTAAATGAATCTATTTATTTGTAGTAAATGAATCTATTTATTTGTAGTAAATGAATCTATTTATTTGTATTAAATGAATCTATTTATTTGTATTAAATGAATCTAGCCCGTATCAAAGAATCGAATAAGCCTTTTACTTCATTCAATGCTGTTAATTACCTTTTTGATTTTTTAAAAATTCAGTTTGTTAAGAGATCAAGCGATGAATTTTAAGCAGAACTTTGATGCAAGAAGAAATTTGGAACATGCTTGGAAACACAGCGTCAACATCCAACGGGAGAAAAGACAGGAGAACAAAGAGAAGGACCGTGAAGTTGGAATATTAGTCCAAGACCAATGCCAACGATACCACAGGTGTAAGCAATGTAAGAGAGGTCTTCGAAATCGAGGTTCTTGTAATATTTGGACTGATACTTTTTATCTACCCGGATCTCGATATATGATTTAAGTAGAGTGTATACACGTGTTGATGTGAAGTGACGGCGGCGGAGCTTTTCTATTTGTTATTTTATTGTGCTCTACCTCTGATATATATATATATATATATATATATATATATATATATATATATATATATATATATAATATACATGAAATATGAACAAATAAGGACAGAGTGCTCAATTAAGTAAATAAGAGCATATAATATGTTTATTTCAATATTATACAGTTATTGATTGCCCGAAGTTCAGAGGTGGCTAATAACTTCCAACAGCAGTAAAACATGTGTTACTCACTCACCAAGTAATAAGGTTCTCAGAAAATATCAGCCATCTGTGTCAATATGACCGACCAAAAATATGATAAAGACTCCTTGGTTTTCATGAGGTTCGGATAAAGTCAGGTATAAATTAAATTTTGATAATCAGATGTTTAATAATCAGATGTTTAATTCTTAATTTTTAATCTGGGTTTAAAAGTGGTACCCTATTTGAGTGGGGAGTGGTACCCTATTTGAGTGTGGAGTGGAGTTTCGGAAATCGGAAAGCTGGTAGTTCAGGGGGTCGTGAGTTGCTGATTTTTAAGCAATGTGTCTTTGATGACAAATAACTGCAAAATATTGAAATAAACACACACACACACATATTATTTATTAGAGAATGTCAGATATCTATATATACATACATACATTTATATATATATATATATATATATATATATATATATATATATATATATATATATATATATATATATATATATAACTTCTTTGTAATATAGCAGGAAAATCCCAGCAGAGTGCTCGATTAATTGGGAATTAAAGTTAAAAATAAAAAATTAAAGAGGGAATATTTATTTATTTTGGTAGAGAAAAATTTATACACCATTTGTACAGTCGGTTTCAAGCACAGAAGGACTTAGCCATCCGACTCTCTTCAGCTTCTGTTGTCATCTGTTTCAGAAATAAAGGATTATACTTATGAAGAGATTAAAAGATTAAAAGGAACAACATTAATTAAATTAAAGTTTAAATCTTGGATAAAGGAATTTAAATCAATCCCAAATGAATTTAAATAAAGATATCATCCGGGCGGTCTAAGGGCAGTAACTGAAGGGTTTTTTAATGATTTATATTCGCAATTATGGGGTTATGTATTTGGCAGAGGGGGGGGGGCCTAGGCCTTTATGTGTATCGGTAAGTCCAGTTTATGAGTAGTGCTTGTCTCCTGTGGATGCATCCCTTAAAGATTTCATCTCCAATATTCAAACAGACTGTATTTGGGTCAATGATGGCCCTTAATATATGACATTTTTCAGCGTCACACAGAGGACATCTATTTATGGCTGGAGAGAAGGAGGGTCTTCTTTGAATTACTTTCCATTTGATGGTGAAGGGTGTCTTTTCATCTTTAAGTTGCCATATCCTGGTCGCGAGTGCCATATTTGCCTTGTTTTTGTATCTGAAGGTGTATATGTGTGCGTATAATCTTTGTTTGAAGCTTTCCTGCGTCATGCCAATGTATTTTTCTGCTCTACAAGTAGTCTGTTTTGTGACAGTGGCTTCATATACGAGGGAATCGATTTTGCAATTCCCCTCTAGGGGACAGTTGTTTTTGTTCTGGCATGAGCAGCCTGCGTTTGCAATTGCTTTGGACTCCGCAGAGATGATTTTTCTTATGGATTGGGAGTAAAGTAGCTAATCTTAATAGAATTTCTGTTAAAAAGTTTGTGCACATTGTGTGTGGGGGGAAGTGTTTGTCGTGTAAGTTGACACCCCCATTTCACATTATTATTACTCCCATAAGTCCCAACCATTTCCCGGTCATAATGCTAATCTCCCATATATCCCAAACAGATCACATCTTGCCGACTCAATCCTTACTCTTATCTCTAAACTAGTTGTAATCAGCATACTAATTTTATCACCCCCATAAGCATTCAGTATACCTTAGTTAATAATGTTAAATCCCGAATACAAATCATTCAAAAACCCTGCAGAGTGACTGCTCTTAAACTTATTTAAATTCCTTTAGGATTGATTTAAATTCCTTTATCCAGGATTTAAACTTGAATTTAATTAATGTTGTTCCTTTTAACCTTTTTATCTCTTCATAAGTATAATCCTTAAACCCATTTTCTCACATTCAAATTTAAATCAACTACTTTACTACAAAGATCAATCATCAACTTACAAAAATATGAAAACTCGATATTTAGTGAGATAGAGCTGAGTATATGTATTTTTAACGACTTAAATCATATACCAAATAAAAAGTATACTAAATGATATTAAAGTTGTTTACAGCTGTTTCAAGACTATGTTCATTTTCAATCATATAATATAGCATAAAATTTGTTCAAACAGCGTCTCTCTTCAAAAAAGTATTTTCGAGCATCTTTCATATGTACCCAGGAAAAGACAACAACAATGTTTGAAAAGAAGTTAATTGTCGACAATAACAAAACATAAAACTGAAAATAAACATCGTCTTGAAACAGTTGTAAACAACCTTAATACAATTGTGCATACTCTTTATTTTGAAGATGATTTGAAAATAATTTAAGTCATTAAAAATACACATACACACGTATATATGTATATATATATGTATATATATATATATACATATATATGTATATATATGTATATATATTGGTGTATATATGTATATATATATGTATATATATGTATATATATATATATATATATATATATATATGTACACATAAATATATATATATATATGTGTGTATATATGTATATATATATATGAACACATATAAATATATATATATATGTGTGTGTGTATATATATATGTATATATATAAGTATATATATGTACATATATATATATGTCTGTGTATATATATATGTATATATATATGTATATATATATGTACACATATAAATATATATATATACATGTGTGTATATATATATGTATATATATGTATATGTACACATATAAATATATATATGTGTATATATATATGTACACATATAAATATATATGTATATATATGTATGTATATATATGTATATATATATGTACACATATAAATATATATGTATATATATATGTACACATATAAATATATGTGTGTATATATATATGTATATATATATATGTATATATATATATGTATATATATATGTATATATATATATGTATATATATATGTATATATATATATGTATATATATATGTACACATACATATATATATGTATATATATATATGTACACATAAATATATATATATATGTACACATATAAATATACGTGTGTATATATATATATGTATATATATATATATATATATATATATATATATATGTATATATATCTATATTTATATAATACTAAAACTCAGTCACTTAACGGTTGGTTCTCTAAGGCTTTTTCCTATATACATTAATCACGCAAAATACATGCTAAAATATACCGTAGTTCTACTTTTGAGTTATATTTGAAAGAATTCTGTTTCACTTCTTCGAATTAGCTGTAATTAGTAATTAACTGAACAAGTCACTTATTTCTCACTTAGCTATATATGTATTTCTCTCGACCTGAAAGTGATTCAACCACTCTCTAATATTTCTTAATGTCTCTGTGAGCATTTACAGAAAGAGTGACTCTATTTTGTCATCTAATTTAGATACGTTTGTCTCTACACACAACAAACACGTATGTTAATTAGATTGTAAAATAACAAGTCTAAGGATAATACAGAAGTAAAGAGACTTTTCTTTTTTAGTTATCCCGGAAGGATGTCTCAACAGATATGACGTCACAGTTTAGGAATTTTCGTATGAAATCAAAGTAGAATTAAAAGTGGTAGTGGTTGTGACTCAACGGGTCACGGGTACGACTTGCAGAAGTGAATATCACATATGCGTTTATTATTTATATCCATTTAAGCATTCATTTAAGGTACTCAGGTTTCACGCCTTTGATCCGTCAGAGATTTTATAAAGATTCTGACAACGAAACTATCCACATATAAAGGCAACTTAAACACTTGTTCCACTAAAAACAATTTATATTTTACTAGTTTTTAATCAATTCATGGTAAGAATTTAGAAGTTGTTAAATAAGATATTTCAGTTTGCAGTCTTTCATTTTTTGAATTCTTTTTCTTTTAAGTTAGTTCACCCCAAACAAGGCAAGTTGCCACTGTAGACATAAGGGGCTACTGAGAATTAGGGTGAAAGTTTGGGGGGGGGGGGGGTCATCCTAAATCGGGAGCTGTGCAGCGAGATGCTTGTTCACATTAATTTAAAATCCATGCATGTCGGTACAGTCGGGGAAACAGGGTGCAGGGAGGGAGTTCCACCACATGAAGCTTTAGAGTCAAAATGGAAGAGAGTTGAAGGACCTCATTTTGGGCTAGGTTTTATATAATATTTCCTACATTTCTTAATGGTGCTTCAAGATGCATATTCAATGATGCCTATTGCCTTAGTCCATTGGGGTTTCGGGTATTGTGATATAAAACCTATGAACTTTTCTAGTCAACTTCTAAAGTAAATGTGATTAAACGTAATTATTCTTGTAGTTCTTTTAATGTTTGACTTGGACCCACCATGTTGAATCTCATTCTAAAATATTTTATATGGTCTAATTATAAATAACTACTACTTAGTTATTTATAATTAGACCGTATAATTTCTATGAACTTTTACAAGTTACTAAGCTAAAAGTCAATTTGATGTATAAAAATATTAACGTAGTAAGAATAGAAAGCCAATAGAGTTCAGTTTTCTTATATAAATTATTTTTAATGTAAAATATATTAAATTTTTTAGCTTTAATTCTCATTATTTGCTTGAAAAAAAAACACATTTACGTTTAAATTAATAATAAATAAATTAATAAAATGTGTAGGTACATAAAAAATACAACATTTAAGCCCATTTAAAAAAGCTGAAATTTCCATTATACCAATATAATAATCTTTATTTTTTCATTAGTATTATGTTTGTTTCAAAAGGGACGGGTAATGAAATTGAAAGTTGTAAAGCTGATCACTGAATTTCGACTATGGGCATAATTAGACATATTCCGTATTTGAAATGAGGTTTGGGGGGGGGGTAAAGTAATTTAAATGACCTAAAAAATTTGTCTTCTTTTTTTTTAAAATAAAGTAAATATTTTATATTAACATTCATTTATCTTCTTTTTTTAAAAATAAAGTAAATATTTTATATTAACATTCATTTATCTTCTTTTTTTTTAAATAAAGTAAATATTTTATATTAACATTCATTTATCTTCTTTTTTTAAAAATAAAGTAAATATTTTATATTAACATTCATTTATCTTCTTTTTTTTTAAATAAAGTAAATATTTTATATTAACATTCATTTATCTTCTTTTTTAAAAAATAAAGTAAATATTTTATATTAACATTCATTTATCTTCTTTTTTTTTTAAATAAAGTAAATATTTTATATTAACATTCATTTATCTTCTTTTTTTTTAAAATAAAGTAAATATTTTATATTAACATTCATTTATCTTCTTTTTTTTTTAAATAAAGTAAATATTTTATATTAACATTCATTTATCTTCTTTTTTTTTAAATAAAGTAAATATTTTATATTAACATTCATTTATCTTCTTTTTTTTTAAATAAAGTAAATATTTTATATTAACATTCATTTATCTTCTTTTTTTTTTAAATAAAGTAAATATTTTATATTAACATTCATTTATCTTCTTTTTTTTTTAAATAAAGTAAATATTTTATATTAACATTCATTTATCTTCTTTTTTTTAAAATAAAGTAAATATTTTATATTAACATTCATTTATCTTCCACTCTATAATAAAGACTAATGTGTATTTGTATATATATTAATAAATATATATATATCCGCCCTGTCACACAAAAGTTAGTGAGAAAAACTGCCGGACGAAACTATTTCAAGTGTTTAAGGGAAGGAAGAAAGCAAATAGCAAGTCCGCCCCCACCGTCTAAAATGAATTCTGAAAAGATCTTTCACTCTATTTCCGTAATGAGATGTTTTCTTTTTTTTCTTCCTTTCTTCTTTCTATACCGAATGATTCGATTTTCTTTCTTTTTTTGTATTTAAACTTTCCCGTTTGAGACGTTTTCTTTCTTATTTCTTTCTGTTTTACCTTTACCAACTAAGACGTTATTTGATATATATATTAGTGCGAACACTAGCGGAGCATGATTTTTTCGCGTCGTTTTTTGACAGAGTGTGCATACTCGTTTATTAATAAATTCTGAAAATTTCACTCATTTTCTGATTCTTGGTGAATTCTTTTCAGGGGTTTTCATTTTCTGGTTAAACACCAAATTACTTTCACATTCTTTGGTCGTCTTTAAAGTAACCATAACTATTTGTACTGATATAAAATCTAATAATAATATTTTCACTCCAGGCTTATGATTTCTTGCCTAGTTATTCCTCCTCATCTCCTTGTGTAACACACACCCTCCTGGCCGGACTCAGCCAACTGGCTCCGAACGAGGGAGTTTCTAGAAACATTAAATTCACAAGTACTCCCCACCGCAGTCGTTTGTGTATCTTGCACACGCAAAATGATTTTAACAACGTTAGTTTTTTCAGTTTGTCTCATGAACGTGTGGCCGTTCTCCCACATACAGTGTCTGGTATTCCGATGGTCAAATGGTCGAAATGGTCAGCCATCTGGTACTGACCAAACTCAATGTTGCTTAACTTCAGTTATCTAACGAGAACCGATTTGTCAACGTGATTACGCCAAGTTATTCATGGCAAGAGCTTACATCCTCTGTCTTGTTAAATATTTAATTAAAATATAATGTTGCAAAGTGTAAATGTTAAATACTGAATGAGCAGAGATAATTGGGTGCTTATCCAGATTAAGGGAGACATTAAAAAAAAGAAAGAAATAAAACTGAGGAATATCTGTTTGATGTACGTATCTGACATTAGCTGAATATATCCTATACCAAAAAATCACGTAAATTAATCAAGTAGTTTTAATTTTATAAAAGAAAATGTAATTTTAACGATTAACGAATAACGTGGAAATACGGCTGCCTTTACGGCTTATTATGAATTTCAGTTATCTCCCTTGAATAAGTCGTAATACCGGCCGTATTTCCACGTTATTCGTTAATCGGTAAAATTTAATTTTCTTTTCTAAAATAAAAACTACTTGATTGATTTACGTAATTTTTGGTATAGGATTTATTCAGTCTGTGACAGGTAGGTACATCAAACAGATATTCCTCAGTTTTTTTGTTTTGTTTTTTCGAATGTCTCCATTAATCTGGATAAGCACCGTAGATTGCTCCGGGTCACTATCCTTTTGCCAGACTTCGGGGGAAGACATTAATGGTGATTTTTACTGAAAAGGTAAGAAAAAATAAAATACTTATCAAGATTATGTTGTCCCGTACTTCAAACCATAAAATGATAAATTAGAAAAATATTAGTCATGACAAACAAATCTTTTAATGTTAATCGTAATTTTAAAAATATTTACAGTTTAAAAAAATACTAAGAAAAAGAGAATTTCACTTTTAAAAAAGAATAAACTGGAAGTTTATTAAAAAGGGGGCGGGGTAGGGAGGAGATATTTCATGTGGCAGCCATTGTTTTTCATCATTATTTTTTGGGAGGGAAAACATTTTTTGTTAATAAAACTCTTTTAAATTTTCATTATAGGATATCTTGTGATTGATATATGAAGACTATAATGTATTGACTTAAAAAAATGTCAATGGTTGCGGGATTTTTACCCAGTGTCTGCGACTGCTGCTTATCAGCAAGGCACACGGCAGCACCCCGATTTTCGTCCCTGCTTTGATTGTATGATCTGAATATTAAGCTTGGCCTCTGCTTTAAGTGTTTTGTTGTAGAAATCGTTAGCCACAACTTTGAACTCCAGCTTCCCAGGTTTCAGCGAGCGAGCGAGGTCTGTTGTCCGTATGACCCCAGTCTGCTGGTCGATATAAAAATAGCCGGGAGTTCCTCCCACGAGACTGTATTGGTAAACGGAGTCCGTCTTGTCTACATCATCGAACGCAAATGGAGTTGCTATAATGGTAGAAGCAGGAAAGCTGCTCGATATCATGTGTTGGTAAGTGTCCATAGTAAAGTGAGGGGGGTTGTCGTTTATGTCGTCCACAATGATGCCAACTTCTTGGCTGGTGTTGTGGGGTGGGGCCCCAGAATCCGTTGCATGGACGGTGAATCGGAAATATTCATAACCGGCATCTCTGTCGATTCGTTTTGTTGTAATGATGGAACCGTCATTTTTGATTGCAAAAGGAACTGCGTACAAAATTTAAAAATAAAAATAAAAATTTATTTCAATAAAAATAAAATTTAAAAATATTTAGATAAATAATAAAATTAAAACATAGTAAAATAAAAAATAAAATAAAAAATATATTTAAATAAAAACAAAATTAAAATATATTTAAATAAAAAATAAAATTAAAATATATTTAAATAAAAAATAAAATAAAAATATATTTAAATAAAAAATAAAATAAAAATATATTTAAATAAAAAATAAAATTAAAATATATTTAAATAAAAATAAAATTAAAATATATTTAAATGAAAAATAAAGTTAAAATATATTTAAAAAAATAAATAAAATAAAAATATATTTAAATAAAAAATAAAATTAAAACATGGTTAAATAAAAATAAAATTAAAACATATTCAAATAAAAAGTAACATTTAAAATAAATTAAATAAAAAATAATATTTTAATAGTTTTAAATATTTAAATAAAAGATAATGTTATCTAATCAAGGGAGGCGCGAGAGCGCTCTTCTCCCTTAATAGACTTCAAGAATTATCTGTGTGTACGTACGTACGTATGTGCCACCCTGTACTCATCAACTATTTGATGGATTCAGCTGATTTTTGGCAGAGATAGAAGTTCTAGGGTCTAGTTGATGGCATTTTAATTTCAGTTTACAATATACCTTAGTTTTCCAGAAATTCCAAAAAAACCTTAAAAATGACCATTGTATTGAGGCATAGCCTTTACAAAAGTAGTGACATTCCATGAAAAATGTCAGATACTGAAATCATATGCCCTTAATAGGGTTAAGATGAAAATTCATATACACTAAATGTACAAAAGCAAGGAAATTCCCAAATTTTTACACTTTTATTGTCATTAAGGGTATGACTGCATATCAACCAAACCATTTCATTATCACATCACTACAGTATAAATCTCTATGCATAAGTGGATGAAGTGTGTGAGGTGCGCTGAAGAAAAATTCCTACCAGTAAAATACATAGCCCTGTTGTGCTCGCATACTCTTAATGACAATAAAAGTGTAAAAATTTGGGAATTTCCTTGCTTTTCTACATTTAGTGTATATGAATTTTCATCTTAACCCTATTAAGAGCATATGATTTCAATATACTGGCATTTTTCATGGAATGTTATTAGAACTGCTCAATAGTGAATGAGTGAAGCAGATTGTTATGGACTGGTGACCTTGTGCTAAACTCGCGAGAGACACTATGATTGTTTCTGTGCGGTGGCGAACAACATATGCCCATTGAAAAGCACTCAGGTATCTGAGAATAAGGACAGCTGGAGGATAGGAGAAAATGCTGATATCACCATCAACCGTAGAAAGAAGCAGCAAGAAATCTGTCTCTTTTATACGGCCGAACAGAGCAGATACCCAATCAATCACGTCTCTAATATGCGACTACTCATAGTTTTTTTTTAGCTTGCTACTACATTCTATCACAGACGCACACCAGCTGCTTTGAAAATTGTATAGTTATGGTAGAGAATTTCTAAAGATTCATGGTGATAATCTGGGGAGAGAATAAAAGCAAAAAAATGTTTATTTTTCATTAAACTTTAGTTGTGCCCCTATTTACTTGCCTCCTCCCTATGAGGACATAGACATAAGGTCGGTTTTTAATTTGGGAAAATCCAGCTCCCCAAAAAGGGGTACTCTGGATTGGGACAAAAATAAAAACTTCTTCAGTATTGAATATTAGTTATTTTTTCGTTGAAACATTAATAACATTTAATTTGATATTTGAAAAATCCAGTTGTGTTTGAAAATTTGAGAAAAATGACTAAGATAAAAAAATACAATTGTCATTATCATATATTATGCAAAAGTAAAACTTTGTATGTATGAATATTCTGCTGTTTCCTTTTTATTTCTAACTACGTTAAAGAAAGTATTACAAAATAAAAGTTATCAAATTAATATGCAGTTTTACTTTAAACTAAATTTTCTGTAAGATCAGCTTCGAAAGTGTTTATTTTGTAGTGTCCAAGTGCAACGTTTTGTAATTTTGGGGATTCGTGCTCAGATGTCATAAAGGATTTTGTTCTTTTTGTTTGCACTTGGACACCATGGAAATCTTTGTATTCTCTATCTGTGTCCGGACACTTAAAGGCTGTGTGCTCTCTATCTGCACCCGGGATCTATGGAGAGCTTTGTATTCTCTATATGTTCCAGGACACCATGAAGGGATTTGTGCTCCCTATCTATGCCTGGACACCATGACGGGCCGTGTGCTCTCAATCTATGTCTGGGGTCAGCACATAGGGATTTGTACTCTCCAGCTGTGCCCGGACACCCCAGAGTGATTTTTACTTTCTATTTGTGTCCGGGCAACATACAGGGCTTTGTATTCTTTATCTGTCCTTCGACACTATGAAGGGCTGTGTGCTTTCTATCTGTGCTCGAACGCCATTGGAGGGAGGCTTTCTATTCTATATCTGTGCTCAGACACGATGAAGGGCTTTGTGATATCTGTGCCCGGACATCACGGAGGGTTTTGTGCTTTCGATTTATGTCTGGATACCACAGATGGCTTTCTATTGTCTATCTGTACCAGGACACCACAGAGGGATTTGAGCTATCTCGAGAATTGTATAGCTGTGGTAGTAAAGGCTGATAGAGATTTTTGTTAGTTTTCACTCACTTTAATTTAACAAAAAAGTCAATTCAAAAGGAAACAATTTTTCAGAAATAATTCACATGGGAAAAGGATTTAAATCAACATTTGACCATTAAATTTTGCAGGAAGTTCGACAAAACTGCTGCAAAATCTCCCCATTAAAATAATTATGTGTCATATATTACCTTCCTGGTAAATACTGACATACAATTAGTTAAAAACCGTTTTTTTCTGAAGGGCAAGAGTATTTCAAAGACAGTCAAGTGTTGGTTTAAGATAAAAATTCAGAGTTACCAAACATTTTAAAAAATACAAGAAAATTGTGGAAAAATGTTCATGCACTCATTCATCAGAATCGTTGTTTAACAATCTGTCACTGGTATATGTTGAGTTAATCTGAGTACTTTCTCATATCATCTTGGTTCAAGCTAAAATTAAAAATGTTCTGAGTTGCTAGGTGTATTTAACAAGCTGGAAAGCTAAGACTATTCTATATTCTAACTTTTCCATTTTTAGAGTACTACATGTTTGCCATTTATACAAGGTCACCATTTTACATGTTGTCTTATCATGGATAATCCAGACGTGTGTTAGAAGAAAGAAAAAAGGATAATAGTGAAGAACCACTTGGATTCACACACATTTATTCACAGATAAACAGCTTGTCAAAGACAAATGCAAAGAGGGTTATTAAACAAGTAATATACTTAAAGGTACAGCTGGAGACATGAGTACTAAAAAGAAATTCATTAAGATCCCAATACAATGATAAAGAACGCATATTGTCAGAATCATGGATAGAGAATATGCGTGAGAAATGAAGAGGTAAATGTTACTTACATTATGTTGTTTGTTTCTGAGAGTCTATGTGACTGCAATCAGGAAACATAACCTAAAGACAGAGCCTGTAAGGGTTTTGAAGGCATATTCTCAAGAGGAGCACGGACGAACCATCTGTGCGTTTTAAATGATGTGTCAGAAAAAAGTCTTGTTCTGAATTTCCTACGCATAGGCAGAACATGTTTTTCTAAACTTTCGCATAACATGTTTTCTCACGTTGATCGAGAATACATCAAAGGGAGATAATTCTGATTCAACAAAACAAAAGAAATTTCTTTAAAAAAACTGCTATTGTGTCGGGGTTTGTAATGTTACATAAATTGTTCGATTATAATATTACTTTCAGTGCAAAAGATATCCTCCTCTTAAAGAACCGTGTCATTTTATTCATGCGGTCAAGTTTCAAAACATTCTGTTCGAAATGAAAAAAACTAACTGTTTTTAGCCATTTTTTAGTACATGCTTACAAGAATAAGGCTCTGGACTTGGAAAATATTCAACAGAATGTTAAGAATTAAGTGAATGACCGGTTGCGGGCAACAACAACAATCATGATTAGCAATTATTGTCTTTGCAGTTACTCACTCTGGCTTGCAGTTGCCTTCTGCAAGACTATTTAACCGATAGTTAGTGCAGATACTGTTATTCCAGAGTTTTCCTTCTCCTAGACTAGTTTCCCTACAAAGGCTTGAGAGTCTAGTCTACCCAACTATTTTAGTCATAGTTTGAGTAGAAGGTTTTATTTCGAAGTATTTCCTTCTACTAGACTATTTGTTCTGTCAAGCATTGAGAGTCTAGTCTACCCTACTATTCAATTCATAGTTGGGAGAAACAGAGATAGATTCCCACCTTTCTCGAGTGCATTAATGAAAGTGATACGAAAGCTCCGACAGTCCATGCCATAATCCATGCACCCCTGCCACTTCCTTTTATATAAATGTCTTTAAGGCTGAATTTCATAATCGAATAGTTTGTGATGTTGGTATCAAAGCCATGAGTAGTAATCTTTTTTCTGAACACCTGATTAATTTCAGTTTATTATAATCAGAAATTAGTTAAAGTATGAATCAAGAAAACTAGCATGACCACGTGGAAATTCCACGGTGGCTTACCTTGAGTATTCGATTTCTTATTACCATAAAAATAATTGTCAGCTGAATAATCTTAAAATAAATTAAACGAATGTCATTTGTAAGTCAACGATGACAGAATTCTATTGATCACGTCTTATTGGGCTGATAAATAGAATGGGTGTGAAAGGTGATAATGTATGTAAAACCGAAGGTAAATGCGTATTATGATGACGATTGAACAGGAAAGAAAAAGGTGAAATCTTTCTTCTTTGCAATAAGGAAAAGGTGTTTTCCTCAATTATACTTAATTCTTTCTTTCTTGGTTTCTTTCAGGTAAAACTTAGATAAAACTGCTTTACAAACTGAAATGTTTTAACCTAATTTTTGGATGCTGATTTCAGATACAATATCCATTTTCACTTAGCGATTCTAATATTTTAGCCATACACACATACACACACATACATGCACACACATACACCCAC
The DNA here is from genome assembly GCA_963556195.1 of Sepiola atlantica. NCBI lineage: Eukaryota > Metazoa > Mollusca > Cephalopoda > Sepiida > Sepiolidae > Sepiola > Sepiola atlantica. The sequence goes on along the minus strand of OY744527.1, from coordinate 136,966,727 downwards.
ATATACATGATACAATAGAGTTTCTTGTTTTCCAATAATACATTTTTGAATTTTCAATTTGATAGACAGTTTTTTTTATAAAATGTTTCTTCACTTTCCATGACTTTTTAAATAGTTCTATAAAAATTCAATTTTATCATTTTTTTGTAGAATTTAGCATACTTTCTTCCTTTCATTTCAAAATCACTAAATTTGGTGCTGACAAGTTTCTCCTATTTCTTATTTATCATTAACATTTTTTCGTATTTTTTTTAATCATTATTAATGGCTAATATATAATCTCTAAAATGTAGAATTTTGTGATTTCAAAAAAATCATTTGAATAGTAAAGATTATTATCAAAATATAAAATATGTTATAGAACAAGTTATTAAAAAAGATATAATTGTTTTTTGTACTCATGAGAAGGATTCTGTTTACATGTAAATGTCTTATAAATTCAATTAAAATATAAGGGAATTGGTTGATGTTCACTGTTTTAAATTTGTCTTGATATGATTCTGATGATTGAGGTGCATTTTACAAAACATTTACATGGCAAACAGGACCTTATAAGGTTAAAATAAAAGAAAATTATCTAAAATATTTTTATAATCTTGTAGTTTACTGTTTAATTTTTATTATTTGAAAGAAATTAACAAGATTTCAACATTCTAGGTTTTAGCGGGGTATGCCATGGTGTAGCTTAGCTTTAATCATTTTTATTTTGGATTATTTAAAATGTTATCAGAATTGAATAACAGCAGCGCCCTCTGTCTAAAATTAAAAAAAAAATTCTTGATTAGGCGCCACATTTTCTGATTAAAAAATGTTTAAATAAAGACATTAATTTGTTCAATTTTTAGCGAGGGTGTTAAGTTTTCTATGACCCCCCACCCTCGGGAGTTAATATTTGTAGCCACTCAATTTAGTGAAGATATTTCGTACAAAAAATCGTCTTAAGATTTAAATATTTATTAAATTTTTTTTCAACCAATCGGAAAGCCGGGATTTATTTCAACTAATACAATAAAATATAACTGTTAAGAAAAGGCTCAAAGCTGTTTTGAGTTGGCCTGACAAATAAGAAGCAAGTTTTGAGCAGGAAAATCAGTGAGTCAAAATATTCCACCGGCTCGCCAGCACACTTACTAACTCACACACATTAATCTGTACATCATAAACATACACACACATCAAGTTAACACTCACTGACAGTCTACTTTAATAACACAAGCAGTAGTCAACGAAACTGACCCCCACACACACATTAGTCTGTTCGTCATGAAAACACATATACACACAGGCTGCTAGATTCATACAAACATCCTCTCCACAACCTACCGTGACCGTTTCTATTTTCAGTGAAACACCACAAACCGGATATTCCTCCTTATGTGAATAAAGTTTCTTTTTATTTACAGCTGTGTTTGTTTAGTCATTAAACACAATATTTTCCCCAAGGAATTCTTCTAGTGTAATTTCTTTTTTTGAAAAAAAAAAAGTCTTTGGATTGCTATATTGATTAAACACCAAATTCTAAGATCATAAAAAGAAATTTGATAGACTTATCTTTTCATTTTTTAGAGGGGTGTTCATTTTGCTAAGGAAGTTTAACATAAAATCATACCTCTGCTTGAAATTCCGAAAAAGGGTTTGTAAACAGAATTATATTGGTTAACCACCGATATCAAAATCACGTAAGCGGGGTACATTAAACTTACATAAACAATTGACACTTTCCCTGCTATATACATGCAAGTTTTTCAAAACCTATTTTTACTAATATGAAAATTGAATGTATATTTTTTTGTAATTATAATGTCTTTCTAGGCTAAAGATGATGAATTTTTTTCACATTTGAAAAAATAAAAATGTAACCTTAAAGAAAACATAAAAGCATGTATATTATAAGGTTTATTATAATTTTAATATTTCGGACAGTGTTCCGTCCTCTATCAAACAATGTTTCTCTTAATAAAAAGAAATCGACAATTTTTTTAAACAACTTCACATCAGATCCATTTACGGGTCTTTTTCATTTCGACGTTTCCTTCTTTGTATCGTTTCCTTAACTGCAACTAACGCCTGTCTTAACGGTTTTTTGATGACGTTCTTTTGTTTTCACGTGTCCAGAGATTTGAGGTGAAATGATTTGCAAAGAGATTTTCTGTTTTATTTCTTTATAGTCTTCAACGTATATTATAATAGTTTCCTTAATATGCGTCAATTGTGTTCATATTTCTGGCTATTGCAAGGGATTTGTCTATAGTAAAAACGAGATATTTTTCTGCCCGTAAAATATTTTTGTAACATGAAATTCTTATATGAGTTGTGATTTATGTGTGTTCAGTTTTATTATCCATTTTGATTTCTTGTGTTTGCATGAATTTAATGTCTATGCATTTGATCTGTGAATGTATGTACAATGTGGAGACGGGTAACTGTTGAACGTGAATGCCAAAGAAGATAATGGTTTTTCACATGGAACTTCTTCATAGTCTTCTTTATAACTTCAGTCTCAAACTATTGTCATACGCGTCCAAGAGTTTGCCAAAAAACTTAATGTTTTCTTCATTCTTAATTTTTTGTTTTCTAAAAGGAAAACTCTTTGCAGTGGTGGTATCTAGACAGGTACTTGCTGTGAATGTTTTACAGGAAGGAACCATAAATTGTAGTTCAATCGAGCACCTACTATGAAAATAATGGTAGAGTAGAGAAAGACTAGCAACGTCTCTTCAATGAGAAAAAGAATTAGGGAGGAAAAGAGAACATCTCCCACCCACTAGGTTGCGAAGTCGGTTTTGCACTCTATAAAGGCATGTATATATATATATATATATATATATATATATATATATATATATATATATATATATATATATATATATATATAAGTTAATACAACAAAAGATATAAGAGGCAACTAATATCTTTAATTAGTGAACATCCGCTCAATATACTGGATAGAGCATTAATAGCATAATATAAAATGAAGTAATAAAATAAGGTGCGAATAAAATTTTATTAGAATTCAATGTTCAGGATTGAATTCTAATAAAATTTGATTCGCACCTTATTTTATTACTTCATTTTATATCATGCTATATATATATATATATATATATATATATATATATATATATATAATTACTTTTTTATAAATAAATATATATATATATAATTACTTTTTATAAATATATATATATATATATAATCACTTTTTATAAATATATATATATATATGTAATTACTTTTTATAAATAAATATTTAATATCCACAGACATATATGTTTCATGTCCACTAACAATCATCAGTGTGGCTTATATAACTGTACCGCCAATCAAACGATTTAAACCCTAAACTCGAGTAACTCCAATCCAACATTCTTAACGATTCGGTCACTGTGACAGTTATATTAAATGTGAGAGAAATATACCATATATTTTATTTATGAATGTAGTAAGTCTGAAAAATGTTTGTTTTGACATAAGATAGTACTTTTGCAATATTCTTTAATTCTCTCAAAGTTCTCGACTTGAATGGATCTTTAATAATTATTTTTTATAAATAAATATTTATTATCCACAGACATATATGTTTCATGTTCACTAAAATCATCAGTGTGGCTTATATAACTGTACTGCAGATCCAACGATTTGAACCTGAGACCCGAGTCACTCCAATCCAATGATGACAACATGCACTTTGACTAGTTTCTCTGTTTATTGTTCTGCACGCACTTGGTATTAAAAAGATTAACCGAACTTTTATATCGATGCAACTACATGCGATACTTATCAAGACTAAATGTATCTCGAGGATAATGGGTAATGAGATGGATAGATTGTTAGTTAAATGATGAAGAATGTTATGAGAGGATTGAAAAAGATGAATGGAATGAACAAAATTTGATTACTCGGTTTATTATCACGGTTTATTATCAAGTATTTATTGACATTGGATTTGAAGAAGACCATATTGTAGCCAGCAGGGAAGCAATCCCATAGCAACGTGTTCTACAGATGGAAAGTTCTTTACAAGAAACTCTTTTTATGGAAATTCCGTTTGATGTTAGGCACACGGAGAAAGAAAGGTAAGTTCTTTGCAGCTGTGGTAGAGGATAAGTTCTGGCTGTGAATGTCTTTCACGGAGGAACCAGAGTTTGGAGCTCAGTTTAGCATCTTCCATGCAAATAACGATAGAGTGGAGAGAGACTAGCAACGTCTGTGAGAAAAGGGGCTGTAGGAAGAGAAGAGCAGAAATCATCTTCCACTAGATTGCGAATTCGATTTTGTACTCTTTTAAGACAAAAAAGAGTGCTCTGAGTGGCACCTCCCCAGATGTGGCAACAGTACTCCTTCTGATGACAAATCTGACTCTCATATATATATTCTTGAACAATGGCAGAAGTTAATCGTAATTAATGGTGATTATTTTCATTTGTAAAGCTTCCAAAGTCAGTACAAATTCGAAGAATCGGTGGCTTCCTGTCAACCATTGAACCAGTTGACCTCAACACAGCGGATGGAAAACGGCCCGAGTTAAATGGAAAGTCGCTAATATGAGATGCGACCTGTGTCGACACTTTTGCGTCCATGTCAATAATAGAATTGGTGACAAACCCTGAACATGTAGAAGCGTCAGTGGGGGACCTCAAACAAGCAAAATATGCTGGTCTTCTCAACAGATTTGTATCCCAGACGGGTAGTGCGATTAGTCCCGCCACATGGGACTTCTTCAGATACATGGATCTATTAATTACATGCCACACTATGAACCATTGTGAACTGACTTGGCTCTACGAGTGATTCTCACTCCCCATTATTCGAGGGAACGCTTTGAGCCTGCTCTTTACTTGTCAAACCAGCAAGACATCCGATGAAGCTTCCCGTTGCGAATATATCCCAAAAGGCTTTTTAAAATTTGTCAGTTGAAAAAGATTAAAATAGTAAAAATAAGTACAGCAACCAAATAAAAGTTTACATGAACTTTCAAATTTAAATCTAATAATCATATTTTGTCAAAGGTTGAATTATACATTTATTGAATCAATTTTTATTTCTTAAAGAACAAAAAATTTGAAGAATGGTAAAAACAATCTTGTTTAACTTAATATTTTATGCCTGTGAGTTGTTCTAAATGAGGTTCACTCATGATTTTTATAGAGATGAAGAAGATGAGAAGTAAGTATGATTTTATACTTACCATATCTTTCATCAGCCGGATCAATAATTAAGTTAACACTGTTGTTTTTCTTTCTGTCTTCATCTGTAACTTGGAGCGTCCCAACGAGGGAGCCAACGGGCAACTCTTCCTTCAGAATAAATACGTTACGTCCTTCAAATTTAGGGGCGTGGTCATTATAAACCATGTGTGGAGCATTTACAATGACTTGCGCTTTGGTTTTGCGCGAAGGAAATCCCATATCCATTGCAGCGACCGTAAATGTGTAAGTTGTCTTTCGAGGCTTGGAGAAAAATCCTTCAAGTAATGTTAAAACTCCTACAAGAAAAGAGAGGGAGAAAGGATGAAACAGTCGATCATTAATTTTTTACTTGAGATGTTATATAACAAGGACCGTATTTGAATGAAAAAGTTTGAGTGCCATTTAAGGGTCAGAGGTGACCCCAGACGGAAGTTGTGAAACCACATGATTTCCAGAGGAAGATTTTCTGTTTCTTGACTAGTGAGATATCAAGAAGGAAAGATATGTCCAGGATGCTGTCCTCAATGGCGAGTGGGCGTGCACAATGTAACGAAATGTAGCGAGACGAACTATCCGTCTACCTATCTATCTGTCTTTCTCTCTCTTACGCGTACAAATAACCAATCGCTTGTCTCTCTTTTAAAATAAACCTGTACCTACAGACAAACAAAAACCTGGGTTCACGACGATAACACAGATGTATAATGGTTTATACACCCATCAGTAAGTGAAAATATGATAACACAGATGTATAATGGTTTATACACCCATCAGTAAGTGAAAATATGATGACACAGATGTATAATGGTTTATACACCCATCAGTAAGTGAAAATATGATGACACAGATGTATAATGGTTTATACACCCATCAGTAAGTGAAAATATGATGACATGATGTATAATGGTTTATACTCCAATCGGTAAGTGAAAATATGATGACATGATGTATAATGGTTTATACACCCATCAGTAAGTGAAAATATGATGACATGATGTATAATGGTTTATACACCCATCAGTAAGTGAAAATATGATGACATGATGTATAATGGTTTATACACCCATCAGTAAGTGAAAATATGATGACATGATGTATAATGGTTTATACACCAATCGGTAAGTGAAAATATGATGACATGATGTATAATGGTTTATACACCAATCGGTAAGTGAAAATATGATGACACAGATGTATAATGGTTTATACACCCATCAGTAAGTGAAAATATGATGACATGATGTATAATGGTTTATACACCCATCAGTAAGTGAAAATATGATGACACAGATGTATAATGGTTTATACACCCATCAGTAAGTGAAAATATGATGACATGATGTATAATGGTTTATACACCAATCGGTAAGTGAAAATATGATGACATGATGTATAATGGTTTATACACCCATCAGTAAGTGAAAATATGATGACATGATGTATAATGGTTTATACACCCATCAGTAAGTGAAAATATGATGACACAGATGTATAATGGTTTATACACCCATCAGTAAGTGAAAATATGATGACACAGATGTATAATGGTTTATACACCCATCAGTAAGTGAAAATATGATGACACAGATGTATAATGGTTTATACACCCATCAGTAAGTGAAAATATGATGACACAGATGTATAATGGTTTATACACCCATCAGTAAGTGAAAATATGATGACATGATGTATAATGGTTTATACACCCATCAGTAAGTGAAAATATGATGACACAGATGTATAATGGTTTATGCACCCATCAGTAAGTGAAAATATGATGACATGATGTATAATGGTTTATACACCAATCGGTAAGTGAAAATATGATGACACAGATGTATAATGGTTTATACACCCATCAGTAAGTGAAAATATGATGACAAAGATGTATAATGGTTTATACACCCATCAGTAAGTGAAAATATGATGACACAGATGTATAATGGTTTATACACCCATCAGTAAGTGAAAATATGATGACATGATGTATAATGGTTTATACACCAATCGGTAAGTGAAAATATGATGACATGATGTATAATGGTTTATACACCAATCGGTAAGTGAAAATATGATGACATGATGTATAATGGTTTATACACCAATCGGTAAGTGAAAATATGATGACACAGATATATAATGGTTTATACACCAATCGGTAAGTGAAAATATGATGACATGATGTATAATGGTTTATACACCAATCAGTAAGTGAAAATATAACAAAGGGACCCGTGGAAATTCCACGGTGGCTTACCTACTGTTTGTTAGAGTAAACACACTTGTTACTTATTTTTTTTAAACAATAAAACGAACGTTTTAACGTTTTAATTAATTTATTTATTGTAACCATTTAAATCTGTTAAAATAAATAATCTCTATCTTACCGTAAAAATAATTATAATTATTATTATATTATTCTTTTATATTATTCTTTTAAGAAATAAAACAAATGTCACGTTTAAGTCAGCATTCTATTTATGACGTCTTATTCTATTTCAGAACAATTAATTTTAAAATGAGTAAAATCTTAATTTTTGGCTATCAGCGATATCATATAACTATTGATTAATTTTTTGCATTTCATCTTTTTCGATCGGATGATCACTTTTTTTTTAGAAATGGGGTTGTACGTCCAAATAAAGATATATGTGTATTATTATATGGCATGTACATCTTTATATATTTTTTATTTTGTCTGTACATTCGCTTAATCAAAACGTAAGAACAATATTCTGAAGTGAATTTTATTTTACTCGAGTGGTCAAGTTTCCTTGGTGAGAAGCTGAGCCCCTAATCAGCTGTGGCAGGATAGAAGTGGCGAGTGGGTCCTAACAGAACAGCAAGCTGATTTGATGAAGTCTTACTTAGGCGCTAAAAGAGTGACTGTGGCTCATCGTAACCGATCGAGTGGAAGTGCGAAAAGTACGATGCAGCCGAAAAAAGTAAAAGATGAAAGAGAAGATTAATACAATCGTTTTTCTGACGGGGACAGCAATTGGTCAGAGTTTACTGTTTCTATCACACATTCCACTTACCGATGGGCGCATAAATCATTATACACTCGTGTTATTGTACTGAACGACCCAGGTTCTTTTTGTCTGCTGATAAACCCACTCGAACACCGATGTTTATAAAAAATGTTTATTTTAAAAAGACAGTCACAGAAAAAGCATCAGAGAGACAACTTGTATACGTGTGAGATAGAGAGAGAGAAAGACAGATAGATAGACGGATATCTCGTCTTACTACACCCGCCCACACTGTGCATGCCGTTCTCCCATTGGGGACAGTACTGAGACACGTCTTTTCTGCTTGAAGTTTCGCCAGCCAAAGAGAAATAAAATCCCCGGCCGGGAGTCACATAGTTTCGTTGACTTCCGTTCTGATGACCCTTGACCTTTAAAAGTATCCTTCAAATTTTCCCGCTCAAAAACGAACGACCCTCGTTATGTAACATTTCTAAAATGACGTCGAACATTCGAGAACAACTAGGAAGATCCCAAGGAAGTGTTTATATATAGAGGAGGCTTATTTTTACGGTTTAGGAGATGTTCCGGATGAATCGCCCCAGAGTTAGAGTTATCAGCCGCAGTGTAGCCGTGTGGGTACAGATGTCAGGCCAGAAATTGATTCTGAGGGTAGAAGAAAAACAGGCCCTAGGTACTAGCTTACAGATCTATCTCCGCACCATCACCAGAGCTAGAAGCATATAAAAATAAATCTGGCAAATAATTTCTTTCATTAACATCTCGAAAAACAAACCAAAAAACATAATTGTTGACAGAATGATAATGCTATAACTAAGACTCTGCAATCTCAAGTCCTATTCCAATCAAACTTTCAGGAATCCTTCAATCTATACTAAAGAGTATATATATATATATATATATATATATATATATATATATATATATATATATATATCCGCACCGTCACACAAGTTAACTGCCTGACGTTTTTTTTCTTTTTTTCATTTATGCTTTCTATGCTGATTCATACATTCAGTCTTTCCAATTTCTCTTTCCTTTTTTTTCTGTGTTTTTATTATCCTCTGCAAATGTTTTGTACGTTTTTTACCTTCCGTTAATCACAAATTAAAATTCCTAGCTCACACACACATATAGAAGCAAGGAAAATATACATATATAATTATTATATTAGCCTGACGATTCCCTACGGGGATGAAACGCGGACGCCTCTGTGTAGCTTAATTGCCATATATATATATATATATATATATATATATATATATATATATTACTCCATAGCTCTACTCACGTACTGAGGACTTTTGTAGTAAATACTGTAAATATATACATAGTATATTATATCTCGTTATAATATCATGTGTGTGTACATGAAATAATATATATATATATATATATATATATATATATATATATATATGCAAACATTGTTAAAAATAACAGAATTGGTCTGTTTAATTATACCTTTCTTATTTTTTCAATTTTTCTGATGATCATTAATTAAGTATTAAAATCAAAAATATTAATAAATGTTCCATAGGTTTCACGAACGTTTTCGATTCTTCGTCGAATCAAAAGAAAATGAACAAAAAAGCTGGAGAAAGAAGAGAATGTTTTTAAAGACGGCGGAGAAATGCACAGAGAACGTTTTTCGCATTGTTCCAGGAAAGTTGTTGACAATTTAAATTCAGCAATGCTGGAATGGCATCACAGAACAAAATCGCATTACGTTAATCATTTTAAAATGTTATCACTGGTTTCATATGTGATGTTATTAATTTTAGGTTGTTGTGTTTTTATGTAGATAGCTTCCAGTATTTTTTATTTTTTAAAATTGGTTTTAGAATGTATTATTTTAGTGTTATTAACTAGAATTTTTCTTAAATCAGAGGGAGGGCAGTTATGTTTTTGTAGATGTTGGTAAATGTAGCTATTAGCTTTATTATTATTATGGGAGTTACATTCTCCCAAAGGGCATTTAAACTTATAAATAACATTGGTTCTTCCTTTTGGTTTTGGGGTTCGGGAGAAATTGTTTTTTACTAAAAGATTTTGGGATTTAAATTACTTATAGTAAATAATGAGTCTAATTTTATTGTTATTGTCAGTTGGGGATATATAATATTTGTCATGGCTTTTTCTTCTAATCTGAAGTTTGGTTGCATTTGATTACAATAGTATATGTTAATATTGTTTGAGTTATGATATTGAATATTATTATTATTTGTACTGGTGTTCTTTAAGTTTCTAATCATTAATTTTATTTGTTCATCAACGATATAATTAGGAAATTCTTTGTTAATAAGTACTTGTTTTATATTTTTTAATTAAATGAATAGTATTTTTTAGAGGAGGAGATTAATTTGGCACGGTTTAATAGATTTTTAACAATAGCGATTTTGTAGCTCTTGAAATTTAAAAGACTAGAATTTAAGCTGGTTGTTTTTTTATAAGTGGAAGTGTTAAACGATTTATTAGAGGCGTCAATAAGAACATCTAGGAATAGGATTTTTTAAATTTACGTTCAGTTCTATAGTGAATTAAAGAACAGAGTTTTTTTGGAAAACGTCTTGAAGTTTGTGTATTTGTTCATTGTTATCAGCTAGAATAAGAATACCGTCGACATAGCGTACAAAACCCCAAAAGGAATGACTAAATCTTGGACCCAACTGCCACTTTTTTAATCAATTCAACCATCAAAACAAAAACGCAGAAATAGAATTACTGATGAAAACATAACTAAACTAGAAACAGAAAATAAAATTACATCACATCCCGGCTTGCGCAATCTCCTGAAAGCGGAAGTTATAAAAAATCGACATGATGAAATCAATTTAATTCATTATTAAATCCCAATCTAAAAAAGGCGTTAATGAACTCCGCAATCATCCAAATATCATTATAAAAAAGCCGACAAAACAAACATACTATTACACTAAATTTAAAAAAAATCTTGATGACCGCAGTAAATTCAAAAGTATTAACAACAATCCTACCAACATGTTAAAGACAGAAGTTAACAGACTTATCACTGCCAACAATGCACAAATTGATAATTATCAATTTCCCAAAATAATTGCCGATTACAAACCTGGATATTTATACGGAACAGTTAAAATACATAAACCTAATTCCCCCCTCCGACCTATCATATCCCAAATTACTACTCTATATTCCTTAACAAAGGCCTTAAATGAACTTATCAGCTCGCATCTACATAGCAAATATAGTGTTAAGTCTACACAAGAACTATTACAATTTTTTTAAAGCAAACAGCCGGATAGAAAATTATTGCCTCATGGGACGTAAAAAGCCTATTCACAAATGTACCTGTGAAGAAAACAATAGACATAATCATCAATAATATATACAATAACCCGTCTTTCCCTCCACTTAAAATTAATTTTAAAAATACTCAAAAAATTACTATTCATCTGCATCACCAAAGTACCTTTTTATGACTACAAGGGAAACATTTACACTCAAATTGATAGAGTTTTAATGGGTTCGGTTCTCAGTCCGATTTTTACCGAATTCTATATGTAAAACCTAGAAAAAAAATGAATAACATAAAAAACCCTCTATTTACGTACGCTATGTCGACGGTATTCTTATTCTAGCTGATAACAATGAACAAATACACAAACTTCAAGACCTTTTCCAAAACATACTCTGTTCTTAAATTCACCATAGAACTGAACGTAAATAATAAAATCCTCTTCCTAGATGTTTTTATTGACGCCTTTAATAAATCGTTTAACACTTCCACTTATATAAAAACAACCGGCTTAAATTCTAGTCTTTTAAATTTCAAGAGCGAGTGTCCCTATCGCTATAAAATAGCTATTGTTAAAAATCTATTAAACCGTGCAAAATTAATCTCTTCCTCTAAAACATACTATTCATTGTATTTAAAAATATAAAACAAGTACTTATTAACAACGAATTCTCTAATTATATCGTTAATGAACAAATAAAATTAATGATTAGAAACTTAAAAAATTCCAGTACAAATAAATAATAATAATTATAATAATAACATTCACCATCATAACTCAAACAATATTAACATATACTATTGTAATCAAATGCAACCAAACTTCAGATTAGAAGAAAAAGCCATGAAAAATATACATATTTCCAATTGACAATAACAATAAAATTAGACTCATTATTTACTATAAGTAATTTAAATCCCAAAATCTTTTAGTAAAAAGCAATTTCTCCCCAACCCCAAAACCAAAAGAAAGAACCAATGTTATTTATAAGTTTAAATGCCCTTTGGAAGAATATGACTCCCATGATAATAATAATAAATCTAATAGCTACATTAGTTTTATAAGCACTACATTATCCCGCCGCCTCGCTATGCATCTTGTTAACTCTAGCTCAATTTACCAACATCTACAAAAACATAACTGTCCTCCCTCTGATTTAAGACTAATTCTAGTTAATAACACTAAAATAATACATTCCGAAACCAATTTAAAAAAAAAAAAAAATACTGGAAGCTATCTACATAAAAACACAACAACCTAAAATTAAGAACATCACATACAAAACCAGTGATAACATTTTAAAATGATTAACGTAATGCAACTTTGTTCTGTGATGCCATTCCAGCGTTGCTGAATTTAAATCGTCAACAACTTTTCTGAAACAATGCGAAAAACGTTCTCTGTGCGTTTCTCCGCCGTCTTTAAAAACATTCTCTTCTTTCTCCAGCTTTTTTGTTCATTTTCTTTTGATTCGACGAAGAATCGAAAACGTTCGTGAAACCTATGGAACATTTATTAATATTTTTGATTTTAATACAAAAAAGATCATCAGAAAAGTTGAAAAACTTTTTTTAAAAAGGTATAATTAAACAACGAATTCTGTTATTTAAAAAAATGTTTGCATAAATACAGTATATATATATATATATATATATATATATATATATATATATATATATACATATATATATTCGAAATGACGATTGAACTGCATTTATTTAAAATTGTTATATCAATTACTAGTGTAGAAACCTAGCACTGTCCGGGAGTAATAACGTTTAACTAAAAATGTTGGATTAAATTTTTATCATATATTATACACTTTCTATAATCTTTCTTTCTTACCAGGGACCTATTATGAAGTTATTTTTAAATTTCTTACTTCAAGTGTTTACTTTCATATTATTGTGGACCTGTTTAGGGCCCTGAATGAAAACACGGACACGAAGTTTAGGTATAACAAGTATATTGGAGAAAAATACATACACCAGAGGAGTGGACCGTCTGTCCTGACTGCGAGTGTAAACTGGGGTTTGTACAGCTATGTAATTCCTTCCCACCGCAGGAATATGTGACACAAGATAGGAAAGTGGGGGAGAGGCAAGTCAGTGCCCCTAAAGAAGGAGCACTCTGGCCTAGCAAAAATAGCCTGGGTATCCCCGTCGGCATTCCCCGGTTAGGGCGCCTCAGGCAGTAAGCAATGAATTTACTCCACCACAAAGAGGGGAGGCAATGCCTGGGAGGGTGCACTTCCTAGGACAACCCAGGACAGTATACCTCAGCCCGGCAGATAAAAGCCTACCAAAATGGCCCAGTTCTTGCTGGACTGATTGTCGAGAACGAATCCTCGACTGTTATTACCCCATCCCGAACCTGAGTTAATGAGAGACTGAACTGGCTGGGGTTTACACAACAGTAGGAAGCGAATGCTTCCAGTATTTATTGAGAATGGACGAGTCCATATGTTCGTCATAGGTACGGCACCATAACACTCATATATATATATATATATATATATATATATATATATAAAGCCGGACAGGACAGATAAAAACAATTAAACACAGGAAGAAATCAAAATCAAATGAACGTGTTGAGAAAAAGTGAAGAATTGAAATTTATTGAAAAAAAAAGTGAAAGAAGACGTGAAACGAGATGTTTTTGGCACGTGCGTAACTATTTGAAAAATATGGGGCGTGTGCAAAAAAGACATTAATTAGGAAAAAGGAAAGAGAAAGAAAAAGAAGAAAAGGAATAGAAAAAATGGAAACATTGATAAATAGCAATAAAAATAAGGATTTTTTTTTATTGGAATCGGAGTGAATAATGCAGTGACATGGTGTAATGCATTGTTTGACTGCGAGTTTTGCCAGATTTTTAGTTAAGGAGTAAAAACCGAGACTAAGGTCTACATTAGATTGTGTTGAGAGAAGAATGAGAGCACTTTCGATGCAATTTCGACATGGATTAAGTTGAGAGACTGGTTCAGTTTGTAAGATCAAAATTGTTGGTAAAAGTGTTCCTTTGTATGAATAGTGGATTAGTGTTTGAGGTCCTGTTTGTGTTCGTAAATACGGGATTTTACATTTTGGCCGTCTCGTCGATATAAAACATCAGACATCAGGCACATTTTATTTTAAAGATGCCGGCTAAGAAATAAATATCATAGATGGGAGTGGGGACAGGGTTTTGTGTTTAGTAAATCCTTAATTGTTTTAGAAGTTGATGTCACTATTTTTAGTTTAGATTTCAATTGTTATTGTAAGGAGGTAGAAATAGAGTTAATGGAAAGAACTATATGTATTTTTATCAATCTTGTCGGTGTTATCTATGCTGTTGTTGTTGTGTGAGGAGAAATATTTGTAGAGTTAGTTTTTTTGTTGTGAATATGAAAAGCTCTACATTTATTGTTGTGGATGAAAAAGTGAGGATATTTGAAAGCTCTGTAGGTGCTCTCAATGTAGGTTGCTTTATTGTGGAGCACATTCTAAGAACTTCAAGGAACGATTCTATGATTATCCCGTTTATTCTGTTGTGGTGGGATTAGAAATGTATAAGGTCGTTTTTATTCGTTTGTTTTCTATAGACTGAGAAGTTAAGGCTATTAAGGGTGTTGTGAAAAGTATTATCAAAGAAGTTGAGGACATGGTTAGTTTCTAGGTTGAAGGTGAAGGAAATGGTGTGTTCAAAAGTTTGTCGACAATGTCAGTGAGGCTAATTTGTTTTGTAGGTAGATAAGAAGTGTGTCATCAATCTATCTAAATTAGTTAGAGTTTTGGTATAGGATGGATTTGAAGGGTCCGTTTTCTAAAAGTTCGTGGAAAAGACAGGCAAGGGTAAACCAAGTTTTTGTTTGTATAATTTGTTGTTGAAAGTAAAGTTGCATTGTTAACATAATTTAATAATTTGGAGAAGTTTCATGTTACACTTGGTAAGATGTTTTTTTTGTGGGAATCTGAGGCATTTAACTATAGATACGTTGGTGAAAAGGGATTTGATATCTAAACTGGCCACGGTGAGGTTTTTCATATTAATCTTTTAGAGTCTTTGTAGCAGATCTCCGGATTTTTTTTATATAGGCTGGATTGATGAAACTGAGGAAGAGTATGTGAATATTTCTGCTAATTTTCTGGCTAATTTATGTGGCGGGCTGCCGATACTTGATATGGTGGCTCTTATGGGGATGTCCGCTTTGTGGATTTTTGGTAGACCATAGAGCTTAGAAGTTTTGGGGAGGTATTCCAGGAGTTCAAGCAAGGAAGGGTAGTCTGACAAAATCTTTCTGACATTGGGTTTGAAGTATTGTGTTCACTGTGATGTGACCTTTGTGTAGATGTAGTCATCATTTAGTAGGAGCTTGATTTTATGTTGGTATTCCTCTGTGTCAATTGTGACGAAGCTGCCTCTTTTATCAGTATGGGTGATATGGATGTGTTGTTATGAGCAAGCTTTCTGTTGGCTTCTGAGTATCTCTATGGTAAGCTGGTATACTTAGTATGCTGAGTGAGGTTGTTATAACACTTTGGATATAACCTTTTTCAAAGTCGAAGTTGCCATGTCTGTAATTTTTTGTGATAGTATCCACTACATCACCTTTGTGAAAGCCGGTGGCGAATTTGAGGCCTAGATGTGCTGCTTCCTGTTGTGTGTGTGGGTGAGTGTGTGTTTGGATAAGTTCAAGATGAGATCTTGGTTGCCTAACTTTTCCATGTGCTTTTGTCACATAATGTGTGTACTTTCTAATTTAAATTGCGTTCTTGTTGGTCGCTTTTGTTCTTAATGTGAGTGCTTATATGTGAGAATGTTGATGGCGTGAAGCCGTTGCATTGTTGTGGGCATTTTCTTTTACAGAGAGAGAGAGAGAGAAAAAGAGAGAGAGAGAGAGAGAGAGAGAGAGAGAGAGAGAGAGAGAGAGAGTTCATTATCGTATAGTTCTGTTCTTCATGTTTTTCTTTTGCATAGAATTATACAAAGATAAGATATTTGCTTTACAGCCTTACACATTCGCAAAAATCACAAGACACCAAATTCAATTTAAATGATAGAATCAACTCAAATCCAAATTGACAGCTTCTGTACTCACTAGATTTTACCACGGACTATTTTGTCTTAAAATAGAAGAATTAAATAAAAGTAAATCATTTCTTGCCTGTAATCTTTAATGGATCACACACACATACACACACACACATATATATATATATGTATATATATATATATATATATATATATATATATATATTAATGAAGGTTCCATAAGTATTTTATTTACCTCCTCTCCAGGAGGTTTTTGATGAAAGTGTTTCTGTGGAACGAACTGGATTCGAACCCGGCACATCCAGGTCCTCAGTCCGCGTCAAGTATCACTAACACTTTCGATTCTTCGTTGAATCATTTTCATGTGACAGAAACAAATGAATAAAAAGCAGGAGAAAAGAAGAGAATTTAAAAAGATCGCAGGGAACGCAACATGTGAAGTCATTAGACGTCAACGCAACAAACTGGTGCAGTTCCGGAAGAACGTTTGCAATTTAGATTCCACAATTCCAAACTAGTATCACAGGATAAATTGTATTTATGATTGAAAATGTTACTACTCGTTTCATACGTAATGTTATTGATTCTAGGTTGCTGCGTCGAAAATGATTCCACGAAGAATCGAAACTGTTAATTATACTTACTTATGGAACATTCATTAATTTTTTTGAGGTTGACACAATAATAAAAAAAAAAAACAACGGCATAATCAAGCAAATGAATTTTGTTATGTTGAACAATGTTTGCTTAAATGAAAGAATGTTACCTAAATGCACACACACACAATATTTATATATATATATATATATATATATATATATATATATATATAGGCAAACATTATTAAATAACACGGAGTGGTTTTGTTTGATGCGACTTTTTTTTATTTTTTCAATTTTTCCGTGTTATTTAATAATGTTTGCCTAAAATTGAAAAACAATAAAAAAATAGAAAAATAAGAATAAAAAAGTCGCATCAAACAAAACCACTCCATGTAATTTAATAATGTTTGCCTAAATGAAAATATGCTGCCTATATATATATATATATATATATATATATATATATATATATATATATATATATATATATATTATTTTTATTTATAGACATGTACATAATCTGCGACACTGGAATGTTGATGTTATCGATCAACAGCTGTTAGAAACTGAGATCTCATCAGGTAGGATGAAAATCTGATCCTTCCCTTTGGTCATATTTAGAAAGAACATAATATATATATATATATATATATATATATATATATATATATATATATATATATATATATATATATATATATATATGTATAGCAAGGATGACAGTGTTTTTTGTTAATATATTTCTGAAGTCTTTTTTGGAAATGTCGTGTGCGATTAGATGTTGGTAGATGGAGCTGTGATGGGAGGTCAGGTGACATGTTAGGCGGTGAGAGATACTTGTCCTAGTCATGCCAATCTATGTATTATTTGTAGAGACACATTATCTCATTGAGTATTCGAACACATATACAGCATTACTAGTTTTTAGTAAACTGTTATTGGAGGCGGCCGGGTTATTTCGTATCAATAATTAACTGTATTAGACTTTTTTAATATATGGTAAATCGATGTTTAGAATTGGTTTTTTGTTTTGTATATCATGAAAATATATATTTTTTGAATGGGCAGAAACAATTGTCTGAAAATAAAGTGGTTTTGGATAAAATCTTGAGTATTTTCTGAATTATTATTATTATTATTATATATATATATATATATATATATATATATATATATATATATATATATAGTAATGGTAATAATCCAGGTGAAAAATATAAACCCGGTTATAAACCCGGTTATAATTCTCTGGATTACCACCCTGTGGATATTTTTCACCTGGATTATTACCATTATATATATATATATATATATATATATATATATATAAATGTGCATATGTAGAATTGAATGGAAATAGTGGATATACCAAAAATACAATCAAATAAAAAAAAAGAAGAGGAGGAATATATACACAGACTGGCCATAATTCTTATCAAAGATAATTACTTAGCTACATATAAAAATAAATAATAACTACACTTTTATTGATGATATACTAACACATAAGGGAGGTTTATATTAAAGTTATAATAAATGTTTGAAAGTTCTCCCATTTTCGTCCAAGACCAAGTCAACTCATTTAGTTAGATTATGAACAGCTGTCTAATTCATCCATTCTAATGTAAAGTTCAAATCTGATCGAATCTAGAGTTTATGCTATAATCGCCTCGGTAAAGCTCAATTGCGCCCTCAGTTATGGGTAACAGAGCAACTTGTATTCATCTAATCGTATACCAGTAATTGTTTGCAATATTTGTATTATTTCAACATTAAATAAATCCCAAAAGGTTTGATATGCCGTAAGACAGATATGCTAAATCATAGCAATTTTATAATCAATAAAAGTTTAGTTAGTTTGTTTTTTATTCAATATTTATTCTTCAATTGACTTGAGTATGAAAAGCATTGCCTTTCGTTGAGTAAGAAAATCTATATATTTCACAAGAATGATGTGCTTTTTTACACTTTTGATCTTTTACATAGAATCAGTAAAAGCAATCACATTTGCACCATGGTATTAATTCAAGGTTTTTATTTTATTTTAAAATCTTATTTGAGTTCTACTGTTATCTCTTCTTGGTTGCTGTCAGAAAATGATCAACATCTTTCATTGGAGGAAATTAGATGTGAAAAAGTGCAAAAGAAAGCAAAAAACGGGATGATTCCTTTTTGTTTTGGAACGAGAACATTTGGTCGGTTAAGTCGACACACTTTATCTCGTTTGTGCGTCGAATTCATTAAACAATTAAAAGATGGAGTTTGCTTTATTTATCTATTTTTTTACTTTTATTCATGCCAAACAGGGTATATTGCGACTGTAACGTAAGGGTCTAATGTGGTGGGACCAAGATTTATAGGGGGGTGGTGGGAAATCTGGATGGGGAGTTAGGCAGCAAGATGTTTGTTCACATTACATTTAAATTTCTACATGTTGGTACTGTCGGGGAAACAGAGAGCAAGAAAGTTATTTCAAAAGTAAGCGGGGCAAGAGATCCCTACAGTGCAGGGGTGTTATTTAACAGATAGTGGAGTTAGGGGTCAGGGGTATTTAGCAGATAGTGGAGTTTAGGGTCAGGGGTAGTTTTGTTTTGGATGCACACGTGCAGTAAGTTCATCACAGCACTTTCCATGGAAGTACTTATAAAACAAGCTAGGTATCCAACCATGTAGTGATGCGACAGGGGCTCCGAGTTATTTTTTATTTTAATATTTAGTTAAGAAATTGTCAGATATGGCCATCACCGTATGTAATAATACATTCTGATTCTGTTTATTATTGCCTAGCTCTGAATGTGTGATGTCAATCACGTGACTTTCTTTCTTAAAAAAGAGCCTGTCATCTTATGATAAAAATGTCAAATTTCAAACAACAAAAAGGAAGTGAAATCAGACGGAAGTAATAATAATCTGCCAACCTGTTGCGACGTCAATCTTGAATTTTCCCAATGCATCACTTTCGAATATATAAAGCAGCTTATTATTTGGACTGGTGTCATCCCTGTCTATAGCGATGAGACGCCCCACTTCATAGCCTGCCTCAACAATTGATGGCAGGACAAACTCATACAACGCCTGAACAAAACGGGGATCATGGTCATTGATATCCTTCACTTCGACAATCAGATTCGCTTCTGTTGAAAGGCCTTGGCCATTTTTATCAGTTGCTACAATCTGAAAGGAAAGGAAAAAGAAACAAAGAAAAGTTGAAACAAACATGAAAGAGTAAAATTTATATGACACTAGTTTTTCCTTTTTACATGTGGCCATATAACAGTTTCACACCTTTTTATGCAGTCGTTTGCATTATTGTTGCAAGATCTTTCAAGCTACACTACAGAGTGCAAACAAGGCAGTGTTGCATCGGATGGTCCGCATCTCCACATTCATACATGTTTGGATCGGTTTTGTAGCCCAATCTGGCCAGAGCAACGTTTGATCACCTCATTCCCGTTCTCAAGCGCTTGTGTGTCCTTTACTGGACCCAGAGTAGTTCTGAGCCAAGAGGAAGGGCTTCAGAACGGGGAATTCACATGTCAATAGAAAAGGGGCCATTCTCTAGACCTCTTGTCAACAGCTGCAGTCTTTATTTGGGGCTGGGCATGGCAGAGGAAGCTTCTCCTTGACTTCAGTCGTGAAGCCATTGGTTCACATGCACAAAGGAGATGGCATTCATCATACTAGTTGAGATACCTGTTTATGTCAGCTAATAGGATACTTTTGTTCATTTCTCTTGAATATTAGCCCAGTCTAATTAATAATACCAAAATTGCAATGACAATGGCGTAGCATATAAAATATTGATTGAAATAAGTGGTGTTAAGACAAACGTTCATAGATGCATTAAGTAGTGTAGTGAACTTCACACGAAACTGCACACAATGAATATTCTGGGTATCTCTAAATGTTTGATGTCAATCACATGACATGGGTCTTGGACTTTTGGCTACGATCAAATTGTAGTATCTGTTCTGATACTACATTTCATCTGTTCTTTTCTCGGTCAGTTAAAGAGAAATCCTTCTAGACTGGGACAATCAAAATTTTTGTACAATCCAGAATGCCACTTTTTATGGAAATGGATTTCCCCACATTCGAATCTGTGTTTAACTCTTCTGTCGTGTGGAGGCAAGTAAATAGGGACCATCTTTTGTCCCCATTCTATGCCAACATTTAAGCTGAAGCCTTCTACATCTCCACAACGATCCCTTCTTATATTTAAATAAGTGGTTTAGTACAAATGTTCAGAAATTCATTAAATAATGTAGAGGATTTGACACAAAAATATGCCTAACTCTGCACGTGTGATGTCAGTCACATGACTATCTTTCACCCTCTTTCATTCTTACATTTGAGGCGACGTCTCCATCGATAAGCTTTTGGCCTGTCCTCAATGAACCTTTCTTAGCAATTAGCCTCAAACCAAAATATATGTAATGCACTATCTCTTTTAATTCTTTATACATATGTGTACAACATCTCTCTCACACCACACACCAAATTAATGTTGTTAAAGCATGTTTCATAGTTTCATCACTTCAGATGATTTCTCTTTCAGCTTCTCTCCCAACCAATTGTTTCTTACAATCATTCGTATTTACTAAGTTGAAATTAGCCGCTTGACTTTCTTTGGATACCAGGAGATAGACGACCATCATACTTCCACAATAGTAAACAAAAAAAACTGAGTTGAAAGAAGAAGCCAGCAGCAGAAGAAGGAATGAAGAAAAAACAGTGAAAAAAAAACGAGGATAAAGCATTGAGAGTATATGTGTATAACATTGCCACTGCTGGTTTAGTATTATTAGACTGGGCGAGTGTTCAGGAGAGTTTGAGAAACGTAAAAGATTATGCAGGGTGATTCATAAGTCACTTCACTTAGCTATTTAAAATGTCATTTACAATTGAAGAGCGAATTTTTATTGTTATTCATATGGCCAAATTTGATGAATCTCCCACACTTGTTGAAAGGCAATGGAAACGTGATGTGAACAGAAAGCCTCCTTTGCACAACACCATAATCAATCAAATATGCTACAAAGAGTCGTAAATTAATTGCAAAAAAGAATGGAGCTATGCATGCAGAACGAAGGTGGAAAATGTGAAAATTTGCTGTAATTTTAAACTCCCATAAATGAATTTGTTGAATAAACTTTCTGTTTTGTATTACCGTATTTTTTAACTTTAGAATTTCAAAAATAAATAGCTAAGTGACTTATGAATCACCCTGTAAGTTATTAGGACCTTCCATAATTACCATCTATAGAATATTTGATGATATTTCTGTTCTCATTTTTGTTATGAAATATTGAATGCATTTTACTTAGAGGTTGTGAGTTCAATTATTGGAGGAATAACTTAAGTCTTTTAGGGTGAAAATCTCTTATACTGCAATAGTACGTTAAGAGCATCTCTATTGAAAATCTCTTATAATGCAATAGTACGTTAAGAGCATCTCTATTGAAAATCTCTTATAATGCAATAGTACGTTAAGAGCATCTCTATTGAAAATCTCTTATAATGCAATAGTACGTTAAGAGCATCTCTATTGAAAATCTCTTATAATGCAATAGTACGTTAAGAGCATCTCTATTGAAAATCTCTTATACTGCAATAGTACGTTAAGAGCATCTCTATTGAAAATCTCTTATAATGCAATAGAACTTTAAGAGCATCTCTATTGAAAATCTCTTATAATGCAATAGTACGTTAAGAGCATCTCTATTGAAAATCTCTTATAATGCAATAGTACGTTAAGAGCATCTCTATTGAAAATCTCTTATAATGCAATAGTACGTTAAGAGCATCTCTATTGAAAATCTCTTATACTGCAATAGTACGTTAAGAGCATCTCTATTGAAAATCTCTTATAATGCAATAGTACGTTAAGAGCATCTCTATTGAAAATCTCTTATAATGCAATAGTACGTTAAGAGCATCTCTATTGAAAATCTCTTATAATGCAATAGTACGTTAAGAGCATCTCTATTGAAAATCTCTTATAATGCAATAGTACGTTAAGAGCATCTCTATTGAAAATCTCTTATAATGCAATAGTACGTTAAGAGCATCTCTATTGAAAATCTCTTATAATGCAATAGTACGTTAAGAGCATCTCTATTGAAAATCTCTTATAATGCAATAGTACGTTAAGAGCATCTCTATTGAAAATCTCTTATAATGCAATAGTACGTTAAGAGCATTTCTATTGAAAATCTCTTATAATGCAATAGTACGTTAAGAGCATCTCTATTGAAAATCTCTTATAATGCAATAGTACGTTAAGAGCATCTCTATTGAAAATCTCTTATACTGCAATAGTACGTTAAGAGCATCTCTATTGAAAATCTCTTATAATGCAATAGTACGTTAAGAGCATCTCTATTGAAAATCTCTTATACTGCAATAGTACGTTAAGAGCATCTCTATTGAAAATCTCTTATAATGCAATAGTACGTTAAGAGCATCTCTATTGAAAATCTCTTATAATGCAATAGTACGTTAAGAGCATCTCTATTGAAAATCTCTTATAATGCAATAGTACGTTAAGAGCATCTCTATTGAAAATCTCTTATAATGCAATAGTACGTTAAGAGCATCTCTATTGAAAATCTCTTATACTGCAATAGTACGTTAAGAGCATCTCTATTGAAAATCTCTTATAATGCAATAGTACGTTAAGAGCATCTCTATTGAAAATCTCTTATAATGCAATAGTACATTAAGAGCATCTCTATTGAAAATCTCTTATAATGCAATAGTACGTTAAGAGCATCTCTATTGAAAATCTCTTATAATGCAATAGTACGTTAAGAGCATCTCTATTGAAAATCTCTTATAATGCAATAGTACGTTAAGAGCATCTCTATTGAAAATCTCTTATAATGCAATAGTACGTTAAGAGCATCTCTATTGAAAATCTCTTATACTGCAATAGTACGTTAAGAGCATCTCTATTGAAAATCTCTTATAATGCAATAGTACGTTAAGAGCATCTCTATTGAAAATCTCTTATACTGCAATAGTACGTTAAGAGCATCTCTATTGAAAATCTCTTATAATGCAATAGTACGTTAAGAGCATCTCTATTGAAAATCTCTTATAATGCAATAGTACGTTAAGAGCATTTCTATTGAAAATCTCTTATAATGCAATAGTACGTTAAGAGCATCTCTATTGAAAATCTCTTATAATGCAATAGTACGTTAAGAGCATCTCTATTGAAAATCTCTTATACTGCAATAGTACGTTAAGAGCATCTCTATTGAAAATCTCTTATAATGCAATAGTACGTTAAGAGCATCTCTATTGAAAATCTCTTATAATGCAATAGTACGTTAAGAGCATCTCTATTGAAAATCTCTTATACTGCAATAGTACGTTAAGAGCATCTCTATTGAAAATCTCTTATACTGCAATAGTACGTTAAGAGCATCTCTATTGAAAATCTCTTATAATGCAATAGTACGTTAAGAGCATCTCTATTGAAAATCTCTTATAATGCAATAGTACGTTAAGAGCATCTCTATTGAAAATCTCTTATAATGCAATAGTACGTTAAGAGCATCTCTATTGAAAATCTCTTATAATGCAATAGTACGTTAAGAGCATCTCTATTGAAAATCTCTTATAATGCAATAGTACGTTAAGAGCATCTCTATTGAAAATCTCTTATAATGCAATAGTACGTTAAGAGCATCTCTATTGAAAATCTCTTATAATGCAATAGTACGTTAAGAGCATCTCTATTGAAAATCTCTTATAATGCAATAGTACGTTAAGAGCATTTCTATTGAAAATCTCTTATAATGCAATAGTACGTTAAGAGCATCTCTATTGAAAATCTCTTATAATGCAATAGTACGTTAAGAGCATCTCTATTGAAAATCTCTTATACTGCAATAGTACGTTAAGAGCATCTCTATTGAAAATCTCTTATAATGCAATAGTACGTTAAGAGCATCTCTATTGAAAATCTCTTATACTGCAATAGTACGTTAAGAGCATCTCTATTGAAAATCTCTTATAATGCAATAGTACGTTAAGAGCATCTCTATTGAAAATCTCTTATAATGCAATAGTACGTTAAGAGCATCTCTATTGAAAATCTCTTATAATGCAATAGTACGTTAAGAGCATCTCTATTGAAAATCTCTTATAATGCAATAGTACGTTAAGAGCATCTCTATTGAAAATCTCTTATACTGCAATAGTACGTTAAGAGCATCTCTATTGAAAATCTCTTATAATGCAATAGTACGTTAAGAGCATCTCTATTGAAAATCTCTTATAATGCAATAGTACATTAAGAGCATCTCTATTGAAAATCTCTTATAATGCAATAGTACGTTAAGAGCATCTCTATTGAAAATCTCTTATAATGCAATAGTACGTTAAGAGCATCTCTATTGAAAATCTCTTATAATGCAATAGTACGTTAAGAGCATCTCTATTGAAAATCTCTTATAATGCAATAGTACGTTAAGAGCATCTCTATTGAAAATCTCTTATACTGCAATAGTACGTTAAGAGCATCTCTATTGAAAATCTCTTATAATGCAATAGTACGTTAAGAGCATCTCTATTGAAAATCTCTTATACTGCAATAGTACGTTAAGAGCATCTCTATTGAAAATCTCTTATAATGCAATAGTACGTTAAGAGCATCTCTATTGAAAATCTCTTATAATGCAATAGTACGTTAAGAGCATTTCTATTGAAAATCTCTTATAATGCAATAGTACGTTAAGAGCATCTCTATTGAAAATCTCTTATAATGCAATAGTACGTTAAGAGCATCTCTATTGAAAATCTCTTATACTGCAATAGTACGTTAAGAGCATCTCTATTGAAAATCTCTTATAATGCAATAGTACGTTAAGAGCATCTCTATTGAAAATCTCTTATAATGCAATAGTACGTTAAGAGCATCTCTATTGAAAATCTCTTATACTGCAATAGTACGTTAAGAGCATCTCTATTGAAAATCTCTTATAATGCAATAGTACGTTAAGAGCATCTCTATTGAAAATCTCTTATAATGCAATAGTACGTTAAGAGCATCTCTATTGAAAATCTCTTATAATGCAATAGTACGTTAAGAGCATCTCTATTGAAAATCTCTTATAATGCAATAGTACGTTAAGAGCATCTCTATTGAAAATCTCTTATACTGCAATAGTACGTTAAGAGCATCTCTATTGAAAATCTCTTATAATGCAATAGTACGTTAAGAGCATCTCTATTGAAAATCTCTTATACTGCAATAGTACGTTAAGAGCATCTCTATTGAAAATCTCTTATAATGCAATAGTACGTTAAGAGCATCTCTATTGAAAATCTCTTATAATGCAATAGTACGTTAAGAGCATCTCTATTGAAAATCTCTTATAATGCAATAGTACGTTAAGAGCATCTCTATTGAAAATCTCTTATAATGCAATAGTACGTTAAGAGCATCTCTATTGAAAATCTCTTATAATGCAATAGTACGTTAAGAGCATCTCTATTGAAAATCTCTTATACTGCAATAGTACGTTAAGAGCATCTCTATTGAAAATCTCTTATAATGCAATAGTACGTTAAGAGCATCTCTATTGAAAATCTCTTATACTGCAATAGTACGTTAAGAGCATCTCTATTGAAAATCTCTTATAATGCAATAGTACGTTAAGAGCATCTCTATTGAAAATCTCTTATAATGCAATAGTACGTTAAGAGCATCTCTATTGAAAATCTCTTATAATGCAATAGTACGTTAAGAGCATCTCTATTGAAAATCTCTTATAATGCAATAGTACGTTAAGAGCATCTCTATTGAAAATCTCTTATAATGCAATAGTACGTTAAGAGCATCTCTATTGAAAATCTCTTATAATGCAATAGTACGTTAAGAGCATCTCTATTGAAAATCTCTTATAATGCAATAGTACGTTAAGAGCATCTCTATTGAAAATCTCTTATACTGCAATAGTACGTTAAGAGCATCTCTATTGAAAATCTCTTATAATGCAATAGTACGTTAAGAGCATCTCTATTGAAAATCTCTTATACTGCAATAGTACGTTAAGAGCATCTCTATTGAAAATCTCTTATAATGCAATAGTACGTTAAGAGCATCTCTATTGAAAATCTCTTATAATGCAATAGTACGTTAAGAGCATCTCTATTGAAAATCTCTTATAATGCAATAGTACTTTAAGAGCATCTCTATTGAAAATCTCTTATACTGCAATAGTACGTTAAGAGCATCTCTATTGAAAATCTCTTATAATGCAATAGTACGTTAAGAGCATCTCTATTGAAAATCTCTTATACTGCAATAGTACGTTAAGAGCATCTCTATTGAAAATCTCTTATAATGCAATAGTACGTTAAGAGCATCTCTATTGAAAATCTCTTATAATGCAATAGTACGTTAAGAGCATCTCTATTGAAAATCTCTTATAATGCAATAGTACGTTAAGAGCATCTCTATTGAAAATCTCTTATAATGCAATAGTACGTTAAGAGCATCTCTATTGAAACTCTCTTATACTGCAATAGTACGTTAAGAGCATCTCTATTGAAAATCTCTTATAATGCAATAGTACGTTAAGAGCATCTCTATTGAAAATCTCTTATAATGCAATAGTACGTTAAGAGCATCTCTATTGAAAATCTCTTATAATGCAATAGTACGTTAAGAGCATCTCTATTGAAAATCTCTTATAATGCAATAGTACGTTAAGAGCATCTCTATTGAAAATCTCTTATAATGCAATAGTACGTTAAGAGCATCTCTATTGAAAATCTCTTATACTGCAATAGTACGTTAAGAGCATCTCTATTGAAAATCTCTTATACTGCAATAGTACGTTAAGAGCATCTCTATTGAAAATCTCTTATAATGCAATAGTACGTTAAGAGCATCTCTATTGAAAATCTCTTATACTGCAATAGTACGTTAAGAGCATCTCTATTGAAAATCTCTTATAATGCAATAGTACGTTAAGAGCATCTCTATTGGAAATCCCTTATAATGCAATAGTACGTTAAGAGCATCTCTATTGAAAATCTCTTATAATGCAATAGTACGTTAAGAGCATCTCTATTGAAAATCTCTTATAATGCAATAGTACGTTAAGAGCATCTCTATTGAAAATCTCTTATAATGCAATAGTACGTTAAGAGCATCTCTATTGAAAATCTCTTATACTGCAATAGTACGTTAAGAGCATCTCTATTGAAAATCTCTTATAATGCAATAGTACGTTAAGAGCATCTCTATTGAAAATCTCTTATACTGCAATAGTACGTTAAGAGCATCTCTATTGAAAATCTCTTATAATGCAATAGTACGTTAAGAGCATCTCTATTGAAAATCTCTTATAATGCAATAGTACGTTAAGAGCATCTCTATTGAAAATCTCTTATAATGCAATAGTACTTTAAGAGCATCTCTATTGAAAATCTCTTATACTGCAATAGTACGTTAAGAGCATCTCTATTGAAAATCTCTTATAATGCAATAGTACGTTAAGAGCATCTCTATTGAAAATCTCTTATACTGCAATAGTACGTTAAGAGCATCTCTATTGAAAATCTCTTATAATGCAATAGTACGTTAAGAGCATCTCTATTGAAAATCTCTTATAATGCAATAGTACATTAAGAGCATCTCTATTGAAAATCTCTTATAATGCAATAGTACGTTAAGAGCATCTCTATTGAAAATCTCTTATAATGCAATAGTACATTAAGAGCATCTCTATTGAAAAGCTCTTGTAGTTCTATTGCCATATGTACTAAAAGCTGTTCACATGCAAAAAATATTAGTACAATCAATTTCAAAGTTGAAGTTGCTATTCTGTATGGGACAATGCCTAAAATCATTTAAGATGTGAAGTATGAACCTGCTTTAGTATGGGCAAAACCGGACCCAATTCAGTTGGCATTTCGATGTAATTCGCATCTACCAAGTATTCTTGCTGTTTTCAAGTAAACAGTTTCAATTGAAATTATATGGAAGAACTCTGTAGTAAAACATGACTTCTATTAAATTCGTTTGTAAAAAAACTTGTTTTTACCTTGAGTTTAAATTCGCGGTTAATTTCTCTGTCAATTCTTCCTGGACGATCAACGTAAATTGTGCCAGTGTTGCTGTCAATCTTAAAAAGACGGCTGCGCGGGCCTTTCAGACTGAACTTGATTTGCCGGTTTTTGTTCGTTACATCATGGTCGATCACAGTCAAATTCTTGGACTGTAAGCGAATAAAAAACAATAATTATTTTTGCTCCAAGTTTTAAATCTTTTGTGTGGATTATTTTCTATAGAAATTCATTAAAATATAATGTTTTCTTTTGTTTTAGAAAGTGAAATAATCTTAAATCAAGATAATAATAACATTACAAAAAAACTAAACAAAAAGAAATGGCATTTAAATTGATTCAGTCTAAGTTAAATCAGTGGTTCTTAACAGGTTTGAGAACAAAGGAACTTGAACAATTTTCTGGGGAGGCACAAATAAAGTAAAGGTTTTTTTCTATCCCCGATCTTATAGCATTAGAAAACTATCCCTCATGACAGGACGCTATTCTGTCGCCAGTTACACTTCCCAGCAAGGCTGGCACCCCTTTATACACCTGCGTGGAATGTTTTCTTACAACAGCTATTATTCCCAAATGGTCATTCTATTAAGTATTAAGCATTCTTTTCTAACCATGTACGATTAATTTTTAATGGGTAAACGTTAAGGGAAGAGAGAAAAGAAATGACAAATATAATTCGTTGCAATAAGTCATTGAATTGTACTGGTTTCAAAATCACTTCACAGTAGTAAACAATTGCTAGCATATCACTTCTGTACCCAGAATAACTCTCCCAAAAAATAAAACCTACAGTCTCTAAATACAAGTAGGTCTAAAAACGATGTTGTATATTGGGTAACAATGGGAGGAGGGGGCTCGTGTCACAAGAGAGAAGTGAGAAACCCGAACGTTCTCTTTCCCAAACTAGAGATGTAGCGAACGCCTCCAGTGTGCGTGAACCACAACCACCCCTGACATGGCGAGAGGGAAGTTTAATACATATTAATGGCGATTTGATGTCACGGTTCACAGAATGTTTTGCACGGCCAGAGTTAAATAAATAAGTCAATTCTTGTTGTGTTGTATTTTACAACACAAGGGCAAGCCGATAACACAACGAAAGAAGACGCTGATTTCATCGTCACGTTTATAAACCAAAGACGTTGGGGGGAAAAAACAGAAGCAAACGTCTAAATGTTCGCATGTGAAAAGTCTTTCAAAAAGCAAATTTCAAAACACTGTTGTTTACCGCAAACAAGGCATATTGTCACGAAAACGTAAGGAGCTATTGTGATATTTTTAGAGAGGCAACCTAGGTGGGGAGCTGGACAGCACATTACATTTACATTTCTGCATGTTGGTACAGTCAGGGAAACAAGGAGCAGGAAGGCAATCGGTCCAACGAAAGAAGCTATCAGAGTAGAAAAACTTCCGGTATCTAGGGACCTCTACAGTGAAGGGGGGGCATATTACTGCTAGTCGGATGGGTCGGTGCCACTATAACCCTGGAACTGTTTGACTCCGTCATTGTATTAAGTCACTTTAGATGGCATGCATACCAGTCGAGGATACGTCTTCGACAATCAGTCCGGCAAAATCTGGGACACTGTGACGGCGGTGGCCTTTCTCTGTCGAGCTAAGGTATGGTACTACGCTGTCCTAGAGGTCAATCCTCTTTGGCTTTAATTCTCTCTTCAAGAAGGGGTTAGTTTATTGCTAATCGCCTGAGGCGTTCCTATTGAGGAATGCCGACGAGGCTGCTAAAGTATTTTTGTGGGCCAGAGTGCACCGCTTCTTGTGTGCTGGATTTTCAATCTCCACCTTCCAGACTTTTGTCACATCTTCCTGCGATGAGAGGGGGGTAAATATCACTGCTGAACCATCAGAATGAATGTTGTGGGAGTAAAACAAGGTTTCTATATATCTGCATTAAAACAAGGTTTCTATATATCTGCATTAAAACAAGGTTTCTATATATCTGCATTAAAACAAGGTTTCTATATATCTGCATTAAAACAAGGTTTCTATATATCTGCATTAAAACAAGGTTTCTATATATCTGCATTAAAACAAGGTTTCTATATATCTGCATTAAAACAAGGTTTCTATATATCTGCATTAAAACAAGGTTTCTATATATCTGCATTAAAACAAGGTTTCTATATATCTGCATTAAAACAAGGTTTCTATATATCTGCATTAAAACAAGGTTTCTATATATCTGCATTAAAACAAGGTTTCTATATATCTGCATTAAAACAAGGTTTCTATATATCTGCATTAAAACAAGGTTTCTATATATCTGCATTAAAACAAGGTTTCTATATATCTGCATTAAAACAGGTCTCTATATATCTGCATTAAAACAGGTTTCTATATATCTGCATTGGTGACACAACTTTTACTCCGTCCAATTCTTCAATCTTTTTGCTGGTCTGTCAGATTTGCATGAAGGGTTGCAGATTTGAGTCTTTCGGTGAAGTTTAAATTCATAGCTAACAAATCATTATTTTAACACAGTGCACCAACTTGTCGCTCAACCTAGTGTTTAACATACACAAAGCTGAAACAAACATGGATTAAGCTGAGCTACGACTGCCTCATTCGGCATTGGAAGTGATTTGGTGTGTTGCCTGACTTAGCTGGTGTTCAATTTATATGTACTAACTGTGTGTTTGTGTAAAAAAACATGTTTTGATCAAAAAAGGTTTTTGTTGTAACTATGCATCAGCATAATTGCAACAAATTTGGTATGAAAAGTTTAAGAACCACTGAACGAGATATTTTTGTAATTATAATGAGAGTATAACATTTCTGATATATAATATCACATATGGAAGGGAAAAAAAACATCTTTCAACAAGAGAACATGTAACAAAATGTTTGGTAATTCTGAAAAAGAAAAAAGATAAAAATGCAGAAAAGTAATTTAAAAGAAAAAAACATTTGTTATAAAAGCTGTGAAAGCAACGAAACATCAAATAAAACGATCAATAAAACGAAACGTTTCAAAATAATTGAATGCAAAAAAATATAAATTAATATTTTTTGTGATCAATTGCATGACAAGTAACTGGACAAAAGATCAAGACATGAGCGCGAACAAGTTAATTAATTTCCTAAATATTCTAAATTACTGTCTGGCTACAAAACCTTGCTAGAATTACAGAGACAGTTTATCGCATATAAATGTATACATTAGTTTTGCTTGTTATTGTTTTGCCGATAAAGACAAATGAACGAATTCAGATACCTACAGTGAAGCATTTCCTAAATGCTTGAGGGAGTCGCCCCCTATATGAGAAGCGGCTATATTTTTATTTATAAAATATAATTAACCACAAATAACAAACAGAAATAATATATACAATTATGTGCGATAAAATGTCCCTGTAATTCTGACGGTAAAGGTGTTGAACAGCAAAGCTGTATGATGGCCAAACGTGCGTCCATGGATAATCATATCAGATACTTCTGATTTGCGTGAAATTTAAAAAATAAGTATATACCCCCAAACTTCAGAGGGGTTTTAAAGAGCATATTATGGGTACCACCTCCCATTTGAAAATAACATTTTTTCAGATTTCCATTAAATTTGATCCATATTCATTAGACACCAATTAAGCAAAATTCCCCGAATTTCAATTTATTTTTAAGACCACATAAGCTTTCAATTTATTTTTAAGACCACATAAGCTTTCAATTTATTTTTAAGACCACATAAGCTTTCAATTTATTTTTAAGACCACTTAAATGTTAGACATCTTCTAGAATCAAAACCATTAATGTATTTTGATCAAATTTGGAATAAGGATTCTAGACATATGGTTTAGTAGCATTATATCTTAAATCGTAAATGGATATGAAACTGGTGAATATTGTTCTGTTTCGGGAATTAATTTTACTCGTTCTGGAACGGGTATTCTTCTAGTATATATATATATATATATATATATATATATATATATATATATATATATATATATATATATATATATATATATATAAACAGTCCTAAAATATATTCTTTCGATGCATCAAGACCAACCTTCAGTGATGCACTGACTTCATTGTCCATTTCGAGTACATTCACATCATATCGGACACGCTTTGACCTGAGATCATTTTGACCTTGTAATAAAATTATAATTTGACAGAAAAAAAATCGACTCTTAAGATATAATAACTTCAGTTAGCCAATGAAAACGCTCCATTTACCCCTCCCCCCTCCTCTATAATTCAATTACATTATAAAGTCCAGATATTTCATCATTCAGAAAGCACTAAAATAATATTATTTAATGAAGAGAATTAAATTGAAAGCAATGCAAACATACACGTTGGTAAAGCTCATATTGTCGTCAATAATTTATACCTGGTATCGGAATTTAGATTTTTCCAGAAAACATGAAAAGAAAACTTGTTCAAGAAAATTTCGGCTCTTTCCTGAAAACGAGAAAGGTGATGGAGTCGACACTCGCATGCTAAGAGTGACTTTGAATGCCGCTTGGATACATTCTCTGACCAATAGGTGATTGTTTGGAAACGTTTGTCCCAATGTCAGACATTAAAGAGCAGAGAGAGCGACACAGGGAGAGAAAGAGAGAGAAAGAGAGAGAAAGAGAGAGAGAGTGAGAGAGAGAGTGAGAGAGAGACAGACAGAGACAGACAGAAAGAGAGAGAAAGAGAGAGACAGAGAGAGATTCGCAGGACATTAGTGGAGAGCTTGTAGAGAAATAAGCAATATCACAGAATGACAAATTCTATGCATAGATAAATGTCTCAATTTCATTGACAACTTGTTACAACAACCAAAAGTAAAGAGTTAAGAGATGAGAACGTTCTAAGTGAAGAAAGCGTTGTTTTATCTGTAAGAAAAAGAAGAAGTTGAGAAGACGTTTGTTTCAGATTGTGTGCGGCAGTGTGTAAGTTCAGAAGACTAGTCCGGCGTTGTATGTATGCATGTTTGCACTTTGTTTAGTCAGTGTATGTGTGAAATTATGAGTGAGTGAGTTTGTGAACGTTTCCTGTTGTGTGTGCCGAGAGCCTTCAGCCTAGTGACCAAGGCTAGTTTTAGGTTTGTCTGCAAGATGTTTAGTATCGGTGCTATGGGAACGACTGACAAGAGTTTGTGGTGAATAGCCAGTACCCGGTTTCAGAGA
Source organism: Sepiola atlantica (assembly GCA_963556195.1). NCBI lineage: Eukaryota > Metazoa > Mollusca > Cephalopoda > Sepiida > Sepiolidae > Sepiola > Sepiola atlantica. Next base: position 136,932,400 of record OY744527.1, on the reverse strand, counting down.
CATTTTTGAATTAAATGTGGGTGTATTATTCTGGAATTTGGTTGAGATCCAATTTCAGTTTTCAATCAAATGTATTTTATAAAAATAATTATGCTGCTGTTATCTGCTGAATTCCATAAGTTAACGACGAGATTTTGTTTGTGAAGTTCTTTTGTAAGAGAACCCACACAAAGAAGAGCGAGCAGAGGATGACGTGCCAAAACCTAGATCAAGATTTGTGATGTTATAAATTGCAACCACTCTGTCCTGCTAACTATAATGCACAACAGAATTGAAGAATTATGCGATTATATATAATTATAGATAATTATAGTATATTTATATTTAGAATATATTAATGAAAGTTAGGTTTATATCTTGAAAAAAGATTATACTAATGAGTCACTACTTACCAAGGCTAAAAGCCACTTGAGGATAAGGGTTAATGATATTGTCAGTCGGATGATGAACAATACTATGAGAGGATTATAAATAATGGGTTGACTGGCCAGAATTTGATTATATAAGAGGGTGGCACGACAAGTATTTATTGACATTGGACTTGAAGACAACAATGTTGTAGTCACCGGTCCATGACAATGTGTTCCAAACAGGGAGTTCTTGGAAGGAAACTCTGTTCATGGAAGTCCCGTTTGGATTTTGGTAGTTTTCTGAAGTGGTGGTTGCTAGACAAGTTCTTGCTGTGAATGTTTTTACAGGGGGAGGAGAAACCAGAGACTGATAGTAACTATAGAAATATTTATATTTTTAGTTTAATGATTGTAACACAATTTTTCAGCCTTTTCGCCCATTGAAAACATTAGTAAGCATTATTGATATGAACTTTTACATTTTAGGCCAGTAAGAAAACAACATTGAAGCAAATGCATGTCACATTTTTGGAATATCCCATTTTCAAGAAGGGAATTTCAAAGAAAACTGATCGATAAAATAAAATATAGATAATACAAATTATAATTGAATTCGAAAACATAAATCAAAACCTTTATTAATTGCAAATACTAAATGATAAAAACCAAAGAACTAAGAAACATAAATAAAAAAGTTTACCATTTTGTAATTTCAAACATCGAAAATAAGTTTTGTTAGTGTTAATATTAAAACAAAACAATGAAGTGAAAATTTATTCAAAAGATAGAAGCATGCATCATTCTTCATGCACGCGTAAAGAGAATCGTCCTTAAAACTGGGGTCTTCAACATAGTCACTGCTGCCCTTTTGTAGACGCCATTTGCAAGTTTATATGAGTAGTTATACCATTAGCCATATATAAAAAAATGTCATTCTAATATTAAAACTTGGATTCTTGGAACAACAAAGGGCATGAAAAAAAAAAGTTTTCCATTTGTTTAGTAGAACAACTGAACCATAATACTTGACTTGTCTTGAATCATCTATTAATTGATGGTGAAACATTTGCAACTTTTGTGCGCCACGTTCACTCATTGCGGTCAGAAACTCCAATCCTGAGAGGCCAGTGTCCCCCAGAAGAGTTTTGATCGTAATATGAGGTCTCTCAGACCGTCGCTTGATCTCTGGGGAGCATAGGAGAAACTTTCCAGCAGATTCGTCATGTCAGAATACTTATCCAGCTAGCACGAAAAGTCGGTGTTCAGCAACTGCAGATATACATGAAAGGCAACGATACAGCCTTTTGTTTGTTACTCGCGACGATGATGATGTTTTGTAGATGACGTGTAGCATTTTGGTGTACGATACATCGTGGATCATACACCACAATGCTACACGTCGTCTACCACATAATACTCACCTTTTGCTTTTAAACTTTAATTCAAGCTGATTTTCTATTCGTTAGGCTTCAAAAGTATTTTCGAATTTAGAAGAGTTACGATAATACAAAGAAGTCAGTCATTTATATCTAATTTTAATGTATTATTAATAGATTAAAAAATGATTGACGTGTGTTAACTTTACAGTAACTCTTTAAAAGTAATTTTGTAGCCTTTAAGCTAACGAATATAAAATAATTTCTGGCTTGCATTAAAGTTTAAACAAATATATGTATAGGGTTCGCCATAAGTAACTCTATATTTTCATTTGCTTATAACTTTGTTGATACTTAAGTATATTTTCTATTTCCTGTGTCATTTGAAAACAGAAATCGTATATTTTATTTTTTATAGTGTGATAGTGATATACCCTATTTCATGAATATATGGACTCTTCCAGGCACAGTTTTTGTTGCTCAGAGACGTTGACTGGAAGATACCAGTCGAGGATCCGTTCTCAACAATCAGTCCGGCAGAAACTGGGCCATTTTGGGTGGACTTTTATTTGTTGGGCTGAAGTATTGGTCCTGGATAGTCCTATGAGGTCCACCCTCCCAGGCCTTGTCTCCCCTTTTTGGGTTGGAATAAGTTTCTTTCTTACTGCCGAGGAATGCTGACGGAGTTGCCAGGCAATTTTTAATAGGCCAGAGTGCCCCTTCTTTAGGGGTGCTGGCTTGATTTCCCCCACCTTCCGGCCTTGTGCCACATCTTCCTGGGATGGGAAGTAAATACCCAGTCCTGGAGCAGTCTTTCTGTAACATACTATTCTATACTCATGTAAATACACACTATTGTAAATACAGTGTGTTTTATTTATTATCGGCTCGTCAAAGTCACAACATTATTTGATAAACATTTTAATATAACTTTTATTCAATTTCTATTTTTCTTATTACACTTGCATATTTCTTACACGTTACATTTATCGTGTTCAAATAAAATTACATAATTACTTATGGCGGACCCTGTATAACTAAGTGTGATGGTTAATTTGTTTACCTAGATCAACGAAAACATAAATTTTCTCGTGCACCTCTGTTGTAACAATGAACCAAAATTTGTTATTTTTGAAGTTGATGGACAAAGTTTTGAGATTTACAGAACACGCAATACGTTTACACTTATATCCGTTGTAATCATTGAACTAAGTTTTATTATTAGTTCAATGTCGGATTCACATTCGGATGTTTAGGTGAGCAAAAATTTCAATTCATAGAATAAATACCTAAAATCATTGTTAAAGGCTTATAAATGTCTTAAAATAATTACGAATTTATTGCTAGTTTTTTAATAGAAACAAATATAACATTTTTTACATTCGGCTGGTTATGGTCACATGTTTCAAAGATATATCAAAATGGGCAGTGAGATTTAAAAAAAGGTTGAAAACCCTAGCTTTAAGACATCAGTTAGTAATGTATTTCTTGGCAGAATTCACAAATATTGCCTTAAATATATATTGTCAAAATTGGTAGATAAATAGACAAAAAATTGTCAATATAATTGGTTTGCAATTGTAATTTCATTATTTTTAGACTTTTCAAAGAAAACTTTTGTTTTCACGTGTTTCAAAAACAAAACAAAAATAGACCAACAATGAAACATGTTGAACACATGAAAAAGGATAATAGTACAAAAAAAAGGAAATACATTGATTTCAATAATAATAATGGATTATTATTATTATTATTATTATTATTATTATTATTATTATTATTATAATAATAATAATAATAATAATAATAATAATAATAATAATCCAAGAGAACTGAAACTACCAGAAATCTCATAATGCTTCTATTACGTAGTTTTCATTAATGAATTACATAATGAATAACGATATATTATTCTCGTTATTCACACGTTATTTTGTATCTATATTTGAAAACATAAAATTATTTAAGACTTCAAATTGCCCAAGTTTATCTTCAATACTCTGATGATGACTTAAGTCGAAACCTGGATATAAATAAATAAACACAATCGGATGCTTCCTGTATTTTTACTTCCAGGAACTGCGGAAAAATAGTTAAATGCTTGTAAAAGGGAGTATCAAGTTGAAGTTTGCGGTTCAATACTTACAGAATTCAAAGTATATTAAAATATAAATATTTATAAATCCAACGACTTTTATATGTTGCATATTTTTCCTTAGATAAAGTAAACAAATAAATTTTACATTTATCTCATCTAAGATTCGTCAGAATTTAACTGTGAAACACATTTCAAAAACATAAAGTCAAACGAAAAATCATCGGGAGAACTGATCGTCCATTCTGTTTGGACAATCAGCTAATTAAAAACATGTGCGAAATATAAAAGTTGTTTGATTTATGAATATATTGCCATGTGAATCCTTACTATCCACAACAAAATATCTTGCATATATTTTGTAAAACCATTGAGCTAAACTGTATGAGAGATTATCAGTATAAAAAGTGATTATATAATCAAACCAAAATATCAAAATAAAAAAATGTCAATATAAAGAAGGATAATTCTGCTTGATGCGCGTTTTGTATAGAACAAAGTTTATGACAAGTTATATGAAAGTATTATGAATACCGACCTTTTTCGGTCGATCACAGGTTTTAGAAAGGCTTGCAAAGGTTGACATAAATGTATTATCTGGTTTTGGGGTTTATCCTATATTCATATAATACATATGTGAAGATTTATGGACTTGCTAGTATTTTATTCGACTCAGAAAACAATTATATACAAAAATATCGTTCATTTTACCTGAATATAACATGTGATAATGTTTAAAAATAACTATTTCTTGTCATATGCGTTCCAAGTTTACCCTCTTCCCCCCAACACACCTTTCAATCTCACCCCTCAAGTGCTCCCCTCCACTTTCTCAATTATACACGCCACTGTATATATATATATATATATATATATATATATATATATATATATATATATATATATATATATGTATGATCTATATGCATATGTAATATTTTTCCCATCAGAGAATATTTCCTCCTCCCCCCTCATTTCCTCTTCCTTCTCCTCGCTTACCAATTCTACTTTCTGCTTCAAAATGGGGATACGGTCATCTTCGACTACGCTTCCTCGGTATTCCAATCCATGATTGAAGTGAGGAGCGTTATCATTAAGATCTCTGATTGTGATAATGACACTTGTCGTTGCTGTGTAGGCCGGAATGCCATTATCGTTTACCATAACGAGAAATTTGAAGAGTTCCGTTTCTTCACGATCAATGTTATTGTTCGTTCTTATTTCGCCACTCAGGGGATGAACAGAAAACGGGACTGAAAGGAGAAATCGAAAAACAAAAAAATAACAAAATGATCAATGATAAAAGAGAAACAAATACTATTGCGACTACGAAATATGTACTTACCTACCTCATGCTCGAAACTGGTGCTAATTATAATAAAAGTGGTGGTCATGCTCTCCTTCTGTCACAAGAAACAATGGATATCCCCTGAAAGAACACCTGCGCAATAAGGAGTTTATAGTGAAGCAAGGGTTGTGCAAATATCTAACAACTCAACCCTGGTTTCTGTTGTTTGTACCAATTGAGACAGTCTGAGCCATTTTAGAGTCAGTTTCTTGCTTCTGCCGGGCTGAGATATAGATCTGTGCAATATTACGACGTCTACCTTTCAAGGCTTTATCTTCTCGTGTTTTGAGAAGAGGTTAGTGTATTACTAAACGCTTGAAGCGACACTACTGGGATATTCCGACAGGGCTGCTCAAGCATTTTTTTATGAGCTAGAATGCACTGCTTCTTGTGCGTTTGTTTTTTAATCTCCACCTCTCGACCCTGTGTCACATGTTCCCACGGTGAGAGAGAGAGAGGTAAATATCATTTCTAACAACACTTTCAGTGCCAGTAATAAATATTGGTGTTATCTTAGAATTCTCCTTTTCCTAGACTAATAATACGAATACTTAAATAAATGCTGTGCTTCTTTTTTCACTTTCTCACGCAACTTAAATACTACGGGTGTAAGTTAATACTGCTGTATATTGAGGTGGCCTTGAATGGGGCAGAAATAGAAAGTAAGTTGTCAAGGACTCAAGAGTTCACGAGTGACAGACGAGGAAGAAAAAAGACAAAACGGAACTATCAGTTCGTTTCGTGATAGAATATGTAAAAAGATGGAACGAATGCACATGTACAAATATAGCTTTAAAAATAGCCAGTAACAAACTTTGCCCCTCTCTCTCTCCGTCTTTGCCAACATGATTTGTCTGAAATAAATGTATTTTGGAACAAACATCTTCATTTCTTAAGTCTTATCTCTTCATCTCATGTGACAAATCATCATCATCATCATCATCATCATCATCATCATCATCATCATCATCATCATCATCATCATCATCCGTTATAAATATACCACCACCATCACCACCACCACCACCACCATCATATGTTATAAATATAGTCCACATTTGGACTCCTTACACCTAACAGATTTTTTCAAAATTTATAATGATCCGGTCATTAGTTTAGGAGTTGATCCTGCACATAAAATACATGTAAATAAACATATACACACACCTAACTTTAAATGAATAGAGATAAAGAGTATTGACAGAACAAAGGGAGATAATTAATTAGTGGAATAGTTGATTATGTAACACTATTAATATGTATCCATCAGATTATATCTCGAACGATTAACACATTCTCGCACACGCAGTATATTAAATAACTATTCTTATCTATATAATAAAATTATCAGACAACTTATCGTCTGTCTGTAGAAATTCATGTTCAAATGTTATTTTTAAAATGAACTTTTAAAAAACTATGTTATAAAATTAAATCATTTGATTCAGTTAATGTAATGATCAAACCAGTCGGTTAAATGTCACAAAAATCCGATTTCAAAAGAGGGAAAAAGGACTGGCATGTATTATATGTTTAAAACAACGGCTTTTTTTAATGACATCATTGCATTATTTTTCTACAATTGAAACATTTTCTTACAAGAAATTAAGAGAAAAAGCAAAAAAGAAAGCACGGAGGGGGGGGGGTAGAGTTACAATAATCAGAATAACAAAAAAAGAAAGTGAAAAGACCCCGAGCAATGCCGGGTCGATACAGCTAGTCGTACCTGTTTTATCGACTAACGTAAAGCCTAACTTTTCTCCTCTCACCCGGCCCAAATCCTTGTCGTCTGCTGTCAGTTTGCCAACGTACTGACCAATTTTGCTGCCCTCCGTAATTTGAAAATAGAAACTTTTCTGAACTGAAGGCGGATGGTTGACTGGTACCGAAATAGTCACGTTTGTACTGTTTGAAAGACCAGGGGAGCCGTTGTCCACTGCTTTCACAACTAGGCTATATTCGTTTTTCATTGGTTCTTGGACAAGTCTGTTAGCGATGATAATTTCTCCTGCGGAAAATAAAATGAAGAGAAAATAACTCATTAGACATTCCGTTATACATATATATATATATATATATATATATATATAGAGAGAGAGAGAGAGAGAGAGAGAGAGAGAGAGAAAGAGAAAGAGAGAGAGAGAGAGAGATAGAGAGAGAAAGAGATAGATAGATAGATAGTTTTTAAATAAAATACTTTACATTAGCTCTTTTAGAACCTAAGATCGAACAGTTTATTGTTTTTCTTCAACTAATTTATGATATACACCCACATACCCCCCCCATATATATATATATATATATATATATATATATATATATATGAATAGATGAAAGGATAAAATAATCCGACGGTATGAAACTAAAATGGAATAAGCGGAAGAGCTAAAAAGCTCAACGTTTCACCCAAATGGGCTTTGTCAAGAGCGAACGAAAAAATGCAAAAAATGACAAAAGACGAGAAAGTCTATACATTATGAGAAATATATATAGTGGTAGGGTTCATATAGAGAGGAAAGATATGTAAATGTGTATAGAGTAAAAAAAAAAAATTTAAAGAAAAAAAATTTGTAACGGGAAAGAAAAAAAAAAAAAAAAAAAAGAAAAAGTAGAAAGGGAGTCTAAAGGAAGACTAATTCAAACCTCAGGGAATCAACCGGTGTCTTGTTTTCATGAATAATTGCTTTTGATAGGTTAGGGGAGATAAAGTAGAATCCTATTCTCTGTTTAATTTTATTTGTGGAAAGGGTTATGAGTGCAGATTCAATTAGTCGGTGTGTTGATTTATTATGTATTATCTTGATTAAACTAGATTTATCAAAGTCAAAACAATGCCCATACTCCATAGTGTGAGCATATAAGGCGTTAAGCGTGTTGTTGGTTTTAATCGCTCTTTTATGCTCATAAATCCGCTTGTCCAGACTACGCTGCGTCTCCCCTATGTAGATCTTATTACAATCTAGACAAGGGATAAAGTATATGCCAAAGCTGATAAATCTACTTTAATCAAGATAAAAGAGAATTTAAGATTCTTTCAAAAAAGCATCCATATAAGTAATGCCAAATGTCATAAAACTAAAAGTCAAACATGCAGAGAAAAAGTTACAACCTTTGTCGGGATCAATTTTAAATTTTCCAAATCCGCCATCTTTAAGAAGATATATAATTCTGTTATTCTGTTGGCTGCAGTCATTGTCAATTGCCACCACCGACCCTATCACTGTTCCTTCTTTAGCAGTTATCGGAACACGGAAGTAATAATTTTCGGTAAATCTGGGAGCATTATCATTAATATCCTGCACTTCAATGTTGATTGTACTCTCTGAGTTGTGACCCTTTCCTCCTTGGTCAGTGGCAATGACCTGTGAAAGTAAACAAAAAAAAGAGAATAAAAAATGAATGAATAACAAATTTAGCAACATTTTCAACTTGAATAATCACTTGAAAAATGAGTTTTTATTGAGATAATAATTCTCTAGTAACTATTTTTGTGACACTATCAGTGTTCGGGTCAAAAGGATCACACCTAAGTATCAGCAAGATCGGCTGGTTTGTGACAGTTTTAGATTTTGCTATGAAAACTTTCAAAGGTTAAACAGAAGTCACCCTCTCGGCTTGCTTATGCTGGTTTGGAGTAGTGACGAGGAGTGTTTGTTTTTGTGTTACAGATTTGTTTGTCGGACAAAAGCAGTTGCCAGCTAAAAATCAACATAGACATTGGATTATTAAATGTAAAGCTCTCAGCCTAATCTCTAACTTAATGCCATGTCATAAGAATGAATGACGACTGCAAACAGATGTTATTTGGTAAACTAAAACATCTAAGATTTAGAGCTGGAAAAAGATTTAGGAATGCATGTTGATAATAGGCTGGCATTCCACTGCGATGCCGATTAATCAGTGAAGAAGTCCAACCTACACTGGGATTAATGAAAAAGGATTTTGCCACCACAGATAGGATAATTATTAAGAAGCTCTTCACCACAATGGTTAGCCCACTATTGGAATACGGAAATGCTTCCAGGATTCACAAATTTGCTGGTGACATCGATAACGTTGAGAAATTAAGTTGTGTTCGACGGGATCTGCCCTATGAAAGGAGATTAGAAGCATTGATACTGCCCTCAATGTATTTTCGATGTGATCGAGGCGACATGATTGAAGTCTCCGAGATTCTGACAGGAAGGAACAAGATGAACCAACAAAAACTACTAAATCTCAACACAACTAGCAGAACAAGGGACACAGCCTCAAGTTCCCCAAGAAGTATGGAAGATTGAACACTAGGAAGTTTTCATTTGGACTCCAGGTAGTCAATATCTAGAATGAACATCCAAAATGGGTTGTCAATGCCAAAGATATCAACGATTTTAAGGGACAACTGGACAAGTATTGGTCGGCTTAACAATATTCCGTCCGACCCACACAGTGACAAGAAGATTAGGCATGGAGCGGGTGTTTTAGGTCTAGCTTTTCACCCGAAGTGAATATGGTGATAGGATGATATGCTATTTATTTATTGTTGTAGTGTATTTGATTTCGGTTGATGGAACCGGTGTTAATGCAAGAATAGATATTCGATACAATAGATATTCGACTTCGAAATCTAGTGGGAGATGATCTCTTCAGCTTATTCACTGCCCCTTTATCACAGAATAGACATTGCAAGTCGTTATCTACTCGATCGTTATTTTCACGGAAGGTGCTCGACTGAGCTCCAATCCTTGGTCCCTCCTTGTAAGACATTCACAGTAAGAACGCGCTTTGCTATCACAACGGAAAAAATCTTTCTTTTCTTCCTCCGTGTGCCTAGCGTCAGCCTGAATTTCCATGTCTGTGGAACACATTATCACGGGACTGATTCTCTGCAGATTACAGCATGGCTTTCTTCAAATCCAATGTCAACACATCTTATTCAGAAGTAATCAAACTTAGTTCATTCCATTAAAAAATTTAAATCCTCTCATGAAGTTCTTTATCTTTCAACTGACAATCATTCCATTTCATTTTACCCTCGAGTAGCTTTTGACCTTGATAAGACTCATTAGTAACCACTTATCAAGGTAAAAAAAAAGCTTGAAAAAGTCTGTAAGCTTGAAAAAGTGATTATTCATGACTTGACTGCACATCTCAACTTGTGATTTATATTCACTGATACTGCAAAGCTTTCTTTAAGTAATGACGCATGGAGCTCTTCATCAAACTCAACTGCACATCCTGATTGGTCTTCATCCTCAAGGGCAAAATTTCTGTTTCTGAACTTTGAAAACCATCTTCTGCGTATCTTTTAATTCTGCTATTTTTCTCTATAAGCTGAGTAAATATTCCGAGTCGCTTATTTGCAGAGTAAGCCATTGTGGAGCTCAAAGCATCATGTGTCTCAAATGCTCCTTCGATATTTCAACAGTTAAATTTTAAATAACTTTTCCTGTAAAATAAAAGGTAGCCAAATACATATGATCTATGATGTATAGAAATATTAGTAAGTTCCATCAGACATTCCCGCTTAGTGTTAATTACAGAGAATTAAAATCCGGACAGAACTTATAGGATGACGTGATAATTAGGGTCTCTGTTATTAGTGAGAGTTTATTTTATATTAATTCATCAATATTCTTTTAGATATAAATGCCACTGCTTTGATTGCATCCTTTATAACTGCGAGCTTGGGGGCGATTCAGATTCAAAAACAGAAAAAGAAAAATAGTTCACGAAAGAAATAGACAATGATTTGCTGGATTCATCGAAGCACAAACAACCAAATGGAATAGTGTGCGATCATAAAAGTAGCATCACAGAAATTTGAAGTGGAACGTCACAACAGAGCAAATATAACCGGAGAGTGATGTCATAAGAAAGAGCTTACCCTTGTGATATTTACAGACTCCCAATGTCATGTGTGCATACATTACCAATGTCATGTGTGCATACATTACCAATGACATGTGTGCATACACTACCAATGTCATGTGTGCATACATTACCAATGTCATGTGTGCATACATTACCAATGTCATGTGTGCATACATTACCAATGTCATGTGTGCATACATTACCAATGTCATGTATGCATACATTACCAATGTCATGTGTGCATACATTACCAATGTCATGTGTGCATACATTACCAATGTCATGTGTGCATACATTACTAATGTCATGTGTGCATACATTACCAATGTCATGTATGCATACATTACTAATGTCATGTATGCATACATTACCAATGTCATGTGTGCATACATTACAAATGTCATGTGTGCATACACTACCAATGTCATGTGTGCATACATTACCAATGTCATGTGTGCATACATTACCAATGTCATGTGTGCATACATTACCAATGTCATGTGTGCATACACTACCAATGTCATGTATGCATACATTACCAATGTCATGTGTGCATACATTACCAATGTCATGTATGCATACATTACTAATGTCATGTATGCATACATTACCAATGTCATGTGTGCATACATTACAAATGTCATGTGTGCATACACTACCAATGTCATGTGTGCATACATTACCAATGTCATGTGTGCATACATTACCAATGTCATGTGTGCATACATTACCAATGTCATGTGTGCATACACTACCAATGTCATGTATGCATACATTACCAATGTCATGTGTGCATACATTACTAATGTCATGTGTGCATACATTACCAATGTCATGTGTGCATACATTACCAATGTCATGTGTGCATACATTACCAATGTCATGTGTGCATACATTACCAATGTCATGTGTGCATACATTACCAATGTCATGTGTACATACATTACCGATGTCATGTGTACATACATTACCAATGTCATGTGTACATACATTACCAATGTCATGTGTGCATACATTACCAATGTCATGTGTACATACATTACCGATGTCATGTGTACATACATTACCAATGTCATGTGTACATACATTACCAATGTCATGTGTGCATACATTACCAATGTCATGTGTACATACATTACCAATGTCATGTGTACATACATTACCAATGTCATGTGTGCATACATTACCAATGTCATGTGTACATACATTACCAATGTCATGTGTGCATACATTACCAATGTCATGTGTGCATACATTACCAATGTCATGTGTGCATACATTACCAATGTCATGTGTGCATACATTACCAATGTCATGTGTGCATACATTACCAATGTCATGTGTGCATACATTACCAATGTCATGTGTACATACATTACCAATGTCATGTGTGCATACATTACCAATGTCATGTGTACATACATTACCGATGTCATGTGTACATACATTACCAATGTCATGTGTACATACATTACCAATGTCATGTGTGCATACATTACCAATGTCATGTGTACATACATTACCAATGTCATGTGTACATACATTACCAATGTCATGTGTGCATACATTACCAATGTCATGTGTACATACATTACCAATGTCATGTGTGCATACATTACCAATGTCATGTGTACATACATTACCAATGTCATGTGTACATACATTACCGATGTCATGTGTGCATACATTTCTGCAAATAAAGACTTGGACTATTGGTCGCTTTAATCCTTCTTGGATTCACAAACGAATATTCAGATGTACTCTCTTCAAGATCAAGTAAATATTAATATTGTTAAACTTTAATTATATATTTTGATTGTCGGTATATATATATATATATATATATATATATATATATATATATATATATATATATATATATATATATATATATATATATATACCAACATTTTAAATAAATATTTATTATTATTACCTACAGATATCGATTTTTCATGCTTATACAATCTTCAGTGTAGGAGATGAGCACAAACCCAGTTTCAAAGTTACCACTGACTTGTAGTCCGGTATTCTACCCCTCGGCCACAATCAATTACACAGAAATTAAGAGAAATTAAACTCTATATGCCAAATCGGCGAACGCACATAGTAAACAGTCGAACAGTGTTCAACAACAACAAAGGGTTGAAACATCGCATTTATGCCACAGTATGGCTGCTTATTATTACATTCTGTAGGATGCACAAATCCTTGTAATAAGGGGGTTATAACAACATTTTAAAGAGAAATATTTATTATTATTACCTACATATACATATGACATTGGTAATATATATATATATATATATATATATATATATATATATATATATACACACAATAAATCAATATTTATTGTTATTACCTAGAGACACCATATTCAGTGTAGGAGATGCTGTCGGTCAAAGGATTTGAACCCAGTTGCAATGTCACCTTTGACTCTGCAGCTCGATAAAGTAGAACTAGTGTCTTCTCCGTTTTATGAGATAGAAAAGCACCCAGAACCGAAATATTAAATGTTTTTTCGATATAAACATGGTTTTCATTCGAGTATGTACACAGAAATAATATTTCCAATCAAGTTCATCAATTACATACTATATGTCTAGACCGATATTTTCATTTTGCTTAGTGATATTTTAGAGAAAGTAGGAGGAGATTTCCCGCATATCATTTATTTTTTTTAGATTATAATCGATTATTTATCTGTCGAAAAAAAAGTATCTATAAAAAAAAATGAATCATGGAAGATGATCAAGTATGAATTAAACATTTAAACAAAAACTATCATACAGAAATTCCTATTCAGTCACCTAAATTATTTAGAGTTGATTTCAGCTTGCTTAATTAATAAATAAGTTTTTTTCCTTCGTTCATTTTGAGTGCATGGTTGTGTGTGGGTGCTTATGTGTGTGTGTGTTGGGGGGAGGGGGGATTACTCCCCAAACGATCCATCATTTTTTATAAAACACAGCCCATGCTTCCACTGCATCTCTATCTGCATTGTTTTTAGCATATCCTCATTGGGTGATATGGTTGTGAAGTCGTTAATCACATTCTTTAGGTTCTCAGATGGTGATGGCATTTCTAGTATCACAAATGGTATGGGAGGTGATTTGTAGACTGGGGTGAAGGTAATTTCTTTGAGCTCAGTGGTTACTACTTCAATGTCATTTTAATCGATCTTTAATGTTGATTTGATGATTGCCCCATTTTTCCTGTTTTTGTTTTTAATGTGGTCTTTCTATGATGGTGGTCATTCCATCCACATGAGTTCTGAGATCTTTAAGTTCATTGTGGATTTCTTATAGAGAGAAAATATCACACTGATGTTCTCTGCAGAGTTTTACAACAAGTTCTTCTTTACTTGCAGATAGTCCTTTAATATTTAGAGATATGATGGCCAATATTGGCCTTGGAGATAGGCGTTGACCTCTCTTCATACTTCAGACTGGTAAGCTACTGGCATTCGTTGAGACATAGAGATAACTTGTCTTTTGGCTCGGCTTCAAAGTGTTTGGTAGAATTAGCAGGTAATGTTACTCTAAACAATAAAGTCGTTGACAATGACAAACGAACGGCTTATCTCAAGGTAGTGTACTGGTTTCACTACTGTGTAACATCTACACCAATGACCAACCAATGAAGCAGAACACTGAGCGGTGCATCTATGCTGACGACCTGAGAAACATCCCAAGCGAGTAGGTTTGAAGCAGTAGAAGCAAACTTCAACTCAGCCCTAGATGAGCTACTTCTCTACTATGAAGGCAACCACCTGCATGCAAACCCTGCAAGGACTCAAGTCTGCTCATTCCATCTCAGGAACCGGGTAGCCAACCGACCTCTTAACATCATGTGGTCTGGAGTACAACTTAAGAACCGCTCCAATTCTGTCTACCTTAGCATAACCCTCTCATTTCAGAAACAAATAAAAAAACACAAAATTCAAAGTCAGCTCCCGGAACAACATCCTAAGGAAACTGATCAACTCCAAGTGGGGAATCACAACACACCCACTAAGATGTACTGCCTTGCTGCTGTGCTATTCATCTGCATTGAACATTATCTGTTGCTTGATCACTGGTTACGTAAGCCATACCAACCTAAACAACCTGCATCTCATCACTGGCATTGCCCCTACAGATGTGGGACAGAAAGTTGCCAACTGAGTAGAGATCACGAAGGCTACCAGTGATGAACGCCATGTCCTTCATATGCATGAACCAACGGCCCAATGACTGAATTCAAGGAGAATCTTCCTCAGCCAAAGTTTGAGAAAAAGACCAGACTACAGCTATGGACCAGAAGGCTAGAGGATAGATTCGCTCCTACTGACATAGAATCCCCTATTCTAAAGAAGATTCTTGTTTGTGGAACATTGCAGATTATGACATGGTCGTCTCCAAATCAAATGTTAGCAATCTTTTCATAATATTCTTCATCTTTCAACTGACAATCATTCCATCCCATTAATGCTTATTCCCGAGTGGTATCTGACCTTTTAAAGTGGTGACTCTTTTTAGTGAAACAAAGAAACAGATGCTTAATCTAAAAAATAACAATAAGAAAGAATGAGACAGTTACAAAAACTAACTCAAATAAAATTCCATGCCAAATGAAAAGAAGAATTATTTTTACTACTTTACCTTTAATTTATAATTGTCTTTGTAGTTACATTGGATATTTGAACGAGATTTCACTCTGATGGATCCTTCCGCTGTGTTCAGTAGGAATAAATCGGAATCATCTCCAACCAAATGGTATACAATGTTTTGGTTTTCTACAGTGACATCTGCATCAGTTGCAATCAGTTCTTGGTTCTGTGGGACAAATAAAACCGTAATGATTGGCAAATGAGGTGAGAGGATGCAGAGGGTAGAGATAGAGTAATGATTAAGGATTATCAGCAGAGACACCGGAATAATTAACGAGCAGAATTCAAATGTCATTCATTAATTAACATTAAGTAACACTTTGAAAGCCTTCGTAAAGACAATTAATCAAATATCATCTTCTTTCAGATATGTTGAGAATAATCAAATTCATGGTTGTACTCATCTTAAAGACGACCTGAATCTTTCAGAAAATTTTTTTTTATTTAATAATAGTTCGTTATATATATATATATATATATATATATATATATATATATATATATATATATATATATATATAGAGAGAGAGAGAGAGAGAGAGAGAGAAGAAAAAAGAGTGATAAATATGCGACGATTGTCCAAATTTATTTCAAATTTCAATTGTTCAATGCAAGGTGCATTCAGTAATAAACTAGTGTTTATTATTCTTTCCTTTGAAAAGCCTTGGCTTAAGGAAAGAATAATAAACACTAGTTTATTACTGAATGCCCCTTGCATTGAACAATTGAAATTTGAAATAAAGTTGGACAATCGTCGCATATTTATCACTCTTTTTTCTTCTATCTCTACAATTGCTCTATCTCGTATATTGAGCTAATCCTCTTCACAATAGGTTCCATCTACTAAAAGTTTTCACTTTGGTTTATATTTGATCCTATATATATATATATATATATATATATATATATGAAAACATTGTTAAAAATAACAGAGATCGTCTGTTTAATTATACCTTTTTTATTTTTTCAATTTTTCTGATGGTCTTTTTCGTATTAAAATAAAAACAATTAATAAATGTTCCATAGGTTTCACGAAGGTTTTCGATTCTTTGTTGAATCATCTTCAGGTGTCAAAAGAAAATGAAGATAAAGCTGGAGAAAGAAGAGAAATTTTTAAAAGACGGCAGAGAAACGCTCAGAGAACGTTTTTTGCATTGTTCCAGGATATTGCTGACTTATATATATATATATACTAGCAGGGCTACCCGGCGTTGCCCGGGGCGATAAAAAACAAAGTAGTAGAAATTAAAGAGTGTGTGTAACATCTTTGTATAAAAACTTCAATCTCTCTTCTTTAGCCGTCTTTCTTTCCCTCCCTCCTTCAAACCTCTATTTTCTCTTTTTCCCATATGATTCTTATCTTGTTTAAATGAGTTAAAAACTTATAATAATGTAATTCACGTAAATTCGTTTCACTAAATATGTATTTTATGTAACTGTAGATTTTCTTAAAGAAATATGCTATGTAAACAAACAAACATTTTGGATGAAAGTTATTAATTATTCTTACATCGTATTTTTGATCCCGAAATAAAATTATATTTTATTTTTTCAAGACTTTAAACTTGAATTTGAATGCAATTACTTAATCGCTGGCGGCCATGTTGTAATTTCCTATAATTTTCTTTCATAAAATAGTAGCAATAGTTTGATTAGCGTTTGTCGCTTATTTAAAAAACAATACTAAAGAACTAAAAATTTAAAGGCGCGTCCCTGGCGCTAAGAAACGTTAAATAAAATTAAAATTATTTCAAAGTATTAGGTAATTAAAATTAAAATATGACTCAGGATTTTCAAATTACTATAAAATATAATGAAAAATAACTGAAAACAGTCCCCCCTGATGAAATACGCTCCAATGGACCCCTAAGGAGTGGGTTTATAGATTTGGGAATACTCTCATCATCTTACTCTGTGAATTTTACATAAGAATACACTTTTATATGTTATGTATATTCTCTTACCTTGTTTAAAAAAAAACTAAATTGTGTTTTTAAACATGAGTTATCGTTCTTCCTTAGCTATCTTCTAACAAATAAATTTCATTATAAACCATGAATTGTTTTATGAATTTGAGGTATTACGTAATTAAATTACAATATGACCCAGCAATTTCAAATTACTATAAAATATAATGAACAATAACTAAAAAGCCCCCCCCCCTGATGAAATATGCCCCAATGGACCCCTAAGGGGTGGGTTTATAGATTCAGGAATACTCTCATCATCTTACTCTGTGAATTTTACATGGGAATACACTTTTATATGTTATGTAAAATTCATTGGCCCGACCCCTAACATTTTCCCCGACGCCCTCCCCCCATCTCTCTAACCCCACCCTCCGAATTTGCTTTTTTACTCTCCTCCAACCCTGAGAAATATTTTAAGTTAACAAAAACAAAAAAAATTTGGTCCGACCCTCTAAAAAGTTTGACCTGACCTCTAACAACTCCCCCCAATCTCTCCAGTGCCCCCAACTTTATTTTACTCTCCTCAAACCCTGAGAAATATTTTAAGTTAACAAAAATAAAATAAGATTTGGCCCGACCTCCTAAAAAGTTTGGCCTGACCCTTAAAAACTTCCCCGCCCCCCCCCCAATCTCTCCAGCCCAGCCACAACTTTTTTTACTCTCCCCCAACCGTGAGAAATATTTTAAGTTAAAAAAAAGAAAAAATTTGGCCCGACCCCTAAAAAGTTCGGCCCGACCCCTAAAATTTTCCCCGACCCCTCAATCTATCCAGCCCCCCCCAACTTGTTTTTCACTCTCCCCCAACCCTGAGAAGTATTTTAGGTAAAAAAAAGAAAAAATTTGGCCCGACCTCTTAAAAGTCAGGCCCGACCCCTAAAATTTCCCCCGACCCCTCAATCTCTCCAGTCCCCCAACTTTTTTTTCACTCACCCACAACCCTGAGAAATATTTTAAGTTCAAAAAAAAAAAAAGAAAACAATTTGTCCCGACCCCTAAAAAGTCGGTCCGACCCCTAAAATTTTCCCCGATCCCTCAATCTACCCAGCCCTCTCAACTTGTTTTTCACTCTCCCACAACCCTGAGAAGTATTTTAAGTTAAAAAAAAAAAAAAAAAAAAAAATTTGGCCCGACCCCATAAAAATCTGGCCCGACCTCTAAAATTTTCCCCGACCCCTAAATCTCTCCAGGCCCCTGCAACATTTTTTTCAATCTCCCACAACCCTGAGAAATATTTTATGTTAAAAAAAAAGAAAACAATTTGGCCTGACCCCTAAAAAATTTTGCCTGACCCCTAAAATTTTCCCGAACCCCCTAATCTCTCCAGCACCCCCAACTTTTTTTCACTCTCCCACAACTCTGAGAAATATTTTAAGTTAAAAAAAAAACAAAAAAAAATTTGGCTCGACCCCTAAAAAATTTGGCCCGATCCCTAAAATTTTCACCGACCACCTAATCTCTCCAGCCCACCCAACTTTTATTTGACTCTCCCACAACTCTGACAAATATTTTAAGTTCAAAAAAAGAAAAAAAGGAAAATTTGGCCCGACCCCTAAAAAATTTTGCCCGACCCCCTAATCTTTCCAGCTCCCCCCCAACTTTTTTCACTCTCCCACAACCCTGAGAAATATTTTAAGTTCAAAAAAAGAAAAAAAAAAATTTTGCCCTAGCCTTAAAAAATTTGGCCCGACCCCTAAAATTTTCCCCGACCCCCTAATCTCTCCAGCCCCCCTCCCCAACTTTTTTTCACTCTCCCACAACCCTGAGAAAAATTTTAAGTTCAAAGAAAAAAAAAAATTTGGCCCGACCCCTAACAAATTTGGCGCAAACCCTAAAATTTTCCCTGCTCCCTAATCTCTCACGCCCCCCTCCCCAACTTTTTTTCACTCTCCCACAACCCTGAGAAATATTTTAAGTTCAAAAAAAGAAAAAAAAAATTTTTGCCCGATCCCTAACAAATTTGGCCCAACCTTAAAAATTTTCCCCAACCCATTAATTTCTCCAGCCCCCCAACTTTTTTTTTACTCTCCCACAACCCTGAGAAATATTTTAAGTTCAAAAAAGAAAAAATTTGTCCGACCCCTAAAAAATTTGGCCTGACCCCCTAATCTCTCCAGTCCCCCCCCCCCAACTTTTTTCACTCTCCCACAACCCTGAGAAATATTTTAAGTTCAAAAAAAGAAAAAGAAAAAATTTGGCCCGACCCCTAAAAAATTTGGCCCGACCCCTAAAATTTTCCCCGACTCACTAATCTCTCCAGCCACCCCCAACTTGTTTTTCACTCTCCCACAACCCTGAGAAATATTTTAAGTTAAAAAACAAAAGAAAAAAAATTTGGCTCGACCCCTAAAAAATTTTGCCTGACCCCTAAAATTTTCCCTGACCCCTTAATCTCTTCAGCCCCCCGCCCCAACTTTTATTTCACTCTCCCACAACCCTGAGAAATATTTTAAGTTCAAGGAAAAAAAAAAAAAATTTGGCCCAAAACACCAATATTTCTAGGGACCGTTAGAAGCACCAACATTTGTTTGAAAATCAAGGAGGCCTCCTGAGCACTACTGAAATCACTCTTACCGGTGGCCAGGTGCGGATGTGATTGAGCACCCCTTGTTTCAGTACACACTCTTAACGTAGCCTTCCTATGATGTTATTGATTTATCCGGACAGAAGTTATGGGATGACCTGATACAACCGGACACAATTTAGGGCAAGACCGGGTACATCCGGCAAGGGATTATGGGATGTTTTCAGTGACTCAGCATTTTTATCGGATTAGTACATAAATACATTAGATTATTTCCAAATTAATACTATTTAACATTGAAAAAAGTCTGATAAATACGGAAAAAATGCTACCCTCTGTCGGAAACTGGTCCGGTGAATCGTTTTTTGCGATTTTGAGATATTATGATCCCAGGATATGTACGGAGCTAAAAATATCAACTTTTTTACATGTCGCCACTTAGTTTTTGAGAGGTAGCTGTACATTACATAAATACATTAGATAATTTCCAAATTAGTACTAATTAACATTGAAAAATAACTGAAAAGGACCCCCCCCCCCCCCCGATGAAATCTGCCCCATGGACCCCTAAGGCGTGGGTTTATAGATTCGGGAATACAACCATCAACTTACTCTGTGAATTTTACATAAGAATACACTTTTATATTGTATCTATATACTCTAACATTTTTTTCTATACACACACACACACACACACACACACACACACACACACACACACACACACACACACACACACACACACACACACACACACACAAACACAAACACACACACAAACACACAAACATAGACATTCAATTTTATATAGAAGATATATACTCATGTTTTTTTTATACAGAAAAATGTGTTTATTGTGGATCACCTATATGATTTTTTTGCTTGCATTGTATTATTAATGTCAAATATATGTATTTCTTTCCTGTATAAATAGCCGATAAAAACTTCATTTTTAATGTGCTTTATCTTGATATTGGGCTTTAGAGAGAAAAAACGAGACACCACGTTTATATAATCGATTAGATAAAATATTAATCTATATACTACTAAAAGTCTATGGGTCTTGTATGTTTGCAATCAGCTTTCAGCTTTCCGGTTTTCAACATCCGGTTGCGCATGCGTAAATAGCATCGTCTTCCAATCTGTTATTCTAATTCCGTTGAACTCCTTTTATTAACGAACGCATGAAATTTTTCATTCTGGAAATGTTTATATCGCTTTAAATATAAAACAATTACATTTAATTTCATCAAATAGTTTTTTTGTTTTCTCCACGGCTAAAAACATTCAACGGCAGGACTTTGTAAAGTCTGTCGCAGTTTCAAAAAAGCTCCACCCTTTTAAAAAACAAAAACAAACAAACAAAACAACAACAATCATTATTAATATCAATAGCGGCGGTGACGAAACCACCTCCCACTTTTCCTCTCACAGATTTCACCACTCCTACTCCCTCTGTTTTCGTTACGTACGCGAGACAGCCGGTTGTACCCCCTTCCTTTCTCACCTGTTCAGTGCATATTTACCTATAAGTATGGCCAACCACTTATAATTCAGTAACTATAATTAAAAAAAAAAACAATTATAATAAACAGAACGACGCATAGAAATCTATCTATATTCTTTTTTAAACAATTACATTAAATTTCATCAAATAGTTTTTTTGTTTTCTCCACAAGTGTCACGCACATACATGAATTCCATAGCTAATATAACAAACTGACCCAACGGGTCACGGGTGGTCTAGTAATTTATAAATATTATTAAAACGAATAACAAAATATTATAATTGTCAAAACTTCCTCATTGGTTCATATAGCCGACGTTTCAGCTAATACGATTTACATGAAATCTGTTGCTAAGGTCGTTGGAAAAATGGTTGGATCATTCTATCGCTCCATGAAGTATCTCACTCCTGATGCAGTCGTCTACCTGCATAAGAGTCAAACACACTCTAAGATGGAGTACTGCTACCAGATCTGGGGAGGTGCTGCACAGAGCATACTTTCCTGCCTTGATAGAGTACAAAACCGACCTCAAAATCTAATGGTAGATTATCTCTTCTCTTCCCTACATCCTCTCTCTTACAGGTTGCTAGTCTTTCTCTACTCTATCGTGTTTTCAGGGTAGGTGCTCGATTGCGCTCCAATCACTCACAGTAAAAACTCTTCTAGCTAGTGGTTACACTGTAAATAATTTTCATTTGTTCCTCTGTGTACCTAAACCTCAATGGAACTTCCATGAGCAAAGTTTCTTTCCAAGAACTGCCCGTCTATGGAACACAATATCATGGGGCTGCTTCTAAGCTGACTGCAAAGTCTAATGTTAACAAATTCTGACCAGTTTCAACCATTGTTACCAATCCTCACGGTGTTGTCTTAACGTTCACTTCACAAACTCATTAACCCTTATCCTCGAGTGGCCTTTGGGCCTTGATAGGCAGAGACTCATTAGTACAACAAAAAAACAAACAAAAAATAAACGACTTTCCCCAGGGTATACATCGTATGTTGCTTAATATTTATTTTTTATTCATAAATTTGGTTCACATCACTTGCCATACTAGAACCTGAGGAAAGTCCCAACTGCACATGTGATCATTACATATGTAAAGCTGAATTTAGTTATTTGCACAACTTTTACATTATATCTCTATTAATAAAGTTCGCTTATTTATAGCAGTGATAATTTTTAATATACAAAATATAAAAACTTCAAATTTCTCATACACTCAGCATGTTCATGCAATACACATAGTAGATCTACTTACTTTGCATATTGATTTACAAAATGACATCTCATTAATTCACTATTCTTTATTAGTGTTTTCTAATTCAATGACTGTTTTCAGATTATCGTTACTACACAGAGTTTTATTTAGACATATGTTTTACATCATAGATAGAAAATCAGTATTTTAAGTGAGAATCGTTTTACCGACTATTTTCAGGTCAATTTATTTCTGGGGGTTGTGATTAAGATACCCTAACCCAAACACACTTCTCTTCATTTGTTTAAAACTTTTAGGATACTAGTAACCTAGTAAACTCAAGTTTTTTTACGGAAGAGTATTACACTACACTAAGTGGAAACCATTATTTTCTCTACTAGAGTGCTCTACCCATATATATATATATATATATATATATATATAGGGTTAGAAGCTCTGACTCTCGGTTAGTCGGTCGAGTTTCAATCCCAGCTTGAGGCACTTGCTTGTCTAACCACACTAAAGTTGCGATACAGCGAAACAGTCTTTCTGAAGATTACTATATATATATATATATATATATATATATATATATATATATATGTATATATATATATATATATTTTCTCTCTCTCTCTCTATCTCTCTCTCTTTCTCTCTCTCTCTCTAACTCTCTCTCTATATATATAAGAATTGTGATACAGTGAAACAGTATATATATATATATATATATATATATATATATATATATATATATATATATATATATATATATATATATATATATATATATATATAAGTCTCCTGTCATTTAACGAGTAAGAGTGATATGTTCCCGTAAAGTTGACAAAAGAATAAACCGGTCCATTAAAAAAAAGTTTGTTTTTTTTCAAAATAGAAAATAGATTTCTGATAACGATATTCCGTTGTAACATTTATTTATGGAATATAGAATAATATTCTCCACAGAGAGTTACAAACAGACACAGCCGTTAAGGAAATATTTTAAATGATTTAAAATAATAACTAGATTTTTGTAGAAGGCCTTTTTATAATAACAGTTTATTTTTGATATATGAATAATTTAAAAAAAAAAAAAAAAAAAAAATTCTGCGGGATAGGCTTTTTTCGTTTCGTTAAACAACAAAACGATAATAATTCGGCAGTTAATTAAATGAAGGATATTTTCCCAAAATGTAAAATGACGTCCCAGACACTAGATGATTAATTTCTATAAGGAATAGGTTTAATAATAAATATTTTTAGAAACAGTATTTTGAATAAATAGTTTCTATATTAAGATTTTTTCTTGATGGAAGGGAGTTTTCTGCGGGATTGACATTCAACTCGTCGTGTGTTTATTTCGAAGGGTAATAAATCAACAATTGAAATAAGACTCTTTGAACTCGGACGAACATTTGTGTTGACTTTTCTTTGTGAGAAGTTGGATTTAGAATTCCCATACTATCATTGGATTGGAATGGTAACTTGTGAGCGGTATCTTGAATGATTTAGTTCTTTTGTTTTATTGTGTGTGGGGGGGGGATTTATTCATCATTGTACCAGCTAACGTGAAAGTGTATTATCGCACATTGTTCCGGTTTTGTGGTTTTATTGAATGTATTTGGGACCGACTACTTGCTTGTAGGCTTGGTGGAAGAAATAATGCACAAGCTACTTTTCTAAGACTTTTCTAGGACTTTCTTTTCTTATCGTTGTTCTTCCTTGCTTTTTAAGTTTGACTTTTATTTTTATTTTTATTTTTATCCTCTTCTTTTCTTAAGTGACCTCAACTATTACATCGCCACATTGTGTTTTGTCGGCAGTTGAAACCAGTATTCCAGACATTTAATTTCCCTGATGATCTGCCAAGCAAGTAACTGCTTGGTAGTGAAACACGTGTAGGAAAAAACATTTAATTTGAATAAATAGTATTTGTAAGAAAAAATATCTTTAATGGTGATCATTGGTGTCTTGAAAGGAATGCTTTGGTAAGCCTTCATAAAATCACATATAAATGCTCTGTACTCTGTAATCGAGTATCATCGAGCTTGTTTTTTATTGGAACAACCCCGGTCTTCACTGAATGATCTATTTTATAAGTGAAAAATCTAAATCTATATATATATATATATACACACACAAGGGGCGTTCAATAAGTGATGCTCCTGACCCACTTCCAGTTGTCTGATCTACATGAAATTTTATGTGTAATCATTTATATCGGTATAGGTTATGTTGCACAAACACAGCTCTGAACTAATTGTGGTTTCTGATTTACAGGTGTTTGAACTGAGTCAGGTATGAAATGGAGCCAGTTGAGTGTTGCGCAGTGATCCGGTTTTGTATTTGAAAGGACGCACACCAAAGGAAACTTTTGATGAAATGAAAGAAACTTATGGTGATGATGCCCCATCATATGACCTTGTAAAACGCTGGCATCGTGAATTCAAACATGGCCGGAAGTCTGTAGAAACAGCTCCCAGACCTGGTCGCCACTCTTCTGCCATTGATGAGGCATCTGTCCATCAAGTGAAGGCTGCCATTTTGGAAGATCGACGCATTACTATTCACCAAATTGCCCAAGAGGTCAAGATTAGTACAGGGTCTGTGGAAACTATCATTCATGACCATTTGTATATGCATAAGGTGTCTGCCAGATAGATTCCCAGGTTTCTCACACCGTTCCAGAAGTAAGAACGCGTCGAGTGCTCGAGGATGAATTGGAGATGTGCCAAGAAGATGAGTCAAAGTTTTTCAAAAGACTGATTGCACAGGATGAAAGTTGGGTTCATCACTATGATCCAGAGACCAAAGCCCAGTCAATGCAGTGGAAGCACTTGGACTCACCACCTCCAAAGAAGGCAAGGGTGCAGCCCTCCGCTGGCAAGGTCATGTTCACAGTCTTCTGGGATCAGGATGGAGTAGTGATGACAGATTTCCTGGCAAAGGGTACCACAATTACAGGATTCTATTACGCTTCACTTTTGATTAAATTAAGAGAAGCTATCAAAATTAAGAGGTGGGGCAAGATCAGCAAAGGTATCATCCACCTGCAGGACAACGCTCCGATCCACAACTTGCATATCGCCAGATCAGAAGCAGGGCTATGAAATCTTCCCCATCCTCCTTACTCTCCTGACCTTGCACCCTCTGACTTTCATATCTTCCCAGCCATGAAGTTGTTTTTGAAAGGAAAGCATTTCCCAGATGATGCAGCCTTGATTTATGAAGTTACGACGTGGTTGGAGGACCAACCTGGGCTGTTCTACATAAACGGTGTCCAGAGCTGCATCAAACGATGGGAGAAATGCATAACTCTGAGTGGTTCCTATGTAGAGAAAGACTACTAACTGTGCCAAGTTTCATTAATCTACTTCTATGAAAAATGCGTCCGGGGCATTACTTATTGAACGCCTCTCATATATATATATATATATATATATATATATATATATATATATATATATATATATATATATATATATATTTACAGAGAGACTATTTCGCTGTATCACAACTATTCAGTGTGGTAGACAAGCAAGTGCCCCAAGCTGGGATCGAAACTTCACCGACTAACGGACAGTCGGCGCTTCTAATCCTATATATATGGGTAGAGAAAATAATGGTTTCCACTTAGCATAGTGTAATACTCTTCTGTAAAAGACTTGAGTTTACTAAGTTACTAGTATCATAACATTTTTAAACAAATGAAAGGAAATGTGTTTTTTTAGATAAAATTATATATATATGCACTCCTATATACATCTCCAGACAGTAATATAAAATCAACTATTTTACTTATAATAAGAGCACCCAACTTCCTTTTAAAGAAGTATCCAAGTTATGACCAGTGTGTCACTATGTGGTCCTTTTTCAACAAATAGGTTTCCTTGATTAAGGTATAAAAATACTAATCTCTATTTATATAAACTTAGGTATGTGTATATGTTTATATATTTTTGTATAGATGATTCACTCCTAAACTAGTTAACCGATCATTATGAATTTTGGAACACAACTACTAGGCCCAAGGGTGTGTAATGTAGGCTATATTTAGTTTAATTTGATTTCATGCAAAGGAGGTAAATAGCGAGTAGAAGCTCTACGTGAAAATTCAGATTTGAATAACATTTTAACAATGGGTGTTAGACATCAATTGATAAATATTCCCAACATTTCAGTTTTTTTTAGAGTATTTTAAACGGTTTCTAGTGGAGTATGATATGAGCACAACTTCTCATTTAAAAATTCAAATATTTCAGATTTGCATTAAGTGTAATCCATCGTAATTAGACACCAATTAAGCAAGATAACCTGAATTTCAATTTCTTCTTAAGACCCTTTGAGCTTAAAGCTTAAATTTGAGACATTTTCTATAATCAATATCATGCAATGAATTTGGATAAAAATTGGAATGCGAATTCTAAACATAAGGTTTAGTATCATTATATCTTAATTTTAATCTTTGTAAGGGGACTGTTTTGTTTGGGGAATTAATTTTACCTGTACTGGGACGGGTTATATCAAAAAGCAAACTTACAAGTGTGATGATACCCAGTGGGTCACCTTCCATGTAAATGCCATAATATCCTGTGGCAGATTTAAAGATGGGCTCATTGTCATTAACGTCTTCCAGAATAACATTAACTGTCGTGCTGACTGTATGCGATGGTGCACCGTCATTTTCACAGTAAACAGTGAAGATAAATTGTTCCTGAGTTTCTCTGTCGAGAACAGATTTGGTGAGAATTCTTCCGTCATTTTCGTTAATGGCAAAATTGTCTGCAGAATAAAAAAAAATAAAAGCAAAAACATATTAGCAACTAAATCTCTACAAAGATGGATAATGAGATTCTTATTTTTTTAGGCAATTACGTGTGAACATGCTGAAAAACTTGGCGAAAAGAAGAAAAAAACAAAACAATTATTTTAGAATTTAGATTGGTAGATAAATTTCGTATATAATGTAAAATGATCTTCCAGTTTCGATCTTTTCTAACATTTTAGGACATTAACTAAATTTTTGTAACACTCATTTATTCAGAGGCGGGGATTTGGCTGAGGATGTTAATCGAATTAAAGTAAATCGAATTGACGTATCTGATATAAAGGATTTGTCAGTAAAGTGACAAAAACACAATCACACTTAAACATTACAAATTTTTTTAGTTGACTTCTATTATTCTTTTTTTTTTGTTCACCCCAAACAATGCACAATTGCCACTAAGACGTAAGGGGCTACTGTAATTAGATGCCAAATTTATAGGGGGGGGCATCCTAAGTAAGGAGTTTTGCAGATGTTTGTTCACATTACATTTACATTTCTGCATGTTGGTACAATCGAGGAAACAGGGAGCAGGGAGGGAATTCCGAAGGCAAGCAGTTCGACGAAAGAAGCTATTAGGTTTTCCGGCTTCTAGGGATCTCTACAGTGAAGGGGTGGGATTTTGCTGCTAGCAGAGTTAGTCGAGCGTATTTACATTGAGTGGGTATAAGTGCAGTAAGTTCGTCTGAGAATATTCCATGGAAATACTTGTAGAACAAGCATGCACAGGGATGCAACATTGCAGTGATGGGGCAGGGGTTGGAGCTTAATAGACAGTGCACAACGCTTTTTTGCACCCTGTTCAAGAGGAAAAGACTAGTGGTTGGTTTCACCAGTACAGATGTGGCAACAATACTCCATGCATGAGCGAATGGTGGCTCTATAGAGATATAGGATAGCGGGAGGCCACCTTCTTTACAGCAGACTTGGCAGTATCTTCTATGTATTTATTCCAATTCGTGTTGCC
Source organism: Sepiola atlantica (assembly GCA_963556195.1). Taxonomy (NCBI): domain Eukaryota; kingdom Metazoa; phylum Mollusca; class Cephalopoda; order Sepiida; family Sepiolidae; genus Sepiola; species Sepiola atlantica. The sequence continues at coordinate 136,903,728 of OY744527.1, read as the reverse complement.
TGAGAATGTTAGGCCAAAGAGTTTGAACGTGTGCTATCAGCCATGACAATCGGTTGTTGGAAAAGTTTCTTATTTAGGAGAAATGGAAAGAAGAAATAAAATAAGAGAGAGAAATAAACCGAAAAGAAAATAGTTCCAACTTACTTGTTGGATCTGAAATGCTGAATTTGATAGATTCCAATGGATTATGTTTCGTATCAGGATCAAAAACTGGAATCATCCCAATCGTTGATCCGATTGTCATATTTTCCGGGACTTGAAATACAAAGGTTGGATCAATCACTGGGGCTTTGTTCAAGGCCACCCTGATACGCACTGTTGCATTACCTGCTAAACTTGGTTCACCTGTGTCGAAACCTTGTATCAACAAATTGTATTCCTCTTCTTGTGGACTGTCAGTTAGATTACTGGCCACATATAAATCACCTGAAAGAGACACAAAGAATTGTAAAGATAAAAGATCTGTATAAAATAAGTAAAAATAATTAAAATAAATCAGAGTTCGAATAGGTATGCATACTTTTCACAAACTATCCAAATAAAAATATAACAAGCAGCATAACTGCAAAAAAAAAATCTGATTTTATTGAACGTTTTAGCATTTACTAGTCAACCTTGTTAGGTATATAAGGCGAGAAAGCCCTTTTCTTCTTCTTCTTCTTCTTCTTCTTCTTCTTCTTTTTCTTCTTCATGCAATTTTGGTATTTAGGGTGCTGCAAGTGTCTCTGACTCCTGGGTAAGAAACACCGGGCAATATCTTACACCGGCTCTCAACATGGTCTGATTGAACGGATTGACATCAGTCAGGTTGCATGCAGTCATATTGCTTCTTACATACTTAAGCCATGTCTTGGTCTTTTGGCTAAGATCAAAGTGTAGTATCTGTTCCGATGGATACTGCACCCCATAGACTGGTATTGTCTTGGCCTTCGGGGCTTGATTTACGCCGGTCTATGGGTCTGTCCTGTGCAGTTCTAGGAGGTCCACCCTCCCAGGCTTCGCATCCCCTCTTTGGGGAGGAGTAAGTTTATTGCTTACTGCCTGAGGCACCCCTACCGGGAAATGCCGATGGGGTTGCCCAGGCAATTTTTAAACCCCACTTTCCCGACCCGACCTTGGGTCACATCTTACTGGTGGGAGTAAGATAAAAGGATCAAGAGAAGAATAGGGACCCCAGATCATTAACACAAGACGCGGGACATATTTTAGAATCACCGGTTGACCTCGCAATACACGTGGTCTCTATTTACAAAACACTTGTAAATAGATCTTTTATAACATGTTAATATTTATTTTAAGGCAGAGAGTTCATAAATAAAACAAATAAATATTAACATGTTTTCTTTTAAAACATGTTTTTGTGTCACTATTTACAAAACAACTTTTCTTTTAACATGTATACGCTTTTTTTAAAATCGGCTGACTTGTAATCTGTCGTTTTGCAATAAACAAAACAATTTATCATTTTTTTTTTACTTTTATTTACTAAATAAAAAACAAATTTTAAACGCAATTCTATATTTCGTGTTGTGTATTTTAAGAAAAAGTGGATACTTTTTTTTCTTTTCATAGGGAGGCGAGTAACTAGCGAAGTTTTATTTATTTGTTTATAATTGTTGCTTACAGAAAAAAAAAAGGAAAAAACTTCATAAATTTTAAATTGCTTCCGTTTAGAAACTGATTTTTGAAGTCTAACTCCGCCCTCGTGGGGAGGCAAAACGAAAGATTACAAGTCAGCCGATTTTTTCAAAAGCGTATATATTTCGTTTATTTATTAAAATAACTTGCGTAATCATCCGTTTTGCCTCCTCAGGCTAGGAGCAATGTGTAGTATGGAAAAATCCTTCTAAACTGAGGTAAGATCCAGAGTGCCCCTTTTTGGGAAGCTTGATTTTTCCCTACAAAACGAAAGATTACTTAAGTACGGTGATAAATATTTCATACCCCCCCCCCCCATTTCTGCCCTCGTGAAGTTTTTTCCTTTTTTTTCTGTAAGCAACAATTATAAACAAATGAATAAAACTTCGCTAGTTACTCGCCTCCCTATGAAAAGAAAAAAAAGTATCCACTTTTTCTTAAAATACACAACACGAAATATAGAATTGCGTTTAAAATTTGTTTTTTATTTAGTAAATAAAAGTAAAAAAAAAATGATAAATTGTTTTGTTTATTGCAAAACGACAGATTACAAGTCAGCCGATTTTTAAAAAAGCGTATACATGTTAAAAGAAAAGTTGTTTTGTAAATAGTGACACAAAAACATGTTTTAAAAGAAAACATGTTAATATTTATTTGTTTTATTTATGAACTCTCTGCCTTAAAATAAATATTAACATGTTATAAAAGATCTATTTACAAGTGTTTTGTAAATAGAGACCACGTGTATTGCGAGGTCAACCGGTGATTCTAAAATATGTCCCGCGTCTTGTGTTAATGATCTGGGGTCCCTATTCTTCTCTTGATCCAAGGCATCTATAATCCCACCAATATCAAGTTTCTCAAATTTTGTTTTACTTATATTCACATAGCCACTGAGACGTAAGGGCCTACTGTGAATTAGGGGCCAGATTTATAGGGTCATCCCAAGTTGGGAGTTGTGCAGCAAGATGTTTGTTCACATTAAATATAAATTTCTGCATGTTGGTACAGTTGAGGAAATAAGGAGCAGGGAGGAAATTACAAAAGAAAGTAGTTAGAGAAAAGGAGTTATTAGAGTAAAAAGCTTTCTGGCATCTAGGGGCTTCAACATTGAAGGGGTGGGATTTTGCTGATTGCCGAGTAGGTTAGGCGTATTTACGTCGAGGAGGTATAAGTGCAACAAGTTCGTCTGAGCATATTCCATTGAAGTACTTGTAAAACAAGCACAAGGATGCAACATTGCGGCGATAAAACAGGGGCTGGTCCTTGGTAGACAGTGCGGGACCTATTAGATTAAAAGCTCTTTTTTGGACTCTGTCAAGGGAGAGACTAGCGGTTGGTGCACCAGCCCAGATGTGCCAACAATACTCCATGCATGGGCTTTGTAGAGATATAGACTACTTGCAAGTGTTAGAGGTTTTCTAGCACAGTAGAGGGAGCCCACCTTCTTTGCAGCAGACTTGGTAGTATCTTCTATGTATTTGTTCTAATTTATGTTACCTGTAAATGTTAAGCCGATGAGTTTGAATGTTGCATTCTCAGGTAGAGTGCTATTAGCCATGAAAATCGGTGGTTGAAATCGTATATAATAATTGTTAAAGGAACAGAACTTTGTCTTAGTATCATTAAATATAGCCATTCATTATGGCCCATTTCCATGATAGACTGGAGGTCATTTTCTAAGGATTACGTCATTGCCTTGGATGTGTGTGCATTCGTTTTGTAGTTTTTCGCACATGTCGAGAATAGAGCATGGTATCATCAACAAATATATCCAACACGGACACAATTGCATCATTTATGAAAATCAGGAATAATAAGAGTCTAAGGATCAACGTTTGGGGCATACCTGCATTAATGTCATGCTGTTTAGATGTACGGCCATCAAGGACAACCTGGTTCTTTATTATAGCTAAAAAGGATCTGATTATATGAAATATTCATCCCGTAATACCGTACAAATTAATTTTCATGAGTAGACCTTCATGCTAGACCTTGTCAAAGGCTTTGGATATATCAAGTGCTTATCCTATCTTGTCCAGTCTATGGTATAGGTGTTTAAGGGTGACCGTTAGAATATCTGCAGTAGAACTGGCTTGCCTAAATCCATACTGTTGGTTAGAAAGAAGTTACACATCATATTAAGTATTTTTAATTTGATTAGATTCCCCATCCTTATGACACCTTGTATTCCCCAAATGGTCAACCATCTAAGTAACTACCAAGATCAGTCTTGCTTAACTTCGGTAATCTGATGAGCCAGAAGCTTTAGCGTCATATTCCTCTCTTTATCATCTGTTGATTTATCTATTGGGTAACAACTACAAGAAACTTTCCAACCATCAATTGTCATGGTTGATAGAACCCGTCCTGAGAGTCCAATATTTGAACTTCTCTGCCAGACATTCCCAGGCAACATGAAGCTGAATAAGTAGATAGAAGATGCTGCCGAGTCTGCTGCAAAGAAGATGGGCTCCCTCTACCAGGCTAGAAAACTTCTCATACTTGTCAGTATCCTATATCTCTATAAAGCCACAATTCACCAATGCATGGAGTATTGTTGCCATATCTGGGTTGGTGCACCAATCACTAGTCTCTTGTAAAAGGTGCAAAAAAGAGTTTCTAACCGGTACTGTTTGGTAAGCTCCAAACCCTATCGCATCGCCACAGTGTTGCTCGGATGAATCTACTGCACTTCTTTCTCCTCAATGTAAATACCTCGATTTACCTGACTAACAGCAAAATCCTACCCCTTCACTGTAGAGATCCGTAGATGCTGGAAGATTTTAAACTCTTTTTTCGAACCACTTGCCTTTGGAATTCTCTCTTTGCTCTCCCTGTTTCCCTGACCATACCAACATGCAGAAATTTAAATGTAATGTGAACAAACATCTTGCTGCCCAACTCCTCACCCAGGGTTTCCCCTTATAAAACTGGCCCCTATCACAGTATGCTTCAATAGCAATATGCCTTGTTTGGGGTGAACAAAAGGGGGAACATTTACAAAACAAGTTTTGTAGAGACGAATTCAGGGAAAGAAAAAAAAAACTTTCATTGAAAATGAAAATCAGGACAAAAACTGATTCAAAAACGGTTGATTACTTACAGTCTTCGCTTTCTTGTTACCGTGAACATATTTGTCAGCAAAATTTTTTTAAGAATAAATACAACGAATGTAACATTTTAAAAATGTATTTACTTAAAATTAGATGTATTAAAATACAAAGTAAGCAAAGAGTATGTTTTTAAAACCGTTTTAGTCGATGGAATGGCAGCATTTTATTAGATTTCGTAACACTTCATTTTAAAAGGGAAAAAAATATCATTTTTGTCAACAGCGACATCAGATATTTCTCAATTATTTTATCTTTGATGATTGGACAATCTTACTTTTTAAAATGGGTATGGAAGGTAATAAAGTATGTACAAACGAAAGTACAAGTGTATTATTATTATTATTATTTACTCACTAGGAGTTCTCACACAGGTCATCAGTGATTGCTCACCGACAACCGGTGGTATTCCCTGGAGTCTGAGTGACAACAAGTCTCCCCAGATTTCCAGTATTCTCCACCTCTTTTCGATAGCCACCGCAAATAAATTTGCAGTATCACAACAGCCGTTTACCATTGATTTCTCGCTGGTGTGGATCATTGGTCTTCTCTGGGATTTGGGTGGCAATAAGCCTCCCCGAGGTCCCAGCAGTCTCTGCACTTCCAGTGGAGGTCTGGTTTGTGCTGTCCCTCCTCGGTCTTCTCATCCTCCTTGACCCTATGCAAATATTTTGTGTGGTGTCAGCCTAGGCTTGTACCATTTAAAAAAAAAAAATTTTTTAAATAAATATTTTTGATTTATTTTTTTGGGGGGAGCTGATTATTTTTATTTATTAATTTTTTTTTTGAGGGGGGGGGGTGAGCTGATGGTGTTTCTTGCGATTTCTGTTCATTGGTTCATTTTTGTGTTGTGTCAGTTGAGGCCACAGTAATTTATTGGGGGGAGGGGGGCTTATTAAGTGATGTTTCTTGCATTTTCTGTTTCTTTGTTTGTGGTGGGTTCTTTCGTTAGTTTTGTTTTCTTCCTGTAGTAGATTCCGTGTGACCCTTCATAGCTTATGCGGGTTAGTTTCCGCATTCAATTATTCTTCTTAATATTGTAGCTGTTTTGATCATTGCTGTCCTTTGTATAGTTCCAATGATCCTTTCGATTCCAATTTCTTCCAGTCTTTTTTCCAGGTTTTTTGGGATTGTTCCTAATGCTCCTACGATTATTGGTATTATACTGACTTTCTTCATGCTCCATATTCCTTTCAGTTCTCTGGCTAGTTCCATGTACTTGCTTCGTTTTTCCGTTTCTTTGATTTTCACTCTGTGGTCTGCTGGAACGGCGAAGTCTACGATTTTGAAAGATTTTTCCTTCTTGTTGATTATTATAACATCCGGTCTCCTTGCTTGTAGGAGTTTGTCTGTTTGTATATCCATATCCCAGATGATTTTGTGTTTTTCGTTTTCCAGTACTGTTTCTGGCTTATGTTTGTACCATTTGTCTGTGTATTCGAAATTCAATTGTTTGCACAGTTCCCGGTGTACTGCTTTCCCCACACAGTCATGTCTGTTGTTATACTCGTTTTGGGCTAGTTTGCTACATTCACTTATTATATGATTTATTGTTTCGTCTCTTTGTCCACAGAGTCTGCATTTACTGTTTTCCTGAGTTTTATCTATTTTAGCTTAATGTAGTTTGTCCTAATTGCATTGTTCTGTGCAGCCATCAGTAAAGATTTCGTTTCTCTGTTCAAGTGTCCTTTTTTTAGCCATGCCCAGCTATTTTCATTGGTTTCTTCTCTTGTCAGTCTTCTGAAGTGTCCGTGTATTTTTTTTTCTTCCCACTTTTCTTTTCTTGCCGTTTTGTTTCTGGTTTCGGTGCTTCCCGAGTTGTTCGTTAGAATGGTGTCTCTTGCTGCAGTGATAAGGATTTCTCTGTGTTGAGTTATGTATTTTTCCAGCTCTTTTTTTGAGTCTTCCACACAATCTTCTATACTTACCAGTCCTCTTCCCCCTTCGTTTCTTTTCATGCAGAGTCTGTCCGTATCGTCTTTTGGATGTAGTGTATTGTGCATGGTCATTAATTTTCTAGTCCTCTGGTCCAGGTGCCTGAGTTCCTCTTTGGTCCAGCCTATGAATGGTCCAGAGTATCTTATTAGTGCTACTGCCCAGGTGTTTATTCCTGTTACTAGATTCCTGCTATATAATTTCGTTTTTAGGAGTTTTCTTGTTCTTCGTAAATATTCCTTTCCAATCTCTTTCATTTCTGTAGATTTGATGGTGTCTGCTTCCAGAACTCCAAGATATTTGTAGCTATCCTGTTCGCCTAGCACTCTCATTTCCTCTTGGGTGGGGAGTTCCATGCTCTCTGTTGTCTCCAGTTTTCCTTTTTTTTTATTTCTAGTAGTGCACACTGTTCTATTCCGAATTCCATTTGGATGTCCTGGCTGAAGATTCTGGTCATATTTATCAGCTTTTCCAGTTCCTTTTTGCTTTTTGCAAATAGTTTCAGGTCATCCATGTACATCAGGTGGTTTACTCTTAGTTCTGTGTCTGTAAACTTGTATCCGGCATCACATTTTCTGAGTATGTAGTTAAGTGGCATCATAGCTATTATAAACAGTAGTGGTGATAGGGAGTCTTCTTGGAAGATGCCTCTCTGTATCTTTATCTCAGTCAGGTGTTGTCCTCCGGCTGTCGGTTCCAGTCTCCATGTTTCCATTGCTTTCTTAATAAGATTAATCATCCTTTCGGGTATTTTGTATATTTTCAAACATTCGATTATCCATGCTTGAGGGATTCTGTCGTAAGCTTTTTTGTAGTCAATCCATCCCATGGGTATGTTCTTTTTTCTGTTTTTTACCTCCTTCAGGATCTTTTGATCGATGTATAGGAGGTCATGTGTCCGTCTTTTCCCTTTACGGCATCCTTTTTGTTCTTCGGGGAGTAGTCTACGTTTGTTTAGGGGCTGGTAGATTTGTTCTCTCAGTTGTGCCGTCAGGATTTTTCACATTGTTGGTAAACAGGTAATTGGTCTGTAGTTGCTTGAGGTCGCTCCTTTTTGGCATCTTTTTGTATAAGCATTGTCCTTCCTTTGGTCATCCACACTGGTATGTCTGTTTTGTGGATACATTATTTTTATTATCATTATTATTATTATTATTTGTACTCACTAGGAGTTATCACACAAATCATCGTCAGTGACTGCTCACTGATAACAACCAGTGGTATTCTCTGGAGTCTGAGTGACAACAAGCCTCCCCAGATTTCCAGTACTCTCCACCTCTTTTCAATACCTATTGCAAATGACTTTGCAGTATCGCAACAGCGGCTTGACATTGATTTCTCGCTGGTAACGACCATTGGTCTCTTCTGGGATTTGGGTGGCAATAAGCCTTCCCAAGGTCCCAGTACTATTCACACTCTTCCAGTGGAGGTCTGGTTAGTGCTCTCCCTCCTCGTTCTTCCCATCCTCCTTGACCCTTCACGACTATTTTGTGTGGTATCGGCCGAGGCTGGTGCCATCAGCGTATTATTTTTGTGGGGTGGGGGGTGGAGACAGTTTATGAGATTTCTTTCAGTTTCTGTTCCTTGGTTCATGTGGTGGTGTTCTTCCTGAGGTTTTGTTTTCTTCCTATTATAACTTCCATGAGATTGGTTATCATTTGTGGGTTGGTTTTCGCATTCGAGGATTTTCTTTAGGATTGCAGCTGTTGTGATCATTGCGTCCTTTGTATGGTCTCAGTGATCCTTTTCATTCCAATTTCTCCCAGTCTTTTTTTCAGTATTTTTTCTAGTTTTTGTTGGACTCTTCCTAGTGCTCCTACGATTATTGGTATTATATAAACTTTCTTCATGCTGCATATCCCTTTCAGCTCTCTGGCAAGTTCTGTGTATTTGCTTAGTTTTTCCGTCTCCTTGATCTTTGTAGTCTGTTGGAACAGCAAAATCTACAATTTGGCAGGATTTTTCCTTCTTGTTGACTATTATTACATCCGTTCTCTTTGCTTGTATGAGTTTATCTGTTTGCACCTTCATGTCCCAGGCGATTTTTTGATTTTCATTTTCCAGTACTGTCTCTTGTTTATGTTTGTACCATTTGTCTGTGTGTTCGAAATGCAGTCGTTTGCATAGTTCCCAGTGTACTGCTTTCCCCATGCAGTCGCGTATGTTCTTGTGTTCTTTTTGGGCTAGTTTGCTGCATTCACTTATTATGTGATTTACTGTTTCGTCTCTTTGTCCACCCAATCTGCATTTACTGTTTTCCTAGGTTTTATCTATTTTAACTTTAATGTAGTCGCATTGTTTTGTGCAGCTATCAGTAAAGATTCTTTTCTCTTGCTGCGATGATCAGCCTTTCTGTGTTCTGGGTTATGTATTTCTACAGCTCTTTTTTTGTGTCTTCCACGCAGTCTTCTATACTTATCAGTCCTCTTCATCCTTCGTTTCTTTTCAGGTAAAAGTCTGTCCGTGTTGCTTTTTGGGGGTAGTGCGTTGTGCATGGTCATTAATTTTCTAGTCTTATGATCAAGGTGCCTGAGTTCTTCTTTAGTCCAGCTTATGAATGATCCAGAGTATCTTATTAGTGATACTGCCTAGGTTTTTATTCCTTTTACTAAGAGTTTCCTTGTTCTTCTCAGGTATTCTTTTCCAATCTTCTCATTCATTTCTGTAGATTTGATGGTGTCTGCTTCCAGAACTTCCAAATTATTGTGCCCTCATCTCCTCTTGTGTGAGCAGTTCTATGCCCTCTATTGTATCCAGCCCTTTTTAATCTCTAGCAGTGCACACTTTTCCATTCCAAATTCCATTCGGATGTCCTGGCTGAAGATTCTGGTCGTATTAATTAGCTGTTCCCGTTCCTTTTAGCTTTTTGCAAATAACTTCAGGTATGTATATGAGATGGTTTATTCTTTGTTCTGTGTCTGTAAACTTATATCCGGCATCACATTTCCTGAGTATGTAGTTGAGTGGCATCATGACTATGATAAATAGTAATGGTGATACAGAGTCTCTTTGGAAGATGTCTCTCTGTTTTTTTAAATTTCAGTCAGGTGTTGTCATCAAGCTGTCAGTTCTAGTCTTCATGTTAATTAATAATCTTGTCGGGTATCTTGTACATTTTTAAGCATTCAATTAAATATGCTTGAGGGATTTTGTCATAAGCTTTTTTGTCGTCAATCCATGCCATGAATATGTTAATTTTTCTACTTTTTACCATCAGGATCTTTCGATCTATCTATAGCAGATCATGCATCCCTCTTCTCCCTTTTCGGCATCCTTTTGTTCCTTGGAGAGCAGTCCACAATTGTTTAGGAAGTGGTAGATTTGTTCTCTCAGTTGTGCCGTTAGGATTTTCTACATTGTTGGTAAACAGGTTATTGGTCTGTAGTTGCTTGGGATCGTTCCTTTTTTGCCGTCTTTTTGTATTAGTGGTCACTCACTCTGGTATGTCTGTTTTGTGGATACCTCCTTTCAGTTTCTGTGCTAGCTTTTCATATAGGGTCGTGAATTTTTAAAACCAATATGAATGTATTCCATCGTAGCCTGGTGCTTTCCAGTTTGCCATTTTCCTTAGGGACGTCTTCAGCGTTTCTTCATTAATTTCTGTTCCTCATTCAATTTCCTGTAGTTTATCATTCATGTTTTTCAGCCATTTGGCATTTCATGTTTTTCAGCTGTTTTTTATTATGATAATTTTTTAATATTATTATTATAATTTTTAATTATTATTATTATTATTATTATTGTTATTGTTATTATTATTATTATTATTATTATTATTATTATTATTATTATTATTATTATTATTATTATTATTATTATTATTATTATTATTATTAGCTGTGTTTCCCATCGTACCGCGAGAGTCTTTTTACTTTCATTTTTATTTAGCTTTTTTTTCTTTTCAAATCGCATAAATAGTTCTGCTTTTTTGCTTTTTTTTAACTTTTAATTTTATAAATAACTAGCAAAACCTGGCAGCATTTAATTGGTAGAAGGGCGTATAATTAAAAAATGGTTTTACTCAGAGAATTCCACAATTTTAACAACAAATTTTCATAAATTTGTCGATTAACATCTTCAGCTAAATTACAACCCCCTGTTAAAAAAGTGAGATTCAACTTTTTGGGGTCATTCTAACTTATTAGGCAGTCAAGAAATATATTGTTTAACACTAACCCTAAGTTCGACTGGCAAAGTCGCAAAACCACAGATAATAGGCTATAAAAGTGCCTCCCCTGCCTAAAAAAATGATGCACAGAATACATCTCTAATAGCAAAATAAAAATGGTTAACTGCTATAAAACCTTAAAATGGAGGATCATTTTACGTTAAATTTATATGCGAAACTGATCCCCCTCTTTAAATTCTAAATTAATTTTGTTATTGTTTTCTCTTTCCACCAGGTTTGTCAGGGTATTCATACGTAATGTTAATCTACAATAATACCCAAATTCTAACATTTTTATTTATACCTTAAAATTCAGCTATTTAATTAGTTAGATAATTTAAAAAGTTATTTATTTAATTTTCACGAGAAAGCAAACATAACTAAAATCAATTGCTTAACATTAAAGTGAAAAAAAAGAAACCTATATCTAAAAAGTATAAGATTAAATAAAATAAACTATGGGTAAATTTGTAGATTAACACCCTTTGTTAATCCTCGCCCCGAACAAAAAAATGAGATTCTGCTTTTTTGTGCCATTACGTGTGAACATCGTGGAAAACGGAAAGAAGAAAAACAAATAGTTTAGAATTTAGAGTGGGGGATTAGTTTCATATATATTTAATACAATTTGAACAGTAAGGTTTTCAAAAAATCATTTTTAATAAAATGAAAATATGTTATTCAATTGATTTAATAATCCAAATTTTTTTCCAAAATATTAAATACGAAAAAATCTTCTGATATTGTTGAAAAATTCTTTGGAGAATATCAACTCGAAATGGATCACAACAAACTGAACACTCAAAATTTATCGAGTTCAACCCCCAAAATTATTCAACTAACCTGAAATGAAATCAATCCCAAATTTACCACCGGAACCCTGGACTAAAACATACAAGATCCGGTTATTTCTGCTGGTGGCATCTGCATCTTTAGCGACGACTTGTCCAACTTTTGTGCCTATTGAAGCACGTGGATTGACTTGATAGAAGTAAGGTCCAGAAAATATTGGTCTGTTGTCATTGACGTCTTCCACTTCTATAATAAGATTAGCTTGGCTCTGAAATGTCCCATCAAAGGCCACAATCTGAAAAGAGGAGAGAAGATAATTATCTTTAAACAAGAACATTCACATTAATAAAGATGCATTCAGTTTTTAGAGAGTTTTTATTTAACGTAGTGCTATATATATATATATATATATATATATATATATATATATATATATATATATGCAATCACCCTGTTGTCCATTTAATTGAGCAGAGTCAATATTTGATGCTTTATGATGGGTATGGAGAAGGGCTGGATAAGGAATTGTAGGTGTGAGTCAGATTCTTTTAGAGCCAACTGCCATAAAATTCAATCGGATTCAAGAAAGTGAAATGTATAACCCTTCCCCCAATGTAACCCCTTCCGGATGTGTGAGCAACTCCACTTATTTTGATTTTGGGTAGTCAGGCAGTCTTCACGTCTGAAGAGCCCGATTTGAGGTGAAATAAATTATCATGTCAGACTGAAATGGTGTTTTATTTCAATTCTAACTTTCTTTTTGCTCTCTCTCTCTAAAGGAAACAAAACATGCAGCAAACCTAAATGCAAAACATGCCAACACCTCACCACCAACAACGCATTCACACCTCCAGGCACCAACATCCAACTTACCCCCCCCCCTCACCTGCGATAACCCCAACGTGGTTTACTTGATATACTGCACTAGATGCACAAAAGGCAACTACGTAGCCAAGGATTACAATCTTCCAAACCACACCACAGACGACATGAAATGCATCCTTGCACCCTCCAAATTCAAATCACAACAACACAGACTAAAATACGAAACTAAACTAATTTTGAGACTCAACACACACACACCTCAGGACTAAATATAGACTTGGGACTTCTCAACAATTATTTTTTTATAAACATACGAACTGACTAACAACATTTTTCCACAGGCGAAGAACAGTGTGTGTAACAGTAGGAAATTAACTATTCGTATCTTTCCACATTAGGAGTCCTAGTCCCAATGTCCACATTTTTTTAATACTTCCCGGTTTGCCAGGTCAGTTAGTAACTTTGTATTAATTTATCTGTCTATCCTCTCTTCTCTCTCTCGTCATCTCTCTCTATATATATATGTGTGTGTAAGTGCGTACGTATGTCCGTATGGGTGTGCATGTATGCGTGTATGCGTGTATGCATGTATATACGTATATATATGTAAATATCTGTCTATGCGTCTCCCCCTCTCTCTCTCCACATATATGTGCGTGTGTATGTATGGGCACATGTGTATATGTATATATATACATATATAAACAATAACAATACAATATTAAACAACAATAAAAATACTGAATCAAATGATAAAAAAGCAACAAAAATGATGACTTGCAATTGCATAAACAAAACAGAATGTCCCCTGCAACAAAATTGCCTAACAATTCAAATAGTATACCAGGCCACAATTTCAACCAAAGAAAAAAATACATAAATATAAGCATGGCTGATAATAATTTCAAGGAAAGATATACCGGCCATAAATGCTCATTCAACAATTCTGACTATTCAAAAAGAACTTCACTCTCTCTATACCACTGGGAACTAACCAATAATAATCAATCACCAACAGTTAAATGGAACACGATTAGAAAAACCAGTACCTGTGGTTCCCTAAATTCACCCTGTTACCTATGTCTAAGTGAAAAACTTGAGATAGTTAGTTTTTGTGTAGGAGGTAAACTTCTAATCAAAAAACAAGAAACCTAAATCAACTGTGACGCAGCCAGCAACTCTACGTATAATTTCTCCTTAGCCCATTCCCTCTCTCAGACTGTTGATTTCCCGACCCACATCCCCGATCGAGTAGACCAGCAAGCCTCACTTCTAGACCTTTTATTGACCTCAATGCCCGAGGCTTGTGTGACGAAAACTCATAGCCCACTCGGGAATGCTGATCACATTGTGCTAATGATACATATCACCCTAAAAAGTCGTCCAAAAGCTGACGAGCCGTTGCTCAAAATAACGAGATACTATGAGCAGGCTGATTTTAAGTCAATCAGAGATCACATTAGCGACGCCTTATGCCTTCTGATACGTTTGGAATATTTAATACATGGTTTGTAAAATGAAATAATCTTATATTCCAACAAGGCTTTCTAAAATAAACTGGTGGAAAAGGAAGAAAGGGAAGATACATATCACTGATGAGATTTGGCAAAAGAAGTACCAAAATTGATACATGACAGGCAGCTAGCACGTCATTTCTGTACCTGGAACAAATCTTTGACAGACACACACCAACGAATTAAAGCAGGTCTAAACACACACACACACACACACACACACACACACACACACACACACACACACACACACACACACACCCACACACACTAATAATTCAATAAGCCTGTAAGTAAAGAGTGGTGCAACTTTGGAAAAGCCTCAATCAGGAAAAACAAATAATAAATAAAAAATAAAGACAAACTCGTATTATGTATGTGACCGTGACGGAACAAAGACATCGTACACCCAAAATGACGTAAATTGAGCAAGTAGGTTTTTTTTTTTGTCAAACATAATCAAATTTTGTCATTTTTTTCCACGCTCGCTTGTCACGTCTCCATCTTTGAAAAACAAGGGACGTAAGTCAGCCTAACGTTACAAGCCCAGCTTGTCGTGACAAGCGAACGTGGGGGAAAAATGACAAAATGTGATTTTCTGTGATAAAAAACAATTACTTGATCCATTTACGTAATTTTTGGTGTACGATATCGTTATTCCGTCTCAGTCACATACATAATACAGATATGCATTTATTATTTGTTTGTTTCTTATTGAGGCTTTTCTCAAGTTCCACCTAAAGATTCATTAAAAAAGCATAAAGATTCATTAAAAAAGCATAAAGATTCATTAAAAAAGCAGGTGTGAAGGTTTTCTGTTACTTATGAGAAAACGCTGAAATGAGGTGCCGCACATAACCTATATTTGAAAGCATGTGATAGGATTGCTGTTCACGCAGTACCGTGGCCGTCGTTATAACGACGCCCACGCGCGAACAGCCGCAATTGTTCAGGGAACCGTGTTCACCGGTTTTCTTTCCTTCTCACGTGTAGACCGTTAGTCGGGGGGGGGGGGGGGGAGATCGAGCTGACAAAACACTATTGATATTTGACAAGTGTTTTATTAGAATAGAGAAAGATGTCGTAAATTTTGTTGAAAAATAAAAGAAGCAAAAAAAAAAAAACCAACAAAAAAAAACGCAATCTTTTTTACGTCCTCTTCTTAGTTCTTAACAGACGTTTTATTTCCGAAGACGTTTTTTTTTTATACTTGTTAAAAATCAATACCATTTATTTTTCAAAGTTATTTCAATATTTTTCTCTGTTATTCATGAAGAAGAAATTCATTCATAAAAACTTTATTTTTATTAGTTTCATGTCGTTCATTTCTCTTGGTATTTGATAAAATCAATTCGTAGTGTGAAATGGCACTTTTTGTCCTGACATAAAATTCGAAGTGATTTTTAATGTACATAAAATTGAACTTTTATGCCAAATTTGAACCAGTTTGCTAAAAGAAAATGTTTTGTTTTGTTATTCAAAATATTGACTCTTACGATTTAACTTCTTTATTTTTGTTTTTAAGTTCGTTAAATTTCGTTAAAACTTACTTTTAATGTCAAAGAAATATTCAAAGTTTATATTCTATTTCAAAGAGTTCATTCATTGTATAGAATTTTAAAACATTAAAATATTTTTAGTCTAGACAAGAAATATATATATATATATATATATATATATATATATATATATATATATATATATATATATATATATATATATATATATATATATATATAAGTCAGGTTCATATTATATTCCAATAACCATATTTTTATTTTATTATTTTTATTTTTAATTTTTCACATTTCCAAATAATTTCTGTGAGATATATTTTTTACGGTCCGTTTCATTTGTCTTACGCGTTCCACTACTTTTGGAGCTGCTCCCGCTCCTGTTCCAACGCCCAAAATTGGAGCTGGTTCCTCTCACGCTCCCTATTTTCACAAAGGAGCCGCTCTAGCTCAAATTCCTATAAAAAAAAGGAGCAGCTCTTTTTCAGCGCTCCATAATGAAAACGTACCTTCTTTCAAAAACGTTCTATTCTGCCAGTGTGGGTGGGCGTCAAAGGATCTCGACAATCTGGGGTGGGATGTTACTTTAAGTGTAAGACCGTAAGATAATATTGGACAAAATATCGCTACTATTTTGAGATGTGCTAAGTGTTATAGGAGAAAATGTCGGACAAAGCATAGGATTATACGTAAATTTTAGTTTCCTGAGGTATAAAATAGAAATAGAAAAATCCCTGAAGTATTTTAAAACAATTTTAATTTTCATTACATTAACAATCTATTTTTTCAGGGGAGGAAAATTGCACCGATATTTTTTCTATTTATTTATTTAATTTAGATTTGTTTTAAGTAATTAGAGTTTTACTTTTACACATTATTAATGATTATTTTCTTTTTAAAGAAAACATTTCTCTGTTAGAGGAAAGACAGCCAGGGCAACATTAATCGTCGTGTTGTTGTTTAATATTTGTTTGTTTTACGAACGTAACTATATTGTATAATATATATTATTATTTACCACAGAGAAACGCACAAGTACTTTTAAACAAATCGATTTATCCATTTTTTTAATAGTAAAATTTGGGGCGAAAAAAAAAGAAAAGTTTATTTTTTAAAGATTGAATAAAAAAATATTTTTTATAAGTTGGTCAAAAAATATCAATAAATTGTCAATAAACAATTCAGAGATCCATTTAATGTTTTAAAATTTCATACAAAATATCTGACCTAGACCTTGGAGTTGAAAAATATCGGGTCAAGAATATTAAAATTATTAAGTTAATAATGTAATGAATGTAGAATGTTATTTTCACATAACTAAAAAAATGAATGTTATTTTTTTTATTTACATGAAGGAGGACTTTAAAGAATACTATTTGAAAAGTTTATATTTAAAGAAGTTAAGATTTATAATATAAAACTTTAATCTTAATGCACTCTTATTATTAAAAATTGGTTACACGTTATTTCTTACGCTATTTGTTCCGGAAGTGGTTGATCATTTTACGTTAAATTTATATTAAAAAGTGATCGCCACACGAAAGTCTAAAATATTGCTTTTTAATTCCTTTTTTGCGGATATTTTTCCAGGCTGTTTACATGTAATCTCTTAAAAAAAGTAGAATCTCATTGATATTTTTCGCTAAAATTAAAATACGATGGATTAAACTAAATGATCCAGAAATACCAAGTTTTCTTATTAAAAACAATGTTAGAACAAATAAAAGAAATGCATTTTTTTAGAAAGTCTCGGTTTTATCGTAAAGAAGAACACAACAATATAATATGAATTTATAAAAAATCAGTAGAAAATATTTTACGACGTCGAAAGTATAAACTTTACCAATATACATATAGGCATTTAAAAGATGTATTGTAAAATGTTAGTTAACTTACAGTTTCGGGGCGAAAAAATATTTTCGTCGGTGTAGCAGGATAGAAGACACTTCAGAAAATAACTACACTTTGAACAGCAGACAAAAACACAGTTCTATTTTCAAGAGTTATAGCGATATGTGGTATTATTTCGTTGGGGTGGGGAATAATATATAATAGGTAGGGGTCAAATGGCTTCAAAACAGATGTATTTAATTAATTGTTATGAAAACAAACATATCTTTAGTTATTATTATTTTTAAAGTTTTTTTTAATACCTTTCTTTGAATAATAATAATAATAATAATAATAATAATAATAATAATAATAATAATAATAATAATAGCAGTACTAAAATAAATTGTCTGTAAATTAAAAGAAAAAGTGGCTTATTTATTTAATCAGCAATAAACATCCTTGCCATAAATACAAAAAAAGTTCAAATTTTTAAGAAAATAACTTCAAAGACATATATAGATTCACTGGCGCATTTTAAAACATTTGTTGCCAAATTGTCTCCTTAAGAAAACTGTCCTATCAAAAATGTAACATGTAAATGTAAAAATCTACTTGTGGCTATAAAAAAACTGAGTTCAAATGTTCTGCTTCCATGTGTAACTCTTTCGTTCTTTCTCCCTCTCTCTCCCTTCCTGTCTCTTCCTCTCTCCCCTCTCTCTCCCTATCTCACATACATTTATCAGAGATATAATTTTAAAAATAACTCAAAGAGTTTGACTGAGACTTTCTGTTCTTTTCCTTTTTATTGCTGAATAAAAAAACTAATGTTTAAAAAAAAAAATCAAATAATTTTGGAGTGAGGAGCACCGATAAAACCAAGCTCTTTAGTCCCAAATGGAATTGCTCACGCTCCACTCTTGCTGAACATGAAATAAGCCCTCTTCTCTTTCGCTCCAGAACGCGTTCCTTTTTAGAGGGCTCCTATAAAGCCCTGTATATATATATATATGTGTGTATGTGTTAATTATATCATACAATTATGTGCTAATTAGCCATCCTTACTGGCTGTTTCTAGAGTAGTAGGAGTTTGTAAACTAGTTTTTCATCGTCAGAAATAACTAACAGTAATATATTAACCTTCAAGTATGGGTTAAAATTTTATTATAAGTACTTTTTTTAAAATATAGTTAACTTAATTTTCTTAAAAGATGTCTGAAAATCAAATATTTATCAATAGGCCTCCAGTTGTG
This sequence comes from Sepiola atlantica, assembly GCA_963556195.1. NCBI lineage: Eukaryota > Metazoa > Mollusca > Cephalopoda > Sepiida > Sepiolidae > Sepiola > Sepiola atlantica. The sequence goes on along the minus strand of OY744527.1, from coordinate 136,885,146 downwards.
GCTGTCTGTTGCGCCCAATGGGGAGACATATAGTAAAGAATGCTATATACCAAAGTGTGAGTCGAGTGTCTCGCGTTTAACAAAACCAATCAGTGCACATTCTAGGGGGAAAATGTAGCTAGCTCCAATTGGCAAGGCAGGGCAAACTCCCACATTGACGCAATCTAACTGGGTCTTTTTTTCGGTTTGTGGTTGAACAGCCAAACTTATCTTCAAGCATTTGACTTTTTAAAAATAAACCGCTCCCCAAGCTCTCCTCAATAAAAATCCATTCATGTGTTTGGATACAAGGGAAGAAAGGAAACAAATCGCTCAATTTTCGCTTCAGCTCAGTTCTCATAATAAGTTTGTCACCATCATTCAACTCTCAATATATGCTTAACTTATTAATCTATGCACACCTCGACTTGCAATTCGATCTAGACAATGTCGATTCCGGCTAATTACATTGCCACACACTGCCAAAAAGGGTGATCCGAAAATCTTGTTACTTCTACAGACAGCCCTTTTCAATATGTGAGAGTGTCAATGAAAGTGAATAAACTGAATTCATTACATGTTATTTTCTATTACTTGTTCTTCTATTGTTTTTCTATTGTTTTTATTTTGTTTTACTGTCCTTAAACTGAACAAAATGAATTTATATGTTTTGTATTGATATATTACTTGTTTCTCTATGTTATTACCTTTTGGTAGAGGTACCAATACTTTCAGGCACCATGTAACCTATTTAATTTAGAAAGAAATCTTAGAATAAGCAGACAAGGATAAGCTTACATTTTAGAACAAACCTTGTACAATAAAGCTAAGTTTAACATTTCTGGTGGGTTATCAATTATGATAAAAGCCACATAAAGTAGACCAAATCAATCAAGATATGTTCTGCGCATAACAATCACAATGAGTACAGAAAAATGAATAAATAAAAATATAAAAATAATAAAACAAAAAAAAAACTGCTTGATTTAAATGAAAATTACCAAAGTGCCCGAGTTAAATTGCAATTACACTGCTCTCAAAATAATATTTGGTTGATGATTCTGGCGACATGTAGCATAAATTGCTCTCCCTCACCCTATTAAGTAAGAAAAACAAAATGGCTGATGGAAAAACGACATGCTTTTCTCTTTTTTTGTCTTAATTGTTTGTCCAAAATGACAGAATATATATATATATATATATATATATATATATATATATATATATATATATATATATATATATATAAAGATAAATGATAGAAAAGAGTTAAAGATGTACGGATGGCAACTCTATTTCATCTTCGATTGTACATCCTTATCTCTCTTCCTTCATTTATCTTTATAATTGTTCTATCTCGTATATTGAGCTTAAACTATTTCACTATATGTTCAAATCTCTAAAAGTATACTTTTAGTTTCATATTTTTTTTATATATATATATATATATATATATATATATATAATTATTTCAGGTATCCTCATAAAATGTTATAAGGAGATATAATTTTTTATGTATCAATTTTCAGTATTTATCTCAACAGTTCTCGATAAGTGAGTAGAGCTAGGTAGTAAGTTATGAAAATATATATGGCAATTAAGCTACACAGAGGCGTCCGCGTTTCATCCCTAGCCTGGCGATTCTCTCTGGGGATGAAACGCGGAAGCCCCTGTGTAGCTTAATTGCCATATATATTTTCATAACTTACTATATATATATATATATATATATATATATATATATATATATATATGTTGCTTTATTTTCTCTTCTTCTGTTTACAATATATTTCCAAGCCTGTATACCCTAAGATTAAAAAAAGGAAGAGAGAGAGAGAGAGAGAGAGAGAGAGAGAGAGAGAGAGAGAGAGGGGAGAAGAGAAAAAAAGCTGAAAGATGTGACTGATATTTCCACTATTTCTACTTATCATCATATTTCAGAGTTTCGTGATTTTTATAGTTCTTCTTTTTGCTTTAAAATGTGAGAGGAACGTATCTTCAATTTGTTTTTGGAAGAGACAAGAAAACTTATACTAAGTGCATACGTAGATGTTTGTGTGTAAGTGTCTCGTCTATTGTAATTGTCCCACCTTTATGTGTATGTTGTAGTGCTCCTTATCTCACATGAAAATTAGAGATAAACACTATCTCTGTGACAGGATCACAGGTAAAGTAAGCCTGGGCCTCGTGTTGCTACAAATATAAAACTATAGAAAATGTAAAAAAAACAAAACAAAAAAAACAAAAAGAAGAGAGCTTTTAGTGCCATAATCGGCAAGTTCTCCCTCATTGGTCAACATGGGGGACCTGGTCAGCACCCTGGGAATGTTGGCTCCTCTAATTTCAGGAACAAGAAGATCACGGACCAAAAGCAGGTAAGTAACCTCTCTAAGTTCAGGTTCGACAATAACACAGACCAAACACAGGAAAGCAGGAGTTAACAAAATAACAAACCAAAAAGCCATAGAAAGAAATGGACCACAAAAGAGAATAGACTGGTAAATGGAATACTACTACAGAAGCTACCCTTCTTCAGAAAGAGGATATCGGAAACGAATAGAAAAATCTATGGGACATGTCTACTGACTACCATGCAACGAAACAAAGGATAGCAGATCAAGCAACACAGATCTTCAATAGAAGGTCGTTCTCAGAGCTGGAACTAATGAAAATTCAGCGAACGATAAATGATGTAACAGAACAAGAAACACCACAGGTAGAAGACTGGCGAAACATAAACACTGAAATTAAGGAGACCGATAATTACAAAATCACAGAACTCATTTATGAACAAGGACAAAATAAAACTCCAATCTCTAAGGAACGAAAAATGAAAACAAAATTAGAAACAGTAATAGTGAACAGACTTCTCCCACACATCTCAATAGATACTATCACATACCTAAAGAACTTAATTTAGGCAGGGGGCAAATTAGTAAGTATGAAAGTTAAAGTAGAAACAAAACCTCACCAAAAGAATTGGCTGACAAAGCCTGGATGGGAAACCAAACTTGAAACCCATGTCAGAAATCTTCAAAAAGAAGCTAAAGCCGTAAATAGCAGCAAAAGGGGGGGAGACTGCGACAATACATGTACAAATCGGAACAGTACAAACAAAATAGGATTTTTGAAAACAATGAAATCCAGTTTTATGAAAGCATAAATGGAGGAAGAACAAAAACAGAACTGGACCCAATAGAAACAAAACGCCCTGGGCAAAATGTGGGGAAACCGACAAGATATGAAAGAAGAGCTTCAGGAAATTGAAGAAAGAACAAAAAATGAAATTACTGAAGAAACAGGCAAGACAACCCTAAAGAAAAATGGCTAATTGGAAATCACCAGGCCACGATGGAATATATGCATACTGGTTTAAAAAATTCCTGATCCAACATAAAAGGCTGACGCAAAACCTGAGAATATGTATCCACGAAACAGACGAAAGGAAGAAGTACAGAAATGCACCGAAAAAGGAACTACAGACCAATAACTTATTTATCTACGATGTGGGAAATCCTAACACTACTACTCATCATCATCATCATCATCATCATCATCATCATCATCATCATCATCATCATCATCATCATCATCATCATCATCAGCATCGTCATCATCACTATCACCATCACCATCATCATCACTATCATCTTCATCATCATCATCATCATCATCATCATGATCGGTTTAATGTTCATTTTACATGCTGGCATGCGTTTGACGGCTTTAAGAAATTCACTTCCAAGCTAACTTATCTCTGGCCATATTTTTCTCTCAAGTTCATTCTTATCGCTTACTCCCATTTTCTTTGTCTTTTCCCTGTTAACTAAAACAGCTGCCTCAACTGTTCTACATCTACTGACCCAAAAATTCTCATTCATTCTTTCAATGTGGCCATAGCATTTCTGCACACATTTCTCTATACTGTCCAGATTTAATCTTTTTATGAGGTCATCAGATCTGTCTTTAGGACTTACATTACACACAAAAATGATATATTTTCATGCATGTGTGTATATTTTCCTTCTGGGCTCAAAATCATTAATTGCAATTTCCAAAACATTTTCAAATGTTAAAAACCTGAAAATTGGTTCGAATTTCTATGTTTACTCACAGAAAGTTTATACTTCTGTTGTTTTTCACTGTCCAATTTTGATGTGTCCTTCATCTTCAGTATTCCACCTCTCGAACTCAATCGGAATAAATCTGAATTTTTTCCTTTCAGCAAAAAACGAATATGTCGGTTAACCAAATTCTTGTCCTTATCTTCTGCCAAAAGAGTTGGGTTCTGAAATCAAAAAAGAATTAAAACATTAATCTTTGGTGTAGAGCCGCATTTATTAAAAATTAGCTGGACTATACGACGTTGCCAAGGGTCATGGCTAATAAAATAGAAGAACTAAGAAAGTACTCTCCTCTCTCTCTCTCTCTCTCTCTCTCTCTCTCTCTCATTCTACACATCCTCAATCACGTTACTTTTTGAACACTTCCCTCCCTCCGGCTGTCTCTCATTTATGCACAGACTTTGGCAACTGGTAGAAAGAAAGAAAAGAAAGAAAAAGATAAAGTCATCAGCAGCTGACTGATTGTTTGATCACAGTGCTTTTTTTCGAACATTTACAAGTACGAATGAAAGAAAGCTATTCTTTTTAACCCCGCTCCTCCACCGCATAATATGTTCCCTGTTGATCTCAAGTTAACGAATATTAGTATTTTCTTTTACCATTACCTGTTTCGGGTCATACTGAATTGGAACATGTAAGGTTTGTAAGTGCATTTTTAGTAGTTTCCAAGTTTTACGGACACACAGACAGACGGAAAGACGACTTTCCTTTATATAATAAACAACAGCAATGAATGGAAACACAATCCTCCTTCCGAAACACGAAATAGTCGACACTTTTAAATCCAGATCTCAATTTAATTATTTATTCCTTCATGAACATCTAAAAAAAAAAACTATGCGCAAAAAATAAAGATAATGCACAATCCCATTCAACATGAACAAAATTGTTTCATTATTCTTTTGTCTCTATTTTCGTTTCTCCGTGTACCCCAGCATTGCTTCTGCTCGTTTTGGATTTCTCCATAAGCAACTCCTCGTTCACTATAAACTCTTCACCAGAGCAAGCGGCCTACAACTTTTCATTTACTTCCCACCCCTATTTTGTTTACCACATCAGTATAACTTTTAGTAAGTTCAGATTCCTTTAAATATCTCATTCTGTAATATATCTCCATATTCGCTATACCACAGTTCTACAGTGTGGCTAGACACGTGAATGCTTCAGGCTGAGATTGAAACCCGGTCGTTTTTTCGACATTCTGAGTTTTATCAACTGCACAAGAAAGGAAGGGGAAATCTTACTATTTATATAAACAATATCAGCAGTCAAAGAGTGCTCAATACTAGAAATAAATGTGACCTGTTACGTCACCCATTGAGCTTGGGTTAAATTAGGAATAAGTGAGTTTGCAAATCCAGTTAGATATAAAAAATTAAAAAGCAAAATCTAAAAAGTCTCTCTCTCTCTCTCTCTATATATATATATATATATATATATATATATATCTTTCTTTCTCCCTCTCTCTCTTTTTCTTTTTTACTGCAATTATGGGTTAAAAAGTATTACTACTTGTGGTAAAATTCCCTTTCGTTTTTAATGGACTATTGCAATCTTTTTAGCCTTCCCTTTTTATTATCTTCAACTGCTTATAAACAGAGAGAAAGGGAGAGAGAGAGAGAGAGAGAGAGAGAGAGAGAGAGAGAGAGAGGTAGACAACATATAAATATATATACAACATATAAGCAGACAACAAATAAAAGTGGGGGTGGGGGATCAAAGAACATACAGTAAGAGAGGATGAAAGTGATAGAAAGTTAGTAAGAGATGAGTCTCTTGATGAGTTATTTGCAAATTACAGTTTATTAGACTAATTATAATGGAAAGTTTTCCAATCTCAAAACTGATGAATATTTTAGCATGCATTTTTTTGTGATTTTAGGAAAAAAGCTTTCAGGAAACAAACATTGATCAACTCAACGAAAAGTATTGTAGGGACATGGTCCCTTGAATTGTTATAAAATGCAGGCTTACTAAATTTGTAGCGACGTTTAAATTGGAATAAAAATGTTTAAAACAGAAAACATAAAAACATGCATGAAAGTTGAAATGAAAGAAGAATTGAAAAAGGGAAACATTATTTGAAGAAACTCAATATTTAAATATATACAAAATACAAGACATTAATTGTTCATTTGAAATGTTCAGTTAGAAAAGTAATACAATGTATGTGTGCATGCGCCGGTGTCCTCATTTGTGTTATGCTTTGAATTTGAACGCAGAAGTGTATGAATGTGTTTGTCGCATTTTATCAGGGTGTGTAGTTGTACGAATTTGTGTGCATGCATGCGTGCGCAAGTTGAGAATTGATAGGGTGTGAAGGCATTTGTGTGTGTGTGCCGCTTTGTGTCAGCAGGGTGTGTAAGCAGGTGTGGATAAGTTGAATAGAAGTCGCCCAAGTCCTGATAGGGCAAAGGAGGTTGAGATGTTGTCCTCCTGTTCCGTGAGCTGTTTTTGTCTACTCTTGTTTCTCAACGAAAACCTCACCTGATTTAAAGGTTTCAATTAACTCCAGTGTGGGTGCAAAAAATTGGATTTTAATCACATGGTGTGTTGTGGACAAAGTAAGAAACACATCACGTGACAGCCATTTTTGTTTTTCTGGTTTTGAAAGACAAATATCATTTTTTTTCTTAGATGGAATTTGGGGTTGTGCTTTGTGTTTTTGGCCATGTCGTCGGTCAGTCAATATTATGGGATTGGAATATATGTCAATCCCATAGTATGTGAAATTTTACACAATTTTTTTCAATAAATTTAATGATCCACCGCTCTGCTAGTTAGTAATGACAGAAGTTTCCTGAACTTACTCCATCAACTCCTAATTCTTGTGATCACATTAGCATCTGTTCCTCCCTGTGCTTCAATGGTATCACCAACATAACAACACTTCTGAACAATAAAATTGTCTAAAATTCTTATTCCATGAGTCGTATTCAGGTTTGAGATACATGAATGGTATAAAAAATAGCAAATTGATTGTTGATTCGATCTCTTCAACCTACCATAAACCAAATTAGGTACAAGGGTGGAAGTTTAGTATAAAATTATTTTAACCCATCACATGACATTGGACAACAATGTGGATAATAATTGATGTTTATAACCTTCATGTGGCCCCTTCTATGATTACCTACTTCTATAGAGAATTGGAGAATTGGCATCAACATCAGAATCAATCATGTCAAAAAGTCGCAACATACTGATTCATACAAATTATTTTTTATTCACATAATTTTTGATGAAAAAGATTTTCCTAAACGTTTGGGTGGGAAGAATTACTGTTATGCCATTGAAATTTGGCAGCTTATTCTAATGAAGAATTCAGCATGTTAATTCACTCACCAAATTCAGAATCAATGGTCTTTCATTTGCTCGACCTTCGCTGACTGTTGTCCTATAAACTTTTGAGGATAAAACAGGAGGATTATCATTGACGTCTTCCACCACGATGGTGACTCTGGTCGTCGCTGTGGTAGGAGGGAGATCACTGTCGAGAATGTGCACCTCAAACTCGTATGTAGAAGTTAATTCGGCATCCAGCTCTGCAGCCGTTTCAATAACTCCCGTCTTATTTCCAATCCTGAAAGGCACTGAAAATAAATCAACAAAAAAGATGCATCAGCTACATTTAATATTTTGAAATATGAACGGGAAAACACAGCAGGCGTTTTCTTGCAATTAATGAGGATCACTGAGTACTTCTGATCCCAGCCCTGAACCTTATATTAGCATTCTTCTTTATTTATGTCATTCAATTATTTACCTCATTCTTACTCTCTTTCTTTTATGCAGCTGCGATTACTACTCCCATTTTCTTCTTTATTTATGTCATTTATCTATTTATCTCATCCTTACTCTACTTCTCTTATGCTGCTGCTACTACTCATATTTTCTTCTCGCAGTTAGGGAGAATCCCTGAGTACTTTTGCTTCCAACTCTGAACCTTATATTACCATTTTTGTGTTGTTCTGTAATTGTAAAGTTTTTCTTTTTCTTCTTTATTTAGGTCATTTACTTATTTTACTCATCCTTATTTTCCTTCTCTTATGCTCTGCTACTATTACTCCAATTTTCTTCTTTATTTACGTTATATATTCATTTATACCATCCTTACTCTCCTACTTTTATGCTACTACTACTACTTATCTCACTTTTCTTTTTATTTACGTCATTTATTTATGATATCCTCTTACTCTTCTCTGTTGATACTACTGCTACACTACTACCTTTATTCCCTTCCCCCATCAATTTGTCTAATTAACCTTGCTCCCATCATTTGAAACATTCAAAGTGCAAAGATTATCAGAGTTTTAGTATCATATAGATAATATATGAGTCAGTTTTATATCATATGTGAAACCATGGATTCAGATGTACATTTGTAACTGATGAATCTCCTCTTATCAAGGCTAAAAGCCACTCAAGAATGTAAATAAAATGGATAGATTAATGTGAATTATGATAAATACTATAAGAGGGTTGAACATAATGAATAAAATGTGATGACTTATAGGGACAATTTATGAAAACTGTAAATTAACATTAGATTTGAAGATGACCATGTTGAAACTCTCAGGGAAATAATCTTGTGATAACGTGTTCCACAGATAGGAGGTTCTTGGAAGGAAACTTTGTTCATGAAAATTCTGTTTGATGATAGTAAAAGTAAGGAAAGTTCTTTGCAGTTGTTATAGAAAGACAAATTCTTGTGAAAGTTTTGCAAGGATGAAAAACATATTGAAGCGGCGCATCTATCATCAACAGTACTTCATCTTAGGATGTAGCTGACTCTTATATAAGTAGAGGATTGCACCAGGAGTCAGATACTTTCTGGAGTGGTAGAATGAGCCAAACATTTTTCCAGCATGTGTAGCACAGGTTGGATATAAGTCTTCCATTTTAGATTTGGAGTGGAAGTCAGTTCTAGGAGCTTATTGCTTTCACTAAATAAATTGCTTTTACTGAGGTGATTGCCAACTTCTTGAATTATAACCGATGGAAACAACTTACTAATGACGCAATAGAGACAAATTGGTCTGTTCTTAGATTAAGAAAACTGTTCACCAGAATTTTAAAATATTAAGCGGTCGAATGAAATTTTCTAAGGAAATAGAAAGCATTTCTCCTTCGATTTAATCGATTTATAAGGATAGTAGGAAGTTCCAGCAGCAGATCATCAAAGAAAATAACTGGAATGTTGTCAGGACCAATTGCTTTGCAAGCATCAAGATTCTTGATAAATTTGACACCATCCCAAACAGATATGTGGATATCACTTAGAATATTTTCAGTCAATGGGGAAATTCCGGAAGTGGATGGGTCTGATAAAAAAGGGTGAAATTTAAAACAATTTTTTGCAAAAATCTTAACTCTATTCGATAGGAGAAAATCACCTTTTGTACATTAATGAGTTGGAATAGTTTTAAATATGTTCAGTAACTTGTTTGTTATTCTCCAAAACTCTCAAGCCCCAAATCTCTGCTCAGCAATTCTAGGATATAGGATTCTTTTGTATATAATCCATTTTAATGATTATAATCCAGTTTAATCAGTTGTGAGCAGTTAAAAGACATCTTTGGTTTCAGGGCATCTATTCTGATAACAGCAATTGAAATGATGATTTCTATGAGAAATGGCAGTGACCCACTCGAGAGTGAACCACAGTTGGCTGTTTTGTCTCTGTTGGAATTTCTTAATTTCATGGAACAACTTTGGTCTATTTTGCAGAAAGTGCACAGCAGCCAATCAATAGAATCTGGGGTGTTAATTTGTAGATGGTGGTTTTTAGACTTTCCTAGTACGTGTTGGTAGAACCCCCACTTGGTAGCCGATTCTATAGCTCTAAGCTGTCTGCTTTCTTAGCCTATTAGTCGATGACTGGCTGACTCTGCTTGTCTTAACTATACATATCTCTTTCATTGTATCTGTATAACAGGTGTCGATTTTTAGCATCATACCAACAATTTTGAAAAGGTACATTGCCAGCTCCAGGGCGTCCCTTTTGCCACATCAAACGATATGTAAAACGCATTTTCCCAACACACTTCACTGATTGTCATGCAAATACACACGTACCTCTCACGCACAGTTTACCTTGGCGCCAACCCTTCCAATATTATACTTTAATGAATCTCTTATTTAAATCATATTATCCTTGTCTTTGTTTCAATTATTGCTTGTATGATAAAATTAGCATTGTTGAAATCTTCTTTAATTTGAGAAAAAGATCTTTGTTCATTGCAATTGGCCACAATAAATAAAATGTGTCTGCATAAACATACCTGTCCCCTCTCCGACTTACAGCCTTGTCTCAAACGCAATGTTTCGTGTTTTTTTCTTCTTCATCTTTTTATCTTATACCAGTGCAGTTGGCAGCCGGGGAGCGAAGCATGGTTCACACGATTTGCATAAATAATAAAAACAACAGACACAGATAGATACATTGTATAAAGCAACTTGTTGAACACGTGTGTGTGTGTGTGTGTTTGAGTCCTGTCGTTTGTGTCACTACTTCTGAGCTCCATTCCAATCTTTCAAGTTGACCTGCCCGTCGATCTCCTCGAACCTGTCTGCTCACACATAACTAAGTGTCCTCCAAATAGATTTTTCATATATATTTATTAATTAATTTTTACGTACATAACAGAAATCCATGGACACTGGTTTCTGACTATGAGCCGTCATCAGCACTATAGACATTTACATTGAGGGTTTGATCCCTACCCAGGGTAGCCATACTGATGACGGCTCATAGCCAGAAACACCTGTCCATAGATTTGTTTCATGTACATAAGAAGTAATTAATAAATATATATGAAAAATAAATTGATGACGCGTCCGATTAAAGGCAACTGAATTCAGTATTCTGCATATTTTAAACTGCTTAGAAAGCAGATTAATACTAAAAACACACACACAGGTGTTCTATCGCCAGTAAAAACAATAACAAAGCTGCGTATATATATATATATATATATATATATAGCATTATATTAAGTGAAATAATAAAATAAGGTGCAAATAAATTTTATTAGAATTCAATGTTCAGGCAAAGTACCTTAAAGTCTTTAACTCAAGAGTTTTCAAAGAAAATTCTTCTCCTCAGAGGACCATTACCGCAATGACATTACTGCTGGTAATAAAATTAAACTTTGAAAATATATAAAAATATATATAAAAATACATAAAAGTATATAAAACATCAAATATATCATCCCAAAACATACTTTTTTGTTAAAGCTATACAGTTCATTCAAGTCATAAAATTTAAAACATATTCAGGAAAGATATCAAGGAGGTTGATTGAAAAGTGATCCAGGTGGTGAGTGGTGGTCCAAAAACGAAAAAGTTATCCAGGCGGGAAATCTGTTTGCAATCGATGCAGTAAATGACAGTGAAAAATGTATCCAAGTTGTATGCAAATTAATAAAACGATAGTAAAAAACAAATCATATGAAAAGTTCAGAAAACTCACTTGGTGTTGAATATTATAATGTTCAAAATTCAGGGTTCTTATGAGCTGATCGGAGTAGTGCAAACCATAACTTCCTGGTTAGATGCAAGCTCCGCTAAATCCAATTTGAATAAAATTAAACTGACCTGATGTATTCGGCCATTTTTTCTTCCGGGTCTGATAAAATTATTCCAATGAAGAAAATTACATTCGAAGGTAATCACTCTCCTGCAAGCCAAGTAAACAGCGTAACTAATTCAAAAAGAACCTATTCTCCTCGATAAGAAAGCCACACGAAAGTCGTTGAATATCTACACTTATTCAAATGACGTTTTCAGAACGGATGTTGAATGTCTACGTTAACAAGGAAAAACGTCATTATATATTGACAGACATGTGAAATCAAATATATATTTACACCGGATGTTACTTGTCTGGGTCAAATCAGTTATGTGTATAACTGAAATTATAAGTCTGGGTCACAGAGACAGGATGTGTAAATTTAGGTCAAAGCCTCCAGACACCTACCCATCCAAAATTGCTATTTGATCGTCTGCATTAAGCATATAAACCAAATTCACATATCTAGCACTATCAAATAATTTAGAAGATTTATGAAATTAATAATTACGAAGTTGTTAAAATATTTAGAATTTAATAATTTAATAGTTTTATTTAAAATTTAATTTTTTCAAATTAAGAAGTTGTTAAAATATTTAGAATTTAATAATTTAAAAGTTACAAAAATTTAAAAATTTAAACTTTTGCAATTTAAAAAAATTTAAAGAGATATTTAGGCATTTTCAATGTCTAAACCTTTTAGGCAGGGAGGATTTAACAAACACATTTCCAAAACTGGACACTCCCGGTCCCGACACTCAATAAGCTACGGTGGGTTTGGTGGTGGATTCAATTGTGCATACTTGAATTTCCTCCTATGACGAAATTTGGAAACTAATACATTTATGCATTAAGTATTTTGAACATTATAATATTCAACGCTAAGTGAGTTTTCTGAACTTTTCATATGATTTGTTTTTTACTATCGTTTTATTAATTTGCATACAACTTGGATACATTTTTCACTGCCATTTACTGCATCGATTGCAAACAGATTTCCCGCCTGGATAACTTTTTCGTTTTTGGACCACCACTCACCACCTGGATCACTTTTCAATCAACCTCCTTGATATCTTTCCTGAATATGTTTTAAATTGTATGACTTGGATGAACTGTATAGCTTTAACAAAAAAGTATGTTTTGGGCTGATATATTTGATGTTTTATATACTTTTATGTATTTTTATATATAGTTTTATATATTTTCAAAGTTTAATTTCATTACCTGCAGTACTGTCATTGCGGTAATGGTCCTCTGAGGAGAAGAATTTTCTTTGAAAACTCATGAGTTAAGGACTTTAAGGTACTTTGCCTAAACATTGAATTCTAATGAAATTTGATTTGCACCTTATTTTATTATTTCACTTCATATAATGCTATTAATGCTCTATCCAGTATATTGAGCTTCAGTTTTATCCGGATGTTCACTAATTAAAGATATTAGTTGCCTCTTATATCTTTTGTTGGATTAACTTTATATATATATATATATATATATATATATATATATATATATATATATATATATATATATATATATATATGTGTGTGTGTGTGTGTGTTTATTTATATTTAGGTTCGTACTTAATATCGTATTATTTGTCCAAAATAGGTAGGGTTTATTGCTCCGAGGTAAATCACAGGGAACTGGGTTGGGGGGGGGGAAGTTATTATCCTATCATAAAGTGAAATGAAAGGGAAAAAACAGAAGAATCTCAATATATGTATATGTACTAATTAAATGTTGAGTTAAATGTAGATAAATTATTGGCCAATTTGATATTTATCTCCCGCCCCCACCACCACTCTCCAAAAACCAAAAAAAGAATTGCTAAGCTGTCTTATCTCTTTCAGCATTTTCAATTTTTGAGGAAGCTTAATTTTGAAAGAAATTGCAGCTGAAACATGTATGCACATATGTAGCCAATAATGTTTGTATGAATAAAAGAATTTGTACTACAATATATATATAGTAGAGCATTTTCACAAGAAGACTATTGTAGCATTATTTACTTTTCCATACACCCTTAGACACATACATACGCGAGAAGGCGCTCAGACCTACCTAATTATCTCCTTTTTCGCCACGCTATGTGCTAAGATCGGGTACTGAAATAACGAAACACAAAAAACATTCTCTCTCTTTTTTCTTCCTTACTTTGCCCGATGACACATGCGCCTAATGCATTCACAAAATCAAATGTCCATAGTGCGACGACTCCGGCGACTGCACTGTACAAGTATGAAGTCCGGGTGAAAGGCATCGATGAAGCCGTTTTGTTGCTACCAGAAAACAAGCATGAAATTAATGAACAAAGGGACGACGTTCAAACAGGTGCACGAGTGAATGGAGGACAGGGACTTTGACGAAGATGGTGAGTCCCCGAACGGTGTGTGAGGACGGAGTGCCTCGCCATGTAAAGGATCTTCACAGGTATCCTCGGATTGTGAGCAATTCCGAAGACAGTGAAAGTGCAGCGTCGAGCGATGGAGAATTGTGTGTGATAACTCGGTCGATAATGGCATTAATCGGTTGAACGACAGTGACGACAGCGACAGTGACGACAACGACAATAGTGAAGATCAACATGTCTCAGTAGAACCACCTTAAGAAGCGACTGAATTAGTTGTGCCACGTCTCAGAAGGATCCACAGACGAAGGAGGCCACCTCGCAGCTGCTGCGTGTGTGATGATGAAAACAGGGTGGAGTGCAATGGACTTAGCCAATACCCCCCCCCCCCCGCCCCCCGACATAAACGACAAAAATAGCCTGCGCCGTGCATGAAATTTGCATATCATCCAGGTGAATTGATAAAAAGAAAGGATTTAAAAATGAAATATAAGTGAACTGGAAAGCGGCAGAAACGACGGTTGATTGTTCGACGATTGTCCCCGATTTTTCGTTTTGTTTTGTGAGTTACAAAATTAATAAGGCCTAAAGTTGAGCGATAGAGAGACGGGTGAAGAGAGATAGTGGCCACACCCTACGGTCAGCCAGACTATAGGATTAAGCGAGGATGAAAGATGCTTCCTCTGATATTGGCAACAATTGTAGTAAGAAAACCTGGCCATCGGTTTCATGGTTAGGGTTAGAAATATTGTTTGTTTCAAATTGTATTCTTACCTGTCGTATCGGAGATGGCGTAGGTAAGAGAACGCCCATTGTCTTGTGCTATATCTGGATCAGAAGCGTTGACAGTGCCGACCTTGGTGCCAATGCTAACTCCCTCCGAGACATGGAAGGTGTTGGTAAGAGCCACAGTAACTGGCTTGTTGACAGGAACGATTATTTTCACGGTTGTGTTCGACGACAAAGACGGGTAACCAAAATCCATTGCCAGAATGTTAAGGTTGTATTGTGCCTTTTGTGGTTCGCGACTCAACTTGTCTATCACGGTTATCTCCCCTTAAAAAAACATAATAATAAAAAAATTAATTTCAAAATCCAAAACATAATCTTGAGAAAATTAAAGCCCAACCGAAAGATCAGAGTTAAAAAATCTTATGGTATCAATACAATGAGTTCCAGTTAAAAATAAATTATCTTATTTTGGAAGTGCAAGTAGAATGAGAGGCTGTGGACATGCCATGTCGAGTTTAATTTCTGTTAAGAGTAGTTGAGATGTGATCAAATAGTTCAAAGACTTAAGATGTCTTCAAATAGTTTAGAGACTTAAAATGTGGTCAAATAGTTTAATGACTGAAACTGTGTTGTACAAGAAAGTAATACTACTGTAATTATTGCAGTGAGTTTCCAATTGCTAGAAATATTTCTGAACTTATTCTGTGTGAAACTGTGTCATTTTTATTTTATATTTTATATAGAATAAACTATTTTATTGAAGAACTGCTATTATTCGTGTATTATTCCGGGTAAAAAATTGTTTCTTTTGATATTTATTTCTGGATTAAATTATTTTCGTATTTGAATAATCGCAATAATTATTTACAAGGCCACAGAGTATATAAATGTTTTTTTTCTAATCATGAACTGTAAAAATAGAATTTAAACTCGGTTCTAATTCTGGAGTTAAACAACCCTGAAAGAGAAGAGCTAAAAAGAGGGATATATATATATATATATATATATATATATGGAGAGAGAGAGAGAGAGAACCAATCATAGTAGTGACCGTGGTTAGTTAGTAAGAGCCGAGAAGTAACCTGTATATATGAAATAAAACCACCTACTCAACACCTGTAGAGATGTTGGAGGAAATGTACTGCAGCATGTACTACCATTTCAAGTATATTCACTAAAATATATCTAGATTTATCAGTGAAATTTGTACATTTTCTTATATATATATATATATATATATATATATATATATATATATATATATATATATATATATATACGTCAACGTTTGTTTGTTGTGTGTTATAGAGATATTTTAACAGTTATAACATTCAAATAAGTTTCAATAATGTTTAAATTTTTCACAGAATCCAAAGACCCTATTGAAACTTTTCTTCGATTTCATTTGGGGCCACTAGGGGAAGCTATCGGTAAGTCCATGAAATAACTGATACTATTTATCTTCCTCCCACAAGGTAAGATGTGACACAAGGTCGGGAAAGTGGGAAAAATCCAGCGCTCGAGAATTTGAGCACTCTGGCCATTTAAAAATTGCCTGGGCAGCCCCGTCGGCATTCCCCGGTAGGGGCGCCTCAGACGATTAGCAATAAACTAACCCCCTCTCAAAGGGTGAGAAGACAAAGCCTGGGAGGGTGCACCTCCTAGAACTGCACAGGACGGACAACCGATAGATCGGCGTAAATCCAGACCCGAAGGCCCGGACAATACCGGTTTATTAGGCGGGGTAAAAACCCCTAAAATAGCTGATATATATTTAAACGTAAAGAAACGAAATTCATTTTAAAAATAGACTTTCTTCGTTTCATAAAAAAATAAAATTAAACAAAGAACATTTCAGTGACGAATGTATTACAAAAATGTTTAAACATTTAAATAATTATTTAATTGGTATTTTTTTAGATTTACAATAACTACATAAAACACGAATGCGTTTTGATTCATTAAACCCAGTTGCACTTTTAAAGCTGTCTATAAGTGTTATGATGTCATGGCGATCTATTTCGTGACTATATGAACAGAGGAGCCTACGGTGAGCAACATACTATTCTGTACTTCTGCAAATATACACTCTTGTCTAATTTATTATCGACCCTTCAAGGTCACAACACGAGGAACACGAACTTATTCCGACACAACATAACCAGGACTTATGTCGCACACAAAACTGGTAACGTCTGATACAACATAACCATTACTAAAATACCAATGTGGGATTTTCGAAAAAGACTTAGGTTGTTAATTACAACAGTAAGAGCGAGAAGTTAAAAGTCATACTAGATTTTTGACACACAAGGTGTACCAAATCTGCAAAAGGAAAGCCTCCAACGTCAGAAAATAGAAAAAAGTTTTCGTTGTTGAGGTGGATGAAAATGATTTCAAGTCATTCTCCATCGCCAGGTTTTCAAATCTAAATCGTTCGAGCATGAAAAAAAGTATGTTGATTTTTCTTCGCTCTCTTTTCACTGCTTAATCAGGAACACATAAATAAGTTTGAACTGGGTTACACTTTTTCTCTCGCTAAGAAGTGAAAAATTTATCTTCCAGTCGGAAAAGTTACAACTGTATAAGGAGAAACATGAACAAGTCGGTAGTCTATTTCAAAGAACGGAAATGGAGGAATCTAAAAGTGCTATATTGGACAGCATTAGACACCAACCAGATAAACAAATTTAACTGGAAGAGAAATTCCAAAATAACAAATAGAACAAATAGAATATCAGAAGGAAATAGAAATAGAAAAGCTTCGTCTATAAGAGAAATTTCAAGAAAAACAATTGGAGCAAATGAAAAAATTGAGGGAATGTTTCTTCATACCCAACAAGAACAGAACAATTTGTACGAATTATCAAATAGAGGTCAAAATGTTTACAATGAGAGTGCATTTTCACAAAACACTATTTGGAGCGCTATCGATAATTTTACTTACGACTCTGAAAACCAAATTACGTTTGCTTCGTATTTTAGATGATACGAAGATTTATATTATACAGATTGTGCGAATTGGGCTGATTTTGATAGGTTCGTTTGCTATTAAGAAAGTTGGGTGCAGTTGAACATACGAAATTCTTCAATTATATATTACCACAAAAATCCAGCAACCTTACACTTGCTGAAGTGGTACAATTATGAACTAAATTGTTTAGCCCTACAACGTTTCTGTTTCAAAAAAGGTGGACATGTATGAATCTCACAAGGAAAGCAGACGATGACTACACTACTTTAGCTAGCGTAGTTAACAAACACTGCAATTATTTAAAATTGTCGAAGTTGAACACTAACAATCTTACATGTCTAATCTTCGCACAGGGTTTAGTATCAAATACGGATTCAGAAATCAGACGAAGGGTTCTTAATAAACTAGAGAATGAACCTGATGCAATGCTTCAACACATTGCAGAAAACTGCTAACGTTTTATTTGTGTTCGCCAAGATTCAAGAGACATTGAACTGAACAAAGCGGAGTGTCACTTATTAGATGCATACGTCACAAAAATTAAATTAATTCACCAACTAAATTTGATCAACCAAAGAAGAAGAATTTGCCTCTTAAACCGTGTTTTGGTTGTGGACAATTGCATTGGTACAAAGATTGTCCATATAAAATGAAAAAGTGTTTAAATCGCAAGGCATTGGACACAAAAGTGCACACTCTACGTTAAAAATAAAATAAAAAACTTTATTAAAATTGCTAAATGTGATGAAGTTGAAAATATATTAAATAAAAATATAAAGCTACAACTTGATACCGGCTCAGATCTGTCAATAATAAATCTTCAAATGTAAACAAAAAATGGGAAAACCAACTTTGATGAGAACGAGCAAACTAGCTGAAAGCATCACTGGTGAACAAATACAATTTGAAGGCGAGATAATCTCAAACCTTACATTAAAAGGAAATACTTTGACATTAAGAATGTTCGTAATGAACGACTCAACGAATCTCTTGGATACGGATGGGAAGGAAATATTTCAATTATGGAATGTACTCAAAGAGTTTTCTTTCTGTCAAAATATTGAAACTTTAAATGTCGAAGCAAGGAGACTAAAACGACTTAAAAGAAACCTTTTCAGATGTTTTCTCTAGTGGACTGTGGAAGATGTAAAAAAATACTATCAAGTTTGAATTAAAACCAACTATTCAACCATTTATTAAAAAGAAAAAATTCCATTCGCGTCATTAAATCAGATTGACGAGGAATTAACTAGACTCAAAGAAATATTATCGAAAGTAGCGTACAGCGAGTGGGCTTTGCCTACACTCTACGTAAAAAAGTAAAGAGACCCTGTTTGTGCAGACTTCTCCATGGAATTGAACAACACGCTAAACTTTTGAGATGAGGATTAATCATTTGGATAATTTGGATTGTTCGGACGACTGTACTGAGTGTTACCATCACAACGCAAAGACTCGTGGCGCAGTGGATAAAGTGCTAAGTAAAATACAGTTCTAAGTGATAGTCATCTGAAGGTTGAAGGTTCAATCCTCGGTGCGGGCGATACGAAGAATTGCGAATTACATGGCTGACGGAACGAGAGCATGCTACCCCCGTGGATTAAATAAAGGATTCCGTTCGACAGGAATATTCCCGAGTTCGAAAAGATACACCTGAAGAAGGCCGGAGGTTACAGCGGCCGACACGTTGTGATGATAACAGTAGTCCGAATAATCTAAATTATACAATACGCTAAAAGATTACCGCTGCACCCTACCTAGTCCAGGAGAGATTTTCACTGAACTCAACGGAGGAAAACGTTTCTCAAAGTGATTCTTATCTACAAATACCTGTGGACGAGGAATACTCAAAGCTACTATATAAATACCCAGTACCCAGTGGGTACGAATTCGAAAGATTACCATTTGAGGTTAAGGTTGCACCAGCCATTTATCAACAAGTAATGAACAAATTGTTCAGCGAACAGGACTTTGCGACAACCTATCTAGATGCAATTCTAGTGATCAGTAACACAAATCACATACACATGAAGCAGTTAAGAGAATCCAGGACAATTGTCCTCTACAAAACAATCAAACCAAAGACCATGAATAAATATTTAATGATATAAAGAACTCGAAACATAAAAACTTCTATCAAAATGATATGATTTGGCATTAAATAACTCGGAAAGGGTTGATATGCCGTAAAACAAAACAACGAACCAACCAAGACTATGTATTGAAGGAGGGAAAAATAAAATATCTTGGTCAAATTTTAGACAAAGATGGTAGAAGACCAGAGCGAGAACGAGCTAATGAGATAAAAATATGTCGGCCCTGGAAAACGTATCGTCACTACAAAGTTTTCTTAGTTTAGCAAATCATTATATGTGCTTATTCAAAACATGCACAATTTGCGATCTCTTTTAAATAGGCTATTAAAAAAAGAAAAAGATTGGATCTAAATGACAAAATGTCAAGAGGTATTTGAAAAAAACTAAAAATATCCTCACATCAGAATTCATTTTGACGCACTACAATCCAGATGCTAACTCGTACGGCATTGGAGGCTACATATTGCACAGAATGGAAGACGTATCGCTAAACTCCATCACCCACGCGTCTCGTACATTACTACCTTAAAAAAAGGTTACTCACATATCGAGAAGGAAGCATTGGGTAATATTTTTGCGTTAACCAAATTTAATCGATTTGTTAATGGAAGACATTTTTTGTTGCAACCAGACCATAACCAACTGCTAACGATTTATGGGTAAAAATGGATTACCAACGCAGCAGACTAAAGAGATGAAGAATCATTCTCCTCAATTACAATTATAAAATGGATTTTCTTCCATCGTAAAAAGTTAGTCATGCTGACGGATTAGCTAGATGCATCCCAAAATATGTTGAACCCTTTGAAGGCATAATTATTGCCTCCCTACAGACTAGAAGTGAAAATACATTGTGTAACACCATTAGAATCTTTCCCGTAACACGAGAAGAAATAAAAGAAAATGCGTTAGACGACGATTTAAAAAAAATCATAAATAATAAAATAAAAGAAAAACACCGACAAATCTCGGATATGCATTCCATTGAGTGGTTATTGCTGCAGCATTACAGAAAAGAATACTAAAAGGATTTTATGTCGGTCACCATTAATTTCGAGAATGAAAAGTCTCATGCGAAGTTATGTGTATTGGACAAGTATGGACAAAGTCATTAAAATGCGGTTAAACTATGCAAAGGTTTAACCGCGAAGACACCTCCTATAAAGTTAACACCCTGGACGAAAATTGACCGACCGTTGTCTAGGATCCACATAGATTTTGCTGACTCACTGGTTGATTTCTATTACCTAATAGTGGATGACAGTTTCTCGAAATGGCTGGAAATATTAAAATGTAAAAACCAACCACCATTAGTTTTTACATGAATTGTTCGCTCGGTTCAGGGTCGTTGACTGTATTGTATCAGACAACGGAACGCAATTCACGTCTACTGAATTTAAACTATTCTGCCAAACACTTGTAGTGGAGCATATCACAATCGCACCGTACCATGCGAGAAGCAATGATCAGGCAGAACGGTTCGTGGAGACGTTTAAAATCGCGTTTAAGAAAGCAAGGGAGACACTTACCGAAAATGCCGTGTAGGAATTTTTGCACGTATATAGGATGACCCCAAATAATAAGCTTCCATATTCCATGACACCAGCAGACGCAATGTTTTCAAGGAAGATTAAAACAGTGTTTCAGAGATTATTACTAAGCCATACGAAACCAGGATGTGAAAAAATGTCAGAAAGGATGCTTCAAAGTGGGAGAAAAAGTTTTCTTTCGGATGTTCAAAAAACAATATATCCTACTGGGGAACAGGGATAGTTGATAAACGGATCGGGAACATGATTTACATGGTAAAGGAACCCAAGTTTATCCACAAAAGACACATGACCCAGACGAGGAAACGATATTCAGATACTGTCAAGAATAATACTCGAGAGGATGAACTAATAGATGTCGTGTTCGACACATTTGAGATACCAATCTCGCGAACAGAAGAAGATCAAAAAGAAAACGTAAGATTTCGAACTTCATTTAATAAACGATAAAAGGAAAAAGTATTGACTTCATACGGAGCAAGGCTAAATAGGGGATGTTATTGTGTGATGGTGATCTACTTTATTTTGTGACGACATGGACTTTTCTAGATATTATGCATAGATGAGCCTACGACGAAAGACGAGCAGTCTTTCTGTAATATATTATTCTGTACTTCTGTAAATACACACTTTGTAAATATACCACCGTGTTGTCTTATTTATTATTGACTCTTCAATATCACAGAAGTAAGAAACGTATTTTTAAGAAAACATTATAGTGTTAACAGATTTTAAAATTATTTTACCTCATATTGCAAAAACATGACTATATTTGCAATTATTTCTGACCAGCAATAGATCTCCATACGGACAACACCAGGTGAATACCGTTAGTAAATTAATAAATGCAAAAAATGATTTGATTTGATTTCTCTGTTTTACGGCATATCAGCCATATTGGGTTATTTATTGTTGGCACACAATGTCTCTTATAAACGATTCACTGTATGCAAATAATTGAACACACATAACTATTTTTCCTACAACCGGGGATGGGGGGCTATTGCAGATTCATACCATTACAAACAGTATTAGTATGTAAATGACCACAACATATTTGACAGGATTCGAACTCAACATAGCCGATTTTATAGGCCACGGCGGTTCATATGCAAAATTATGGGAACTTAAACACAAATGAGAGATAGAGAGAGAACTATTCGTAGTGTATAAACCAGCATTATTTTCCTTGGAGATAACTAACTCGAACATCAGAGAAAGATACGGTCGAATGATTTGGTACCGTCATGCCCCTCCCACATAGTCGGAAATCAAAATGCAGTCTTAACCTCTTTCTAGTTTTCGGTTTTGCCTGAAGAGAACGCATTTATACCAGCTATCTGCATAAGCACATGTAAGTTTTTCCTTCGTGCAACACGCATTTTCATTTTTACTCTTCAAATTTAATAATATGTGTGTTCAATATTATTATACGTCATTGTATCTCCTATTTGGGATACATATTTCTATGTCATTTTGTGGTTGACACTTTGATACATGTACATATCTTCAACATGTTTGTTATATCTTGTCGGCATTGTTAATACAACACGGGAAATATTTAATAAACGTAAATGTTATTTATTAACAACGCTTTATTTTTTATCCTTCTTTCTGACACATGTATTGTATTCGCCAATACGATGATACATATGAACTACGTGCGAATGGAATGAAATGTTTCCAACACGTGTGTACCTATTTATAAACTTGAATATCTAATATTCAAATATCGCTGACTATCGTGACTGCCTTTTCTGAGGGAAGTTGCTAACAGCTAATAAGGGACTACATAAGTATAAAGTGAACAAAAACGACTACTTTAAATCACTCTTCCCTACAACCCCTTGCTCACAAGAGACGATGCTATTCTCTCTTTTACTCTTTTTTCTGCCAACTCTATTTCCCAACCCTATCAACTACTGAAATTCCTGCCTATTATTCTGGGTATAACAAAAAACTGGATCAAGTTGTAAGGCCTCAATATAGGAGTTTTAGGTGGGTGAGGTCACCCTTTAGTTACCACTACAGCCAGTCCCACTTTGACCTGGAATGGTAGTACCTGTCTGAGCCCCATCTATGTGTTAAATCGAGACTATCGTTTAAAAACTATTTGTTTACAAAATATATAACTACAACATAAACTATTGAACATATAAATCGTATACAAGAGACACGTACAGTTTGAGCCTCAAAATAATAACCCAACACAAAGTTGGCATGCCACAAAATGAAACAATCAATTTAAAAAAGTAAAATAGATATGTCAAGTAATGAGCAGATTAAAACATTTGTTTTCTACACAGCAAAAATATGATCAATCATATTCATTTGTTATAGATCAATCATATATATGGTTGATCTATAAAAATGCATATTATATAAAGTATAAATATAATTGATGTATGAATAATGAATATGATTGATGTATAAAGAATGAATATGATTGATGTATAAAGAATGAATATGATTGATGTATAAAGAAAGAACATGATTGATCTATAAAGAAAGAATATGATTGATCTATAAAGAATTAATTCATATTCATTCTTTATAGATGCATAAAGAAAGAATATGATTGATGTATAAAGAAAGAACATGATCGATGCATAAAGAAAGAATATGATTGATGCATAAAGCAAGAATATGATTGATCTAAAAAGAAAGAATATGATTGATGTAAAAAGAAAGAATATGGTCGATATATAAAGAATGCATATGACTAATCAATATAGAATGAATATGGTCGATGTATAAAGAAATAATATGCGTGATTTATATAGAATGAATATGCTTGACGTATAAAGAATGAATATTGTTGCTGTATAAAGAAAAAAATATGCTTAATCTATAAAAATGAATATTATTAATGTATTAAGAATTAATATGATTCATCTATAAATGAGTAGAATGTGTATAATTTATCAATAAAGAATGAATATTGTTGCTGTATAAAGAAAAAATATGCTTAATCTATATTGAATGGATATGATTGATCTATTAAAATGATGAACTTGAAACACACAGGATGAGCATCTTATATATATTAAACAGGATTGTATAATAACAAATAAAACAAACCAAAAAAAAAATAATAAGTACATGTAATTATTTAAAAGAAAAATTATTGAAATAAATACAGTTTATGCAATAAACAAATCATACAAAAGCACATCCACAACAAGAAACGAAAATATAAGGCAAAACAGGCGATCATTAGAAACAAGAAAAAAGGTTTTATAAAATGTCATGCGGATATATGTTGGGTAACAAAAAGAAAATAGAAAAAGAAAGTACGGGTTTTAAGCGAAGGTGCTGTAGCAGGTGCCGGGATTCATGGAGCTGAAAAAATGTATGCCATCGTGAACAAGGCTCATGCGAATACAACATAAATGTTCAAAATGGCAAAACAAAATGATATCCCCCCCCCATAAAAACTGCATACATGAAAAAAAAGAAGAAAACATTGAAAAATATCTTTCATATCAGAATCAGTTGTAATTGTATGATGTTATATCAGAATCAGTTGTAATTGTATGATGTTAGAAATTCAATAAAATAGAAATTAGAGAAGCAGATATTTTAAATGAATATTTCTTTGCATAGAATTACCAGTAATATTATCATTATTTATATGAATATAAAAAGTTCACCTTCTAGTCTTGAGAAACAATGGATACCTGTGTGGGTGTCTTTGCGAGCTGTCTATAGTGAAGCAAAAAGTGTGCAATCAGCAACCGCACAACTTCTGAATAGGCTTTGTTCGAGTTCAATGGCAAGGGGGGAAATCCAGGATGACTGGAAACAATGCCAGATAAGCGGTGAAAAATGGTGTTATTTCGAAGTTTTACTTTTAAACTTGTTGCACAACCAAGGCTTGAGAGTCTAGTCTACTCTACTATTTAAGCCATTGCTGAAGGAAGTATGTATTACTCCATAACTTTTTAAGCATATCAGTGAATTTAATGCAATAGCACCGACAGAACTTAACATACAAGTGTGCATATATATATATATATATATATATATATATATATATATATATATATATATATATATATATATAATTACTATTATTACTTCATGTATATAAACATATAATATTATAAGGTTATATAATATATTGTGTATAGATTTTCAGTATTTACTTCAATAGTGAGCAGAGCTTAGCAGTAGTTGTATGAAAATATATCTATGGAAATTAAGCTATATCGAGGCGTCCATGTTTAACCCCTACAGAGAATAATTATGCTATTGAACGATATATAGTTGTATGAAAATATGCTTATAGAAGGCTACTCATATTTTTTTGTGTTTCACTCAGTAAGAGATCATCAGGCTTATGCGATGATGAACTTCCTTTTAAAAAAAGAGTTAATGCCTGGAAGGATTAATTTATGATAACAGAATAGATAGTACACTACCACCCCTTAAAGAAGGTAATACTGGGAGAATGGTATCGTGAGGAACGAACATATACTATACTGCCCCCCCCCTCCCCAAAGAGGAAGTAATGCCTAGGAGGAATGTATCATGACGAATGAAAATATATTACACTAACCACCCAAAAGAGGAAATAAAGCCTGGAATGATTCTTCCCCTTTCCCCAGACAGGTGATGGTAATGCTTAGGAGGCTGGTATCATGATGAACGAACATATACTACAATACACCCTTAAAGAAGGAGGTAAATGACTGGTGGGATTGTATCATGACAACAGAATAGATACTACAACACCCCCTCCTGGAAAGGAGAAGGCAATGACTGTGAGCATGATATCATGAAAACAGAAAAGATACTACACTAACCCTAACCCTAACCCCCTCCCCAAAAGAACAAAGAAAGAAGGTAATCCCTAGGAAAATCGTCTCCTGAGAACAGAACAGATACTACATTACCAAAGGAGGATGGCATACTTCGGAAGATTGCACCCACCTTCTTAAAAAAGAGAAGGCAATTCATGTGAGGACGGTCTTATAACAAACGATACTACCAACCCCCATTAAAAACATGCAATAATAGATTAAATCAGTTTATTATTTAAAATTAAGAGCATAATATTTATTTATTCTGGTACAGAAAAATTAGTACAACATTCGTACCGTCGGTTTCAAGCACGGAAGGTCTTACCCATCCGGCTCTCTTCAGCTTCTGTTGTCATCTGTTTTGGAAATGTGAGGTCACATGACACTCTTGTTGGGACGCGTTATTTGCTCAGTGTGTTGTGTGTGTTTGTTTAAATTTGAATTTAGTGTCATAAGACCGTTGAGATTTAAAACACGGGAGAAGAAAGAGAATTCGAGATTAAAGGGAATAAAAAGGGGAATAAAAAAGGGGGGTAAAAAATAAAAAAATATATATATGAAAAAATATATATATATATATATAAATAAATATAAAAAAATATATAAAAAAACATATATATATATAAAAACATTTTAATACTAAGAATAAAGGAATAAAAAAAGGAGAAAGGAGAAAAAGAGTATAAAAAGGTATAAAAAGAAGAAAAAAGGGGGTTAAAAAATATATATATATATAGAGAGAATAAAATGTAGAGAATAAAAAAGAGCGAGAGAGAAAGAAAGAATAAAAATAGAAAGAATAAAAATATATAAATAAAATATATAAATAAAAATAATAATAATAAGAAAATAAAATTAAAAATTAAAAATTAAAAATTAAAAATTAAAGATTAAAAACAAAAATAATAAAAATAATAAAAATAATAAAAATAAAGAAAGGGTTTCTCTGAAATTCCCGTGAGCCAAATTATGAATTTGTATCATTAGCCGTTATATTTTTGAAGGTATGCGTTCTAAAAACCGTTGGTGTGTAAGAATCTTTTCTCCAGAATGGAGTGATTTTTAATGAAGAAATTCGGATCTAAGGGAGGTAACTAAGATGGAAATATGAAATATTTGAGTTTGTTAAAATGGGTTTGTATATTAATCTGGTGGTTGATAAAAGATAAAAAATAAAAAATTTAATATTTTTGCATTTTGGTGAAAGTCGAAGTTTTTGCTCTTGGAATTTATGTGGATATAGTTTGTTTAAATGGATTTGTAGAGTAATCTAGTGATTGATGATTAATTAAATTAAATATTTTTGTATTTTTGTGAAGGTCGGAGTTTTTGCTCTTGAAGTTTAAGTGGATATAGGTTGATGAGGTGTTAGTTCGTTTTTATTGTGTTTATATTAGTAGAGGGGGGGGGGTAGTTAGACATTATGTGAATCGGTCAGACCAGTTTATAAGCAATGCTTGTCTCTTGTGTACACATCCCTTGAATATTTCATCGCGGACATTTAAACAGGCTGTATTCGGATCGATGATGGCTTTTGAAATGTGGTATTTTTCAGCGTCACATAGAGGACATCTGTTTATGGCTGGAGAGAAGGATGGTTTTCTCTCAATTATTTTCCATTTGATGGTGAAGGGTGTGTTTTCTTCTTTAAGCTGCCATATTCGGGTCGCGAGTGCCGTATTAGCCTTGTTTTTGTATCTGAAGGAGTTTCTGTGTGCATATAGCCTTTGTTTGAAATTTCCCTTCGTCATCCCAATATATTTTTCTGCATTACTGGTATTCTGGTCTGTGACGGTTGCTTCATAAATGATTGAATTGATTTTGCAATTTCCCTCCAGGGGGCAGTTGTTTTTGTCTTGGCATGAGCAGCCTGCGTTTGTAATTGTTTTGGGTTCTGCAGAGATAATTTTTCTTATTGAAGGGGCAGTGGAATAGCTGATCTTAACAGAATTTCTGTTAAAAAGTTTGTGTAATTCATTTGTGGGTGGGAAGTGTTTGTCGAGCAACTTGAGGAAAAGTTGGCCTACCTTTGTTTTGGTATTGGTCGAATAGGGTGGGGAAAACCAGATCACCGATCTCCTTCTATTGCGGGTCCCCCGTGGTTGGTCTCGGTTGGGGGTGTATGAGATTTCTTCTCTGAACCCGCTGTCGCGGAGCGCTTTGTTGTAATATGGTGCTGCTTGGTTGAAAATTTCGGGACTGGATGAAAGGTTTGAGATTCTTTGGCTAATATTATTGATTAAATTTTTAAAGATGGTGGGGGGGTGGCAGGATCCCTTGTGTATGTATTGGAGTGTTTCATTGGGTTTGTGGAAAGGTTTGTGTGTATTGTTTTTAAGGTTCAGTGTGGTATCTAGGAAGTTTACTTGGTCTAAATTTGTTTTAATGGTAATTTTGAAGCCGAGATTATGGAAGGTGTTTGTTAATTCTTTTCTAAATCTATCTAATGTGTTTCCGTTGAGGTTGCGTGACAGACAAAGTCCGTCATCTCTATAGAGACCAAAGAAATGGTCTGGAAATTTATTTTGGAGTGTATTTAATATAAGCAAGCCGACTAAGTCACAGATGTCTGCACTGTCGTAGGCCCCCATTGCAACATCAAATGGGTCCTCTGGGTTTGATTTTTTAACCCAAGCCCTTCCCTCGAAGAAGAGAAGGGTTTGTCTTGCTTGCAGTATTGTGTCTCTTTCTAGTTGACTGATGTTTGTGTGTGAAAGTGCAAATGTTAAGGCCTTATCTAGGGTGTCTTTTGTAATGGATGGGTAGAAGTCTACTATATCTAATTGTGTGAATTTGCATCTGTGTTTATCTTGTATGTTATGGAACCAATTTAGGACTGAGTTAGTATTGCCCCACAGACTTAGGTTTATTTTTTCCTTAATTTTATTAACTATATTTTTAACAATGGATTTGCTTGCTAGTCCTAGTTCGCTTTTAGCTGGGTTGATAAGTCTGCATGAGGGTTTATTTGTGAAGTTTTCTTTGTGGTCTTTTAAAGTAACAAAGGCCTTCCTCTTATCTAAATAATTAATTCTATATTCGACGCCTAGTCTAGTAGCTATTTCAGTAGTATCATTATTAATAGATTTATATGTATCTGCCTTGGCTAATTGATATTTATCGGTAATGGAGCTAATTGTTAGGTCTGTTTTTTCCTTTTTAGTCATTTTATAAATATTTTTAGTTTTGTCGGAGAATACAAGTGCATTATTTTCTCTTTTAAGTTTTTTTATGTCGGCGGTAAGTGTCTTCTGAAATGGATTTTGCTTGTTTGTAAAAACTAGGTTGTGAGTAATGTTGAGTAGGTCTTTTTCGAAATTGTCTAAGGCCTCTACTTTTGGCGGGTATTTACCAGATTTTAAGCCGTAGTAGTTTTTTTCCGTTTGCCTCTGTTCTGTATTCAACACTTTCCACCTCACATTTCCAAAACAGATGACAACAGAAGCTGAAGAGAGCCGGATGGGTAAGACCTTCCGTGCTTGAAACCGACGGTACGAATGTTGTACTAATTTTTCTGTACCAGAATAAATAAATATTATGCTCTTAATTTTTAACTTTGATTCTTAATTAATCGAGCACTCTGCTGGGATTTTTCCTACCATTCTACAAAGAATTTACTCAGCCCCTACCAGGAATTACAGTTAAACCCTGTTAGCCTTGTAGTCGAGCACTCTCGGGAAAACTACCAACACCACGGAAAAAACTAATTAACAGGGATTACCACCTATACCCTGGGAAATGGAACTATACACTCTCGGATATTCTACCAAAAATATCCCAACCCCCAAAAAACAAACATATACCAGGATACTCCTGACAAAAATAGTGGACGTCATAGGAAGAATGAGGTGGAAAGTGTTGAATACAGAACAGAGGCAAACGGAAAAAAACTACTACGGCTTAAAATCTGGTAAATACCCGCCAAAAGTAGAGGCCTTAGACAATTTCGAAAAAGACCTACTCAACATTACTCACAACCTAGTTTTTACAAACAAGCAAAATCCATTTCAGAAGACACTTACCGCCGACATAAAAAAACTTAAAAGAGAAAATAATGCACTTGTATTCTCCGACAAAACTAAAAATATTTATAAAATGACTAAAAAGGAAAAAACAGACCTAACAATTAGCTCCATTACCGATAAATATCAATTAGCCAAGGCAGATACATATAAATCTATTAATAATGATACTACTGAAATAGCTACTAGACTAGGCGTCGAATATAGAATTAATTATTTAGATAAGAGGAAGGCCTTTGTTACTTTAAAAGACCACAAAGAAAACTTCACAAATAAACCCTCATGCAGACTTATCAACCCAGCTAAAAGCGAACTAGGACTAGCAAGCAAATCCATTGTTAAAAATATAGTTAATAAAATTAAGGAAAAAATAAACCTAAGTCTGTGGGGCAATACTAACTCAGTCCTAAATTGGTTCCATAACATACAAGATAAACACAGATGCAAATTCACACAATTAGATATAGTAGACTTCTACCCATCCATTACAAAAGACACCCTAGATAAGGCCTTAACATTTGCACTTTCACACACAAACATCAGTCAACTAGAAAGAGACACAATACTGCAAGCAAGACAAACCCTTCTCTTCTTCGAGGGAAGGGCTTGG
This sequence comes from Sepiola atlantica, assembly GCA_963556195.1. Taxonomy (NCBI): domain Eukaryota; kingdom Metazoa; phylum Mollusca; class Cephalopoda; order Sepiida; family Sepiolidae; genus Sepiola; species Sepiola atlantica. The sequence continues at coordinate 136,854,328 of OY744527.1, read as the reverse complement.
GTTAAAAAATCAAACCCAGAGGACCCATTTGATGTTGCAATGGGGGCCTACGACAGTGCAGACATCTGTGACTTAGTCGGCTTGCTTATATTAAATACACTCCAAAATAAATTTCCAGACCATTTCTTTGGTCTCTATAGAGATGACGGACTTTGTCTGTCACGCAACCTCAACGGAAACACATTAGATAGATTTAGAAAAGAATTAACAAACACCTTCCATAATCTCGGCTTCAAAATTACCATTAAAACAAATTTAGACCAAGTAAACTTCCTAGATACCACACTGAACCTTAAAAACAATACACACAAACCTTTCCACAAACCCAATGAAACACTCCAATACATACACAAGGGATCCTGCCACCCCCCCACCATCTTTAAAAATTTAATCAATAATATTAGCCAAAGAATCTCAAACCTTTCATCCAGTCCCGAAATTTTCAACCAAGCAGCACCATATTACAACAAAGCGCTCCGCGACAGCGGGTTCAGAGAAGAAATCTCATACACCCCCAACCGAGACCAACCACGGGGGACCCGCAATAGAAGGAGATCGGTGATCTGGTTTTCCCCACCCTATTCGACCAATACCAAAACAAAGGTAGGCCAACTTTTCCTCAAGTTGCTCGACAAACACTTCCCACCCACAAATGAATTACACAAACTTTTTAACAGAAATTCTGTTAAGATCAGCTATTCCACTGCCCCTTCAATAAGAAAAATTATCTCTGCAGAACCCAAAACAATTACAAACGCAGGCTGCTCATGCCAAGACAAAAACAACTGCCCCCTGGAGGGAAATTGCAAAATCAATTCAATCATTTATGAAGCAACCGTCACAGACCAGAATACCAGTAATGCAGAAAAATATATTGGGATGACGAAGGGAAATTTCAAACAAAGGCTATATGCACACAGAAACTCCTTCAGATACAAAAACAAGGCTAATACGGCACTCGCGACCCGAATATGGCAGCTTAAAGAAGAAAACACACCCTTCACCATCAAATGGAAAATAATTGAGAGAAAACCATCCTTCTCTCCAGCCATAAACAGATGTCCTCTATGTGACGCTGAAAAATACCACATTTCAAAAGCCATCATCGATCCGAATACAGCCTGTTTAAATGTCCGCGATGAAATATTCAAGGGATGTGTACACAAGAGACAAGCATTGCTTATAAACTGGTCTGACCGATTCACATAATGTCTAACTACCCCCCCCCCCCCTCTACTAATATAAACACAATAAAAACGAACTAACACCTCATCAACCTATATCCACTTAAACTTCAAGAGCAAAAACTCCGACCTTCACAAAAATACAAAAATATTTAATTTAATTAATCATCAATCACTAGATTACTCTACAAATCCATTTAAACAAACTATATCCACATAAATTCCAAGAGCAAAAACTTCGACTTTCACCAAAATGCAAAAATATTAAATTTTTTATTTTTTATCTTTTATCAACCACCAGATTAATATACAAACCCATTTTAACAAACTCAAATATTTCATATTATCATCTTAGTTACCTCCCTTAGATCCGAATTTCTTCATTAAAAATCACTCCATTCTGGAGAAAAGATTCTTACACACCAACGGTTTTTAGAACGCATACCTTCAAAAATATAACGGCTAATGATACAAATTCATAATTTGGCTCACGGGAATTTCAGAGAAACCCTTTCTTTATTTTTATTATTTTTATTATTTTTATTATTTTTGTTTTTAATCTTTAATTTTTAATTTTTAATTTTTAATTTTTAATTTTATTTTCTTATTATTATTATTTTTATTTATATATTTTATTTATATATTTTTATTCTTTCTATTTTTATTCTTTCTTTCTCTCTCGCTCTTTTTTATTCTCTACATTTTATTCTCTCTCTCTATATATATATTTTTTAACCCCCTTTTTTCTTCTTTTTATACCTTTTTATACTCTTTTTCTCCTTTCTCCTTTTTTTATTCCTTTATTCTTAGTATTAAAATGTTTTTATATATATATATGTTTTTTTATATATTTTTTTATATTTATTTATATATATATATATATATTTTTTCATATATATATTTTTTTATTTTTTACCCCCCTTTTTTATTCCCCTTTTTATTCCCTTTAATCTCGAATTCTCTTTCTTCTCCCGTGTTTTAAATCTCAACGGTCTTATGACACTAAATTCAAATTTAAACAAACACACACAACACACTGAGCAAATAACGCGTCCCAACAAGAGTGTCATGTGACCTCACATTTCCAAAACAGATGACAACAGAAGCTGAAGAGAGCCGGATGGGTAAGACCTTCCGTGCTTGAAACCGACGGTACGAATGTTGTACTAATTTTTCTGTACCAGAATAAATAAATATTATGCTCTTAATTTTTAACTTTGATTCTTAATTAATCGAGCACTCTGCTGGGATTTTTCCTACCATTCTACAAAGAATATATATATATATATATATATATATATATATATATATATATATATATATATATATATATATATATATATATGGGTTGTGGAGTTGGAGTCGTAGGGAATCGGAGGGTTTTGAAAGAGTTGGAGTCAGAGTCGGATTCGGACTCTGAAGAATTCTAGGAGTCGTAGTCAGATGTTGTAATCTCCCGAAGAATCAACAGAGAGTCTGAATATTGAAAGACTTTGAAATTAGGAGTCAATGTCAGATATTTTAGATTTATAGGAGTCAGAGTCGGAATCTTTGGAATTCTAGGAGTCGAATTCGGAATGCATAAGGTCTGACTCCGACTCCTAGAATTTTTTAATTTTTAGAGTAAATGTTGTTTTATAAGGATACCCATGTTTCACGTACAAATTCTGTATTATATTATATAAATCAATAGATAGTAATTTCCTATACGGTTGGAACATAGAAACATCCAGAAAGAGAAAAATGAGACTCAGGCAAGATAAAAATCTGTGCCCAAGAATGAGGACATCATTAAGCCAGCGTCCCCTTACCACGTGACTGCTGAGAATCTTAAAGTTAATGAAAGTTTAAATAGTACCTGACTAATCACCTTCCCAGTTTGCGGACATTCTATGTTTTTGTTGTCTTCATATTGTATGCACACGTATACAATGACTTAATTATTTTAAAGTTAATAACGAATTAAAAATATGACAGCATATTTTTAGAGTAAACGTTGTTTTTTTAAAAAATATATACTAGCTACCCTGACTCAGCGTTGCCCGGAAGATTTCGAAAAATCTATTTTTGTAGTTATTTTAATGTAACTTTTAAAATACTATTTCTTTAAAATATTCTATTTTGTTAAATCCAGATTTTACGAAATAAAAGTAAAACTCTGTTTTAGTAGTTATTTAATTTAAGGTTAATATTTTATAAATTTATTTATAAAAGAATGTCTAAATTCTTACCTTCAAGTGGACGGAAAAGAGATCGATGTTCGTTTGTTTACTTACGGTTAAACGAATAAGCCCAACAATTGTGTTCGTTAATTGTCATTCCGTAAATCTTATATTCTGGTAATTGAGAAAGAAATTCAATAATTATAAAGGGAATAACTTTCGAAATTCTTACATGTTAGTGGACTTACAGAGATCAAACATCGTTTCTTTACTTAAGTTTTTATAAATAACCGGAAAATTAGGTTTGATGATTGTCGTTCTGTAAATATTGTATTCTGGTAATTGTATTAGTAAACGCAGCGATTGGTCAAATGTATGACAAATTATGTAGATTAGTCAATCAAAACTCGTCTCACGCAAAAAGCGTCTACGGAGAAGGAGCATACCATGTTTTGTATGAAAATATATAGTATTTAACATTAAATGGCAAGATTGAAATATGAAATAATAACGGTGCTATAAAATATAAGTATCTTACTAAATTTGTTCCCGATATGACAAGAGGATGACTGTACTGTGGAAGGGTCAGCTCTTCTGACTTTTCTATACATAGACTAATAAAAACAAAAACTGTTGATTAAATATTAAAATTGATAAAATCCATTGGATATATTTGTTTATTTTTAACAACACGGACCGATATTTGTCATAAATGAATCGATAAACAGATTTAAGTATATACCTTGTATCGAGAAAGTTTTTTTAAGTTAAGAAAACGACTAATTGATTGACTTTAATTCATATCTATATATATATATGATTAAATAAACAACGAAACATATATCCGACATATTTTTATCTATAACTCTGATATTTGAGAAGCACAAATGGAATGGAACCGTTTTATAATTATCTATGGGGATGGAGAGATAAACAAATCCATGTCCGTTTACATGCTTGTCTGTCGAGCCATGAAAGTCGGAAGTGTATAGATATCCCAAACTTCTTGCTTTCTGGAAAAAGTTTATTTGAGTTATCCGTACAATTTTGTAGGAACAGGTTGGATCCTGTTCGGATCTAATTGTTCTCCGCGTGAATTTTCTAGGTTACCAGTTCCATAGATAATTGCACAAACGTTTCATTCCCCAATATAAGTCATCCTCGTGTCATGTCGGGAAAATATTTAGTAAGATACTTTTAATTCGTAGCACCGTTATTATTTCATATTTCAATCTATAATTGTACATTAAATACTCTCTATTTTCATATAAAACACGGCAACACATGTATTCACAGAAAAGAAGTATTGTATATTAAAAAAAAACTATATGTATGTATACACCTAAATGTTTTTAAATGATAAAAGGTGAACTTCATCAGAAACTAAACATTTTGTATCGAAATCCACGAGTGAATCTAGCTTCCTATTTAATTAAATATGAAAATTCGTCCCTCAATCAATTGAATGAAGTTTGATGATGGAGAAGCATCCGCCAAACTCCTCATCTGATTCCTCGTCATCAACAGATAACATTCAGCAAATATCCTTCTTTAACATGATGTAGAGTTTGTTCCTAAGCTAAGAATGTTGTCCTTTTTGCAGAAGTTTGCACAAAATAAAACATGTTCACATAGCTTTTATATTTTGTCTTTTATTTTTTGGCATTCTAAAGAATTCTAAAAAGTTATTCCCATATCAAGGGTATATTTGTTCTTTTTTCTTTTTATTGACGTTTTTGAATTCATAAAACTAACAGCAAAAACCTGCCCTACATCGATTCGTGTTCATCAGCAGAAAACCTGCCCGAAGGTGATTGTTGTTAATTAGCAGCGAACTGGTGCGATCTAGAATACTCGTAACGAAAGCCGTTTTGGATATTGAACGAGAACGGAATCAATGTGAAGATGCGTCCATTCAATCTTCCATTTCGAAATGAAGTGTAACAAATCAACCGACGAAGTAACGGATGGGCAGAGCCTGCGTTGACACATTTAAAAATGCTACCTGAAACCGAAGAGCGAAAGATCGACAGCGCCTCTTATAGGGATACGTGGACACATCTACACATGTTATATAGAAAATTAATCAGTCGCAGATCTTCAGAAAATATAATATTTGCAACTGACTCAGCAAGAAGGAATAGAGAACATTTTTTTCATTATTTAGTGTGCTCGTTAAAACGAGTATTTATCCTAATAATATTAACCTCCCCCCCCCCTCTCTCTCTCTCTCTCTCTCTCTCTCTCTCTCTCTCTCTCTCTCTCTCTCTCTATATATATATATATATATATATATATATATATATATATATATATATATATATATATAACATATTTAAAAAATATATTAATCATTATTACCTACAGACATTGATGTATCATGTTTACACAATCTTCAGTGTAGGGATGGTAATTCACGTCGGTCAGAGGCTTGAACCCGGTTTCCAAGTCGCCACTGACTCGTAGTCGGGAATCTTTCGGCTCGACCGCCGTCAACTAACCGTTATGTCGTCGGAATAGTAGATATGCATAAAACAGGCTAGTAGAAATAATAACACAAACAGAACGTCTAAAGCCAACCGATATTTCGGTCGTGTCAAACGACCTTAATATTTTGTGTTGAAGGTTGGCTTAAGAGATGTGCCTGTGTTATTATTTCTACCAGCCTCTTTCATGCTTTTCCACTATTTCATATACTAAATAGTCCATACCTAACTTTATATATATATATATATATATATATATATATATATATATATATATATATATATATATATATATATATATATATATAAGATTGTTTGACACGACCGTAATGTCTGTTGCCTTTAATTACTTATTGTAAATCATTTGTCTATCTTCTCATACCACCCCACTTCATTGTTCTACTTAATAACTTCTTGCTTTAAACTTTATTTTTACTTCTGAAGCTGGCATGTATCCAGGCAGTCCCCCACCCAACTTTTTTACACTGTCCGTCTACCTCTCGCACCACTACCTCTTTGCTACCTCCCACTTTTTAAAACACAACCTGTTGAATTTCAGTTTCAGTTTCTGTAAGGGTTTACTTAACGTTTCGATTTCTGGCGAATCGCTACATTGTACTAGCTCGTTACCTGGATTGAAACTACTTTTATTATCTCACTTTGAATTCAACTCCATAAAAACTATATCTGGAAAACCCATGGGAGTCCTTCAAATAGCTTTTAATACACAACTTACATCCTAAACATTTACATTGCAACCTCTTCCAACCGGATTACTTGGACTTTTAATGGTTTGACTTCTTCAAAATTCAACAGATTTTACATAAGGGTGGGTAATGTGGGCTATATGTAGGATATATAAGGGGTGGACTAAAAGCCCTTTGTGAAAATTCAGATACATTTGATGTTGATGAAATTCTAAACATAAATTAATAAATATTCTCACAATTTCAGTATCTTAGGGATATTTTAAAGGGGTGTTAGAAGGCATAATGTAGACGCAACTTCCCATTTGAGAATTATAATATTTTCATGAAATCTGATTCATAGTTATTAAACACCAATTAAGCAAAATTCACTGGATTTTCATTTTTTCTTTTGGTTTTTGGACCCCTTGTGAATTTCGATGGCAGGCACTCTAAGAGCGAAATTTGTAGAGAAGCTGCAAAATTAAGGTGCGGCAAGATCCAGGCAAGGCAATGTGGACCCTGTTGAAAGAGATGGATGTCGAAGTAGCGACTATGAAGAAAGTGCTGTCTTATACACCACTCCTCATACAAGTGTTGCAAAGGCCAACTACTCCCGCCAAGGCCCAAGAGAACTGCTTTACGAAAGCTGAGAAAATCATAAAAAATGTCAAACACCCAGTTGAGATGGGGATGCTCTGGTTCTTATCAGAACCAGTTGCGCTAAAAACGCAGAACAACAGGTGGTTAGCCGACAGTCAGCATAAAGTTGCACATGTCATAAAGACCAAGTTTGTTCAAACTGTGATAGCCTTTGGGTGTGTTTCCAGGAAAGGCCACATCATGTCGCCCCACATATTCAAAAAGGGACTCAGACTCAATTCAGATGGCTATACTGTGTTTCTGTCAACTGTTGTCAAGCACTGGGTGGAGAGGGTGGAGAGGGTGGAGAGGGTGGTTGTGAGAAGGCCATACGTGTGGCATCAGGATTCATCTCCTTGTCACACCTCTGGAAAAACCCAGAAGTAGCTGTCTGAGGACTTCCACGAGTTAATTAGTCCCAATATATGACCACCCCCCCAACACGCCTGATTGCAACCTTATGTGTGGGGAGAGTAGGGAAAGACACCAACCGTACTGCCTGCAACACCAAGAACGAGCTGATTGCCAGGATCAAACAGGTGTTCCCTGGAAGGACACCATGAAGGCAGCATGCTCCAAATGTATTCGGAAAAAGTTTCTCTAAGAGATGCATTTCAAATTTTGAAAATACTTAAATTATTATATCTTTCCTTTCAAAAAACTGTCAAATTTGTTTCGAACAACATGTAAAAGTTCGATTTCTCATAAATACATGCATGTAGGGGAGCCATATATTTATCCTTTTGTGATCTTTAAAATCTCAATATTTAAAAAAATTCGTTTTTAAATTTATGAAATAGAGGACAATGTTATTATGATATTAATAACAAATATATTGTATTATTTGGATTATTCAGACTACTATCCTTATCTTAGTTGTTTTTTCATAATGTTTCGACCGACATAACCTCCTCTTCTGGTGAATCTTATCGAACTTGGCAATGTTTATATCGAACGTGGGAATCTATACGGAATTTCTAATTGAACCCTTTATTTTATCCTCGTTCCTTCAACTAGAAGTGTTATATATTATGTTATGTTTAGTTATGATAATAAAGTAAAGATGGAACCTTCAATCTTCAGAAAATTGTCACTTAAAAGTGATTGTTAATCAACGCCATTAACCATTGTACCATGGGTCTATTATCAATCATCATCTTAAAAATTCCGAAATATAATAAAAAATATTATATTATTATATTATTATGATATTATTTCGTTTATACACATTTTATGCCCCTCACAATCTTTTAATGCTTTTTCAGTGGATCTACTTTTTCAGGGTATCTACTTTTTCAGTGGATCTACTTTTTCAGTTTTCAATTCTTTTTACTATTGATTATCACCCATGTATTATTGATGTTTAATTATGAATTATAGTATGTATTTATTTTCATGTTGCCATTTTGATACTACACTTGTCTCTTTTCGCTTAATTTTTCGGTTTTTGTTATATTATTATTGTAAGATTTCTATTCCATTATTTTTCAGTTTTAAAGTATTTATATAAAATTGGAAATTGAAATAGCATTAAAGAAAAGAAAACAATGAATTTTAGAAGATTGCAAGCAACACGAAATGTATCTAATAAGTTAAAATATAATATTTAATAACGATATAATTTTAATTAGAAAAAATGTGACACGTTGCATCACCCATTAGATTGTTTTAATCAGGAAAAAGGCAACCGGCAATAAACCACTCCCTCTCCCTAAGGAAGAGGTAATACCTGAGAGAACTGTCTTCTAGGACCGAAGTATACCGAATTCAGACAAAAGGATTTAACCATGTGCAAGCCAAAACCTAGAATCATAATGTGCCAAGGATTCCCCAGAAGAAAAGAGGAAAAAAGGCCTTTTATTTACGTTCCTTCTATGGCAGCGAGATGTTACACAAGGTCAGTTAAATGTGGAGAAGTACAAAAACTAGCAGTGAACCGACCCGTCGGCATTCCAGACGATAGACAATAAAATAACCTCCTCCCAAAAGGAGGAGGCAATGTCTTGGAGGATGACCTCCTATGACCAAATGGAATCATACCTCATTTGAACCAATTCCAGAATGATACCAAGAATTCCTCTGGTTCGTATGAAAAAATGTGAGTTTGCAAAGCCAGTTAAATTAAAAAATAAATAAAAATCAAAAATCACTTTTTGTCTGTTAGCTATACTTCCTCCTCTCTATTTCTCCCACTATGGGTTAAATATTATTAATACTTGCGGTGATACCCCCTATTGTTTATAATAGACTATTTCAATCTGCTATTTTATAGTTAGTTTTATTTCCTTTGACTGTTATTAAAAGTAGAGAGAAAGAAAGAGAGAGAGAGAGAGAGATAGAGAGAGGGGGAGGGAGAGGGAGAGGGAGAGGGAGATAGAGAAAAAGAGAGAGATGGTGTCACAAAAGCAAGAATGATAGAATCTGTATAAAATAAGAGCGGGAGGGGTCAAATAACATACAATGAGAGAGAGAGAGAGAGAGAGAGAGAGAGAGAGAGAGAGAGATAGAGATAGAGATAGATAGATAGAGAGATAGAGAGATAGATAGATAGAGAGAGAGAGAGAGTAATAGAGAGAAATTTGGAAATAGATGGCTTACTTCGTAATTAAATTGTAAATTACGGCTAATTAGAACAATTTAAATGGATGTTTTTTCAAACATAACTGAATCTCAATACTAAGTAATATTGAACATTTATTTTGTGTGGTTAAAATATATAGAAAAAATGAGAAAAAAACGACTGTTGACAAACTCAGTTTTAGTACAATAATAGATAGTCTTAAATAGAAAAAATATTCAAATTGTTAACAGTTTTTTTTATTGACTCATATAATTGACATTTCGGTCAATGGAGCCTTTTTTCTCAGAGTAGAGTATTTTATTTACCCCCTCCTCTCCAGGAGGTTACCCACAAGGTCAGGTGTGGGTGTTGATGAAAGTGTTTCTGTAGAACGAACTGGATTCGAACCTTGCAACCTAGGTTTTCAGATCGCGTCGTTAACCACTTAGCCACCGTAAATAAGTGAAACATTGATTCACATCACACTACTCATAATAATAATATACCCTGAGGAAAATCTTATTGATTGAAACATTGTTATTAGCGGATAAAGGACATTTAAATGTTTAAATATTCTCTATTTAATAATGATTATATACTGTTTTTCACCCAAGCTAATATTTATATGTATATACATCTCACATATGAAGTTATCTTGTCTGATTTTTTATGTTGGACCTAAATAGTAATGCATCTTACAAATCGATATTTGATTCTGACTATCCAGTCAATTATGTCATTTATCGGTCTCTGTTGGTTGCTACTAAAAATTGAAATTCCAACCGACTTCATTGATTACATAATATATCCGGCCCGATATTTCATTCAGCAATGCCTTTTCCGGTAAGATCGAGATACACACGTTTAGTACAAATAAGCAAAATTGATTTTTTTTTGTTCTATGGTCATTTCTTTATTTTTTATCTTAAATAAATATATTCGTTAACCGAAATACATTTATTTCTGTTATTGATCGTTCACTTCCGATTGTTTTCTATTTTTAGAAATATACAAAATCATCGATCTCTATTCTTTACTATTTAACATTTCAATTTACATCCATTTAATTGATTACATACTATACACGGTCTGGCATTTCGTTCAGTAAGATACAGATCGAGACACACACTTCCGTTTGTTACAAATTATTTTATTTCTCTTCGACTCCACCCAATTCAGTTACTCAGTGACATTTAAACTATATATATTTGAAAATCAGTTGCCCTTAGTAGTTAATGCATAACGGCACAGACGCACGTGCGTTCCTTTTTTTAAAAATGACAACGGATTAATTATCCTATCGGCAGAACTGACTTGAACGTTGAAAAATTGAAAAAAGAAATGAACGCTGTACGCTTCAAAGATTCCAGTTTTTTTCAACAGTTTCATTTTTCTTCATTTTCTTCATTTCATATCATGCTTTGACAAAGAGCGGAGGTCTGCTCGAAATATTAGAATAAAATATAATATTTACAAAAACAATAACATCGTTTTTATGTTTCATACATCACTAATCATCCTTAAAACACTATATATATATATATATATAGTCATCTACATACAGACTGGCTAGTGCGGCTAGACCAGTTAGTGCCTCAAGCCGACCGTCGAGCTGACGGTCGGCGCTTCTAACCCCTACGCTATCATGCGACACTGACTGAATGTAAGATATATCTCAATGTAAACATTGCAATTGCCGTGGCTCGAATTAGTTTTACCTAATGAGCTATGCCTTAAAGCTAATGGCAGTTGGCGATATCCTTACAAATTAAGCTCTACCCCGGGAGGGAGCTTTATATAGTCATCCACATACATACTGTTTCGCTGTTTCACAGCTCATCAGTGCGGCTAGACCAGTTAGTGCCTCAAGCCAGGATTGAAACACGACCGTCGAGCTGACGGTCGGCGCTAACCCGAGGATTTCCCCCGTTGAATAAAACACAAGCTTAATCACCATAAGTATATTTTTTATATTATTAAAAGTATATATATATATATATATATATATATATATATATATATATATATATATATATATATATATATATATATATATATATATATATATATATAAGTCAGGTTTTTATTATATTCCAATAACCATGTTTTATTTTATTATTTTCATTTTAATATTTTCACATAACATTTCTGTAACATTTCTGTGAGATATATTTTTTACGGTCGTTTCATTTGTCTTGAGTCAAACAACATTTATATGTCAATATCGTCTCTGCAACATTACAAAATCATCAGAAAAATTCACAAAGAGTAAAAAGTTCTTGGATTAAAGTGTCTTGAAAACACCTACACTATACAGTGGTTCAGTTTTAGGTGAAATCAAACAAAAAACAAAGAAAAGAGCAAACTCACACGTGGGGGAACCCACTAATACGCCATTTTGAATTTTTCGTTCAAAGCTAGTACATACTAAAAGTTGTGTGGACATTTATAAATTTTAATTCAGTAATATTTCTTAAAATAGTTAATGTTCTATAATTTATTTATAAAAATTCTACTCACTTGAGGGTAATTTTTTACTTTCTAAAGTTACACCAATTAGCTTTCCGATGTATATTTAGGTCATTTGGATACAAAGATAACAATGGAACTGATCTCTTTTAAGTTCATCAGTTGAAAGCTAGTTATATAGGTTCAGCCATTCATTCAAGCAACTATAGAGATTGTTATACTGCGGTGTTTTTGTGGAAGATGTTTAGTATTTATTTATAAATCGTTTAAATTAACACTAAAATAAGGTTAATTGCCCAGATTTCTTCACTTAAGTAGTAAGTTTCTATTTAATGCGAAACTAAGCGGGGAGTTAGTCCCTTATAACGAAAATAGTTTATAGTTACCTAGACATGAACTAAAATACCGAAAGGAGCTATTAAATGTTTTTTATTAAATGATGTTAATTACCTCATTATAAAGTATTATGAGGATTCAAAAGTACTTTTAAGGACATTTATACTTAAAGTTAATTGTGATTACGTTTTATACTTAACTCGTATTGTGAGGTGAATACCGTCAAGCATCAATGTCAATATCAGCTCCTACTTTAATTGTATGCCTATATTTATATTAGATTGAGTGCATTCTTTTATTTATTAATATATTTATTAATATATATATGTACATATACATGCAAACATACATACACATATGCACACATATATACATATATATACATATATATACATATGCACACATATACATATGTACATACACATAAACACACACACATATATATATACATTTATTTATTTATTTTATTTTATTTTTATTTTTTCCCACTATATTGAGCATTTATTTTGCATTATATTTTAAATGATTATTGTATGATTGGTTCTTACTCCTTCCATAAATTATCTTATTTTCTAGTTACCATTTCTTCACTAATTAGTACAGATGAAAACTAAAAAAATTGTCTGCTGATGCTCTCATGATCTGGCCCTCTTACCATTTCCTTTTCTACAGGCAAGGTTTAAGCTTTTTCGCTTCAGACATTTTTGTTATGAGTGATGTGTTCTATATTTAACTGTTTTATATTGGGATATTAGTACTCCGTCATCTTTCATTAGGTTTATAGTTTATATTGCCTAGATAGTCTTATCATATTCCTATACCATAGATATTTTCATATTTATGTTGATGGAAGGGTTACTGCCACAGGAATTTATATGGGTCTGTAACGGGATAGGATATATGTGGTTCTGTGTAGACAGTTCTGAACCACTTACTGTCTTTTATTTAATACATTTTCTTTAGACATAACTATATTGTAGGATTCCAGAATACAGAGGTTACATCTTTTAGATTTGTTAGGTTTATATTTCCCTGCTCTACCTAGTATAGATCATTTTAGGCTGTATTGTATATTTTTACTGTTTAGTTCTCTCACATGTTTAGCTAAAGTCGTAGAGACATTCTTTGAATTTGTATTAGGTTCTTTGAAAGAGTGTATATGGTTTCTAAACCTGTCCTTGAAACTACTACCGTCGACCCAATGTATGTTCTAATTCTGTTTTCTTCTATAACGTTACACTTATACACTATATCTGAAGTTAAACATAAAGGGCACTCATTGACATTTCTACAGTTACAATGGGAGCTAGTATCTAAGTTCCTATAATTGTTGATTTTTGTGTTATTTGAACTTACTACGGTTGATGTTAAGTTTATCGATGTTGAAAGTATAGCTTTACTGTATTTTTATTTATAACCATGCCTAGTCTACTATCCCTAGGAAAATTTTTCTTGATAATTTGATAGAACTGTTTAGGTATGTTAGTGAGAATATTTAAGCCATAAGGAGGAATGAATCAGAGTGAATTTCTATGTCTGTTTTTATTTTTAGTAATATTCTCTACCGATGGTGGGTTTGTTGATCCCCTAGTGTTAAGTGTAGTATTAGTATTATTCTCTCTTTTTAATTTGTTTGGAATTCACCATAGCCATGTTGTATGATAGTACGTGAGGTGTGTTCCTATTTGTATTAGAATTCTCATTGTACTTTACCGAGCTTACTTTTTTATATAGTTTATTTTCCCAGTATATCCAGATCGGCTAATGCTTCATTATAATATGTTTTATTCTTATTGAATAGTGATTCGTTAGATGATAGTTTTGATATTCTCTTAGAGATACTAGGGATAATGGCTTTCTTAATGGGTCCCGTCTGGTTAGAGTATAAATCTACATAATAGAGAATTTGGTTGGGTTTATAATATGGTTCATATGTTCTATTGTTTAGGTCTAAGTTAATGTCTAGGAAGTTAACTATCTTATGGTTTATGTCTATTATTACCTTAAAGTCCAAATTAAAAAAAACTTATGTATATCCTTTTTGGTATTCTCTAACCTTCTATTGCCAGAGTTTACGAAGAATAGTGCGTCATCTCTGTATACACCTCTCCTTTATTTGTCGTAACTTTTTATGGAGCTCCTTCAGAATGTAAAGGACTACCGAATCCGTTTCCTACGCAGAGTCCGGTGCTCCCATAGTAATGTCGAAATTATTTTCCCTATCTTTTTTGTCCATATATATATATATATATATATATATATATATATATATATATATATATATATATATATATATATATATATATATAAACATGGGTAGGATATTTTGTGACGTATTTGGTTATTTTCGTCTGCCCGAAAACCAAATATATTGTAATGATAATTTGTACACATATTCTTAAATAGTTTTATTAGAAAGTTTATTTCATGGTATCACACTCACAATCAATAAAGGCCCCAATCCAGGACTAGTAATGTTGACATGTGCAAATCTAGTGGGGATGTTGATTGCTGCTATACAATTTAACAATGTGACACACATAGTAGTTCAATGGAAATAAATATGACGATTTTGGAGGCAAGATGAGACTAACAATTTACATAAAGTCACTATAGTCAAGATAATGTCTGAAATATATGAGAACCACTCGATCCAAGCATGTCAAAACTAAGAAAGTCAACAATGTCGAAGGTAGTTTAATAGGGATAACATTGGGATAACATTATTTCAGAATAGGTGTATACATTTTCAGGAAAATATATTTCGTTTCTAGTCAGATACATTTGTTTTACTAAATAATGCAATAGTCATCAAATACCCCATGCACCCGATACATATATGCTCTTCATAAACCATGTTTTTTTACTCATACATCTTGCCCTGAAAATAAAAAAATAAAATGAAGCAAGAATTGATACAAAAAATATAAAATCATAAAAATATAACAAATTAAACAAAATGAAAACATACAAAGTGAAAACATTTAACATTTATATAAAATTAAAACTGATAATCTTGTTTGTTTGCACATTGAATGTTTTAGATGGTATGAGGAAGTTGGATGGGGTAACAGAGGGAGTAGTAATAGCAGCAATATAACAGAAGAGTGAGAGGATGGTGTAAATAAATAAACGATATAAATATAGAAGAAAAGACTAAAGTAGTCGTAATATTAGCAGAAACGGTAAGAAAACAATGTGTAATATCACGATGTAAATAGAAATAAGCGATGTAAGCAAAGTGTGCTCACATATATTCACACATACACATGCATATACATATAGACACATATGTACATACACACACGCATATATATATACATATATATATATATATATATAATTATATATATATATATATATATATATATTATAGCAAGCATGAAGGGAAGACGAATTCTATCGTTCATGATTAAAAGTTAATAAAGTGAGAAAAAAAATGCAAGCCATCCGGTTTCGCGTCCTCTCGTAAAGACGTTCTACCCCCCTCCCCACCATAAAAATAATGTAATTTATCATTTTAAATGTAGTTGCAGTGCTGACTACGTGGGTAGGACGACGTTAAGATTGAATAGTAGAGTCCAACAGCACATTCCGAGTAAGATCAGGAATAGAACCTTCCGGTCAACGGACGTTCAAAATAACACATACGGGTCTTCCATTACAGACCATTTACTTAAAAACCCGCCATGCGCTAGGAATTTTAGTATGGACTCCTTCACCATTCTCAGTCATGCTCACTCGTTATACCATCTAAAAATCTTGGAGACGATCCATGTTTGTCTTAAACGTCCCTCCATTTGCAAGCAAAGGGAATGTCTATTGGGACTAGATGTGATCAGTCTCTAAGATTCATCCTCCATTGTACATATAACATAACGCTATTTTATTTTCTGTACTCTCTCTTTTCACCCCGTTTTTTTTTAAATCCCTCGTTTTTTTTTAAATCCCTCGATACAGCCTTTGTCAAGAGAGGGCGAAACCGGTCGGCTAGCATTTTTTCTCTCTTTATTAACTTTTAATCATGAACGATAGAATTCGTCTTCCCTTCATGCTTGCTATAATAAAATTTTGTACTCCCCAAAAAATCATGAATTATATATATATATATATATATATATATATATATATATATATATATATATATATATATACACACTCAAATACATAGAGTGATAAAGAAAAAAGAAAGAGAAACGCATACCAACACATAAATGCATAAACATACATATATCTATGTATACACTTATACATCCACATATAAACAGAAATACATATGTGCATGAAAAAAAACACGCATAAGATCCCCCACCCACACACACACATATATATATATATATATATATATATATATATATATATATATATATATATATAAATAAATGTACATACACTTTAAAGTGGGTCAATTCCTATTTCGTCATTGCGTATTTTTGAGGTGTTTTTCGTTGTTGATTTTATGGACATGTGAGGACTTTTTACATGAAATTTTATTTTGATGGCGTACTGTTTTTCACCCGATAACTATGCTCTGACTACGGGAGATTTTTGTTTACTACTTAAATGTGTTTCAAGTACGCTTTTGCAACTTTTAGAAACATGAGTTCAGATATAAATATATATATATATATATATATATATATATATAGAGAGAGAGAGATATAAGAAAAAAGAGTGATAAATATGCGACGATTGTCCAAATTTATTTCAAATTTCAATTGTTCAATGCAAGGTTGTCAGTAATAAACTAGTGTTTATTTTTCTTTCCTTAAGCCAAGGCTTTTCAAAGATCGAAATCTTATCATCAGAGGAGAAATACAGATGGATAAGTTGGCTTTCGAAAAAACCAAAGTTCAAATATTTGAAAAATATGAGAATTATTTTTAAAAATTATTAAAATAATTTTTGTCAAAAAACGTACTGAATGAAAAGAAAATTTCGTGAAATAGATATACAATTGTCCGGGTGGTAAGTTTCCGTTGAAAAAGTTCGGTGAAATTGTAGAAAGTGAAGAAAAACACTTTGCATGGGAGCAGGTTGGAAAAGGTGCTCAAAAGTAGATAAGTCCAGATGCACTTAAAAGAGGCTGTGAAGAGGAAAACAGGCCATTTTTTTGATTTACTTCCGGGCCTAGTAAAACGGTAGGATCTCATACAAGGATTAACTCAGAATGAGAAAAAGCCAAAGTTGATGAAAGTTTCAGATTTGGGGTCAGGATGGGGGGGGGGGTTAGGAGGTGCGGGGTAGTTTAAAAAGTCGCTTTGTGAATTTGGGGGAAAAATAAAAGGAGGACGGGTTGGCATGGGGATGTAGATAAAGTGACAGGTGGGTTAAGGGTGCGGGCTAGCGGTAGGGTGTAGGTTTTGGGGGTGGGGTTAATCTTAAATGGTGAATAGGTATAGAAATAGTTGATTCTAAAAATAGAAATAAAAAAATGTGAGCTTCCAAATATTTCAGGCGGCTAAAGGCAGATTAAAATGTAGTTATCAGATATGGTTTCAGTGTGTTTAAGGAATAAAGAATAAAGTAGAATTAGTGAAAGCATGGTATAATAAATATAGGAATGTGAGAGAGTGGATGATTAAAATTAAAAATTAAAAGATTAAATTTAAATTTAAAAAGCTAGGGAATAGTTAATTAAAAAATTTATTTATTTATATTTTTAATTTAAAACCAAATTAAGGGTTAGATGAATAATTTGGAGGGACATTAAATGGCCAAAGAGATAAGGGGGGGGGGGAAATAAATTAATGGGAAAAGGGTTAGTGAAATTTAAAGGTCAAGTCTGTTCTACTCAGGTATATTGAAATTTAGGAGAGGGGAACAATGTAAGGGATAAGGATAGATTGTTAGAAACAATTTGTTTCGATTTCTAGTAATAGGGGTGGAGTTGGGTTGGTTCAATCAAAAATTTGAGTGCAGTGTCAATTTTATAATCTATGGTTTAAATGGTGAGTGAGTCGTAACAGGGTAACAATTAACAGTTACAGTTTAAATTTAATTAGATATATAAGGGAAACTTGCAAGGGGTTTCCAAGTAGTATGAACATATGATTTGGGAGGGGGGGTGAAATTGGTCAAAGATAAGATAAGTTGAACAAAGAGAGAATGGGCCGATAGAAAGTGGCTCGCGAGTATTTAGAGGGATTAGGATTATTCAAAAATAGGCCAAAATAAGTAGTTATGTAACTAGCTCGGATCAATCAAAATAGTTAAAAAGATTACTCAAAGGGGGTTATGGAGGCTATTAAGGAGATAGAGCAGAAGTGCTAGTAACAGTTTATATGATATAAGTGTTATGGGCCAGGGTTGGATTGAAAAATTAAGCAGACCTGCGTTTTGAAGCTAGTGAGTTAGAGAGCTGAAGAGAATTACAGGGGGGTATTAATGGACCCAATTGGAGGGGAATTCAAATGTCGTAGTTAAAATGATAACAAAAAGAAGTTACAGGGGAATATGTTGCAAATAGGAAGAGTCCAAATATAAGGACGATATAGTGGAAGTGTAGGGGATAATAAGGGGGGGGGGGAAAGAGAGGCCAAGAAGGAGTTTGTAGGTGGGATTACGGACAGGAGAAACAATGAGATAAATATAAGGGGTTAAGAGTGGAGCTGAAGCAAAAGGATAAAAGGAGCTATAATGCAGGAGAGGTATATAAGTCTAGATATTATGGATGTTAAAGATCGGTGGAAAGTAGGAGGAGTAATGTTAGTTCAATCTACTGATAGTGTTCCGGGTAGATGTGGTTGTTAGGTGTAATGGTGATGAAAAATTTATTGGGAGGGTTAATTAGTGAGATTAGGGGCGTTAAGAATAGAAGTTACAAGGTTCCCCTGGGATATAGTTTAGAGATT
Source organism: Sepiola atlantica (assembly GCA_963556195.1). Classification (NCBI taxonomy): domain Eukaryota; kingdom Metazoa; phylum Mollusca; class Cephalopoda; order Sepiida; family Sepiolidae; genus Sepiola; species Sepiola atlantica. The sequence goes on along the minus strand of OY744527.1, from coordinate 136,834,949 downwards.
TGTCAGATGTTAAAGAATGGGGGGAGTTATTGGTTGGGAGGAGGAGTGTCAGAGGGAGTGATGAAATTAATGTATTTAAATTTTCGTTTGTGTCTGCAATTTGAAATAAGTTCATTTTTGGAGTTAATGACATTTAAGTTCTTGTGTGCTGTAGCTATCATATAAGTTTCCAAGGTACATATATATATATAGTGTATTTAGCCAGCATATTTTCATTTAAGCAAACATTATTAAATAACACGGAGTGTATTTGCTTGATAAGACTTTTTTTATATTTTTTCAATTTTCCAAATAGTCAATTTAGTATTTCGGTCAAATTGGTGTATCTAAGTTCTGTGGCAAAAAAAAAAATCGAACAAGAAACTCACAGAACTTACCCAATTTGACCGAAATAGTGAATGGACTATTCGGAAAATTGAAAAAAGAAGTCTTATATAGCAAAAACACTGTATTATTTAATAATGTGTGCATATATATATATATATATATATATATATATATATATATATATATATATATATATATATATATAGTAATCTGATAAATGTTCCGAATTTGTTTCAATTTTTTTTATTTCAAACAATTATTTCTGCCTATCCCTCAAATTACTATATTATATTTAGTAATGTATACACTATAGAGCGAGCTATAAACCCAACTTTTAAATTTAAAGTAACTTACACTTGCAGCATTTGGGTCATTAATGCTGAAACACAATAACGCAATACCTATTGTCAACGATTCATTGTAAACGATTAGTTGAACACGAGTCACTATTTTGATCATGGCTGGGAGAAAAATTGAGGGTTCATACCTTTTTCAACAATAGAAGTGCATAATTGAATACAATTGAGTTAACAAGATTTGAACTCTCGTAGTGGATTCTGTAATTCACAAGGGTATATCAAATGTATGAAGAGAGGTGGATTAAATATTTTTAACCATGATTAGAAAATTAACTAAAGATGAAAAATTATTGAAGTGAGATAGATTTATTACAGAAATGGTCTACTATACTTGAGTCTTGATGGCGTGCGACGACTATAATAAAACTCATTAGACATGCAATGTGTAATTTGAAGTTTTAGGGTTTGGTTTCGTTGGCTTTATGGCATACCAGACATTTTCCGGTTATTAAATGTCGAAATACAACATTCATTTTACTTGATCTTTGAACATGAATAACAACTTATATTTTGGTTATATTAATGAGTTACCGCTTGCGAAGGCCAAAGGCGAGGATTAGGGTTAATGAGATCGTCAGTTGAATAATCACCAATACTATGAGAGGGTTGGAAACGATGGGTGCAATGGACAGAATTTGATTACCTAAGAGGACAGTTCAGAAATTATTTAACATTGACCTTGAAAACGACCATATTGTAGTCCGCAGAGAAGCAGCCCCCGTGGTTCTACAGATAGGAAGTTCTTGGAATGATACTCTGTTAACGAAAGTTCTGCTTATAAGAGAAATAAAAAAATATTAAAAAACAAAATTGTAAAAAGACAAAAATAGAATTAAATAAAATAATAAAAGAAAAAGAAAAAAGAAAAATGAGAATGGCAACAAAAAAAAAATGAAAAATATAATAAAAAAGAAACAAGGAATAAAAAATGAAAAAAAATGAAAACAAAAGTATTAATTAAAAAAAACAACATTTAACATATTTAAAAACACTAAATTATTAATATTCAGTTTTTATAAGAAAAATAATTTTAAAAAGAAATCAATAAGAAGAAGGAAACAAAAATGAAAAAACAAACAAAAATGGAATAAAATAAAAATAAACACATCGAAATAAGGACAAATAAAAAACAAAAGAAAAAACAAAAATGAAAGAAAATAAAATGGAAAAAATTAAAAAAAAAAAGGAAAAAAGAAAAGAAACAAGAAAAAATAAGTAGAAATAAAAACAAGAATGTAAGAAAATAAAATTGAAAATGAAAAGATGAAAAGAAACAAAGGAGGAAAATTCAAGTAAAAATGAAAACAAAATTAAAAGACAAATAATAAAACATAAAAAAATATTAAGAAAGAGTAAATGATTAATATTCAGTGTTAACAAACAATTGACATGAAATTCAAAGTAAAAAGGCAAACTAATTAAAATAAAAATTTATGAGTAAAACAAAAAAGGAGAAAAATTGAGAAAATCAATTTATACAAATAATTTATATTTGTTTTGAATGTATTAATCGAAAAGGAAAATTACCATTTTATTATAGACAAGGAATACACTACTCCATGTCGAGTTAGGGATGCCTAACCACTTCCGGTCATATGCGGCCATACAAGCCGACAACGTGACCAGCAGCTGAACATTAGAGAATTAAGTAATCTTCATCTTTTCCTTCTTTTATTTAGAACAGGGTTTCTTAAAATGAATTCACCACAAGAACAATTAGTTTTGGTGGTTGATTGTTAGGTTTTACCGCATGTCAACCCTTGGTAGGTCATCTTGTGTCAAAATGACATGAATGGTCTGTATACAAATGTGTAGTGTAATTTGATTTATAGGCGTATATTTTGTAAATACTCCTGGTAGGAGTCGACCTGAGAGTAATGACAATTATAGGATCTCATCAGACTTCTAAAAGTTACATAATTGGGCACTCTAGATTGGGATGAAAATAAAAATGACATCAGTCTTGAAGGAGTTCTCCTTCACTGACCAAGGACAGAAAAGATGAAGTGTAATATCAGAACAGATACTACACTTTGTTCACAGCCAAAAGGTTGAGGACTAATTTTCATTTTTTTGTCCAGAATGAACCTTTTTGTGTAGCTCTTTATCCTTCACATTAAACAACAATCTTTGTCTAATTTTCATCGTTTGTAAGTAAATAAGGCTTCTATCTAACGCAATGACAGGTTCTACAACTTGGGATGAGAGTGGACCTAGAAGTAAAGTTAACTAAGAGGTAACAAATTGGGATGAGAGTGGACCTAGAAGTAACGTTAACTAAGAGGTAACAAATTGGGATGAGAGTGGACCTAGAAGTAACGTTAACTAAGAGGTAACAAATTGGGATGAGAGTGGACCTAGAAGTAACGTTAACTAAGAGGTAACAAATTGGGATGAGAGTGGACCTAGAAGTAACGTTAACTAAGAGGTAACAACTTGGGATGAGAGTGGACCTAGAAGTAACGTTAACTAAGAGGTAACAAATTGGGATGAGAGTGGACCTAGAAGTAACGTTAACTAAGAGGTAACAAATTGGGATGAGAGTGGACCTAGAAGTAACGTTAACTAAGAGGTAACAACTTGGGATGAGAGTGGACCTAGAAGTAACGTTAACTAAGAGGTAACAACTTGGGATGAGAGTGGACCTAGAAGTAACGTTAACTAAGAGGTAACAAATTGGGATGAGAGTGGACCTAGAAGTAACGTTAACTAAGAGGTAACAAATTGGGATGAGAGTGGACCTAGAAGTAACGTTAACTAAGAGGTAACAAATTGGGGTCCTTTGAATGGAAATCCATGTTAAGACTCGTGATTAGAATGAAAGAGGGGTTCAAGATGTACATGTGTCCACAGTCACAAACGGTGGAGCTCGCCCAATAAACACAAGCAGGAACTTTACTGACACTGTTTTTTTTTTGACTCGAGTAAATGATTGAGTCCAATATAAATGCAAGCATGCAGCGTCCAGCAGCCCCGTCGGAGTAACGTGCATTTTCATTACAAAGATATGCATGAAAGCTGGTTATTCATTGCATGACGGTTCGGAATAGATGTTAGTCTGATTGTTGGTCTCCTTTCTGATTCATGATGGCTGATAATTTGTTACAAAGCAGTATGTATAGTCGTGGACCGAGTGGCGTGAAAAGGTCTGTGGATACCCTGATGATGCCCTGTGCCAACCCCTTGATTGTGTGCCCCAAAGACTTTAGTATAAGTTTTAGTACTGAGAAATATTATGAGAAAGGGAGATATTTTTAATATGATTTGATGTTTCTTAAATTTGGATGTGCAGGGCTAGCGGTCCGTCGCCCCCCCCCCTCCTCTGCACGCCACTGAGTCGACTACTCTTTAAGTTACAGTCAATTTCAGGAAGAAAAGTGAAACAGCAAATAGATATAGCAACTGGAGGTACGTTAAAATCGTTAAAATCGAAATTTTAAGAGGTAGAATTGTAAACATTTTGGATTGACTTGTAATTATCCTGCTATAAGTAGGAAATCATTCTAGAAGTGCTAAAGCCATTTTAACTATATTATAACTTTCTCACTGCATTCACAAACACCAAAACAATTCTAGGAATAGTCCGAATATAGAAAGAGACGTGCAAGTCACAATCAACCATTTTTAAACTCTCTTTGTTGTGAAGCAGGTTCACCTGCGTTCACGACTTCAAGCTTTATTTATGCAAGTAACATTTTTTAACCCTCTAAGGTAGTGAAAGGGGAAGGTAGTGAAGGTAGTAAAAATAAAACTTAACTATTATTAACACAGTAATATTTGCGTGTTGATTTCCTTTACAAACTTTCTAAATAACCGTTCTATGGCCAGTGTTAGGTTATTAATAATTGCAAATTGAATAATTTAATATTGTTTAACTACGTTTAAGTAAAAACATAAATAAACTAATTCAGCAGACTACTTTTATTTTATTAATTCGAATTATCTAGCAATATTTAAAAAATAACTCAAATTTTATTTACTCATGAGAAGAATAAAACACTTTTAATATGTTAGCAACCTTAACGTGGTCCCTCATGTTAAGTACCTGATGTCTTTCTAGAAAGATTTCTAACTAGAAAGATAGCAGGGAAACCAATGGCAACAATAGAATCGTCTGATTCATATGAAATGAATGAATGAGAAATTGAACGGTGATAAAACAAGGAGGCTTGGACAAATCTGCTATAGACTGAAGTTCATTTGTACTAAATCTGGTTGGATTGCAGAGTACTCTTAGATTAGGATCCATGCTAAAATAGATTTTGCATCGGTACTTTCCCGATGTTTACATAAACTGCCGGAAAGTACCGAAGCAGTTAGCTAATAAATTTACAAGAAAATAAGCAGACAACATGTCAACATTTCAACATTTCAACTGATTGAAACGTGAAAGTACTGCAAAAGATTTTCACATCCTATCACTAGCTGTTGCGTCTCCCGAAGGAGTGATGAACTTTTGTCAGAAAGAATAACTGATCATCGCAAAAGAAAAAATAATACCTAACCCTTGCCCATAATCCTAAACCCAAACGAAAAAAAAATTATTTTCAGTAAAAACACAAAAAACCCTTAACCTAACCCTAAGACTAACAATGCCATTGTTATCTGATTATAAACCAATAATAATTGTCAGTAAAATAAAAACACTTAAAAAATATAATTTATCACCTGTTTATTTTTATTTCTTTGTTAAAAAAATAAATATTTCATTCATACAATTTGACTAAATGCATTATTTGATTTTTTTTCTTTAAATTTGTGCTTTAAACAGTGGTTAATGTTTGATTTTTCCCCATTTGTAAATACAGCCTCGTTTTTGATTTTTTGGATGCAGGTAGGTCAACTTGGCGTCAATACTTTCTGATGCTTTATGTAAACATCTGAAAAATACCGATGCAACGTCGATTTTAGTTTGGGTCTTAATCTAAGAAAGCACCGATTTCAGAAAGGTTTTTGAATTTTATTCCAGATTCCCTGGCTGGTCATTTTGATGGGTCACTCTGTACATTCTTGATCTGATCAGATAGGACGTTAAGTAATGGACGTTTAATGTGTGCCATTAAAAGTTCAAAACACAATCATTATTCTTGATCTGATCAGATGGGGTGTTAAATAATGGACATTTAATATATGCCATTAAAAGTTCAAAACGCAATCATTATTCTTGATCTGATCAGATGGCATGTTAAATAATGGACGTTTAATGTATGCCATTAAAAGTTCAAAACGCAATCATTATTGTTGATCTGATCAGATGGGATGTTAAATAATGGACGTTTACTGTATGCCATTATAAGTTCAAAACGCAATCATTATTCTTGATCTGATGAGATGGGATGTTAAATAATTTGACGTTTAATGTATGCCATAAAAAAGTTCAAAACGGAATCATTATTCTTGATCTGATCAGGTGGGATGTTAAGTAATCGACGTTTAATATATGCCATTATAAGTTCAAAACACAATCATTATTCTCGATCTGATCAGATAGGACGTTAAGTAATCGACGTTTAATGTATGCCATTATAAGTTCAAAACACAATCATTATTCTCGATCTGATCAGATAGGTCGTTAAGTAATGGACGTTTAATGTATGCCATTATAAGTTCAAAACACAATCATTATTCTCGATCTGATCAGATAGGACGTTAAGTAATGGACGTTTAATATATGCCATTATAAGTTCAAAACACAATCATTATTCTCGATCTGATCAGATAGGACGTTAAGTAATGGACGTTTAATATATGCCATTATAGGTTCAAAACACAATCATTATTCTCGATCTGATCAGATAGGACGTTAAGTAATCGACGTTTAATGTATGCCATTATAAGTTCAAAACACAATCATTATTCTCGATCTGATCAGATAGGTCGTTAAGTAATGGACGTTTAATGTATGCCATTATAAGTTCAAAACACAATCATTATTCTCGATCTGATCAGATAGGACGTTAAGTAATGGACGTTTAATATATGCCATTATAAGTTCAAAACACAATCATTATTCTCGATCTGATCAGATAGGACGTTAAGTAATGGACGTTTAATGTATGCCATTATAAGTTCAAAACACAATCATTATTCTCGATCTGATCAGATAGGACGTTAAGTAATGGACGTTTAATGTATGCCATTATAAGTTCAAAACACAATCATTATTCTCGATCTGATCAGATAGGTCGTTAAGTAATGGACGTTTAATGTATGCCATTATAAGTTCAAAACACAATCATTATTCTCGATCTGATCAGATAGGACGTTAAGTAATGGACGTTTAATATATGCCATTATAAGTTCAAAACACAATCATTATTCTCGATCTGATCAGATAGGACGTTAAGTAATGGACGTTTAATGTATGCCATTATAAGTTCAAAACACAATCATTATTCTCGATCTGATCAGATAGGACGTTAAGTAATGGACGTTTAATATATGCCATTATAAGTTCAAAACACAATCATTATTCTCGATCTGATCAGATAGGACGTTAAGTAATGGACGTTTAATATATGCCATTATAAGTTCAAAACACAATCATTATTCTCGATCTGATCAGATAGGACATTAAGTAATCGACGTTTAATGTATGCCATTATAAGTTCAAAACACAATCATTATTCTCGATCTGATCAGATAGGTCGTTAAGTAATGGACGTTTAATGTATGCCATTATAAGTTCAAAACACAATCATTATTCTCGATCTGATCAGATAGGACGTTAAGTAATGGACGTTTAATATATGCCATTATAAGTTCAAAACACAATCATTATTCTCGATCTGATCAGATAGGACGTTAAGTAATGGACGTTTAATATATGCCATTATAAGTTCAAAACACAATCATTATTCTCGATCTGATCAGATAGGACGTTAAGTAATCGACGTTTAATGTATGCCATTATAAGTTCAAAACACAATCATTATTCTCGATCTGATCAGATAGGTCGTTAAGTAATGGACGTTTAATGTATGCCATTATAAGTTCAAAACACAATCATTATTCTCGATCTGATCAGATAGGACGTTAAGTAATGGACGTTTAATATATGCCATTATAAGTTCAAAACACAATCATTATTCTCGATCTGATCAGATAGGACGTTAAGTAATGGACGTTTAATGTATGCCATTATAAGTTCAAAACACAATCATTATTCTCGATCTGATCAGATAGGACGTTAAGTAATGGACGTTTAATGTATGCCATTATAAGTTCAAAACACAATCATTATTCTCGATCTGATCAGATAGGTCGTTAAGTAATGGACGTTTAATGTATGCCATTATAAGTTCAAAACACAATCATTATTCTCGATCTGATCAGATAGGACGTTAAGTAATGGACGTTTAATGTATGCCATTATAAGTTCAAAACACAATCATTATTCTCGATCTGATCAGATAGGTCGTTAAGTAATGGACGTTTAATGTATGCCATTATAAGTTCAAAACACAATCATTATTCTCGATCTGATCAGATAGGACGTTAAGTAATGGACGTTTAATATATGCCATTATAAGTTCAAAACACAATCATTATTCTCGATCTGATCAGATAGGACGTTAAGTAATGGACGTTTAATGTATGCCATTATAAGTTCAAAACACAATCATTATTCTCGATCTGATCAGATAGGACGTTAAGTAATGGACGTTTAATATATGCCATTATAAGTTCAAAACACAATCATTATTCTCGATCTGATCAGATAGGACGTTAAGTAATGGACGTTTAATATATGCCATTATAAGTTCAAAACACAATCATTATTCTCGATCTGATCAGATAGGACATTAAGTAATCGACGTTTAATGTATGCCATTATAAGTTCAAAACACAATCATTATTCTCGATCTGATCAGATAGGTCGTTAAGTAATGGACGTTTAATGTATGCCATTATAAGTTCAAAACACAATCATTATTCTCGATCTGATCAGATAGGACGTTAAGTAATGGACGTTTAATATATGCCATTATAAGTTCAAAACACAATCATTATTCTCGATCTGATCAGATAGGACGTTAAGTAATGGACGTTTAATATATGCCATTATAAGTTCAAAACACAATCATTATTCTCGATCTGATCAGATAGGACGTTAAGTAATCGACGTTTAATGTATGCCATTATAAGTTCAAAACACAATCATTATTCTCGATCTGATCAGATAGGTCGTTAAGTAATGGACGTTTAATGTATGCCATTATAAGTTCAAAACACAATCATTATTCTCGATCTGATCAGATAGGACGTTAAGTAATGGACGTTTAATATATGCCATTATAAGTTCAAAACACAATCATTATTCTCGATCTGATCAGATAGGACGTTAAGTAATGGACGTTTAATGTATGCCATTATAAGTTCAAAACACAATCATTATTCTCGATCTGATCAGATAGGACGTTAAGTAATGGACGTTTAATGTATGCCATTATAAGTTCAAAACACAATCATTATTCTCGATCTGATCAGATAGGTCGTTAAGTAATGGACGTTTAATGTATGCCATTATAAGTTCAAAACACAATCATTATTCTCGATCTGATCAGATAGGACGTTAAGTAATGGACGTTTAATATATGCCATTATAAGTTCAAAACACAATCATTATTCTCGATCTGATCAGATAGGACGTTAAGTAATGGACGTTTAATGTATGCCATTATAAGTTCAAAACACAATCATTATTCTCGATCTGATCAGATAGGACGTTAAGTAATGGACGTTTAATATATGCCATTATAAGTTCAAAACACAATCATTATTCTCGATCTGATCAGATAGGACGTTAAGTAATGGACGTTTAATATATGCCATTATAAGTTCAAAACACAATCATTATTCTCGATCTGATCAGATAGGACATTAAGTAATCGACGTTTAATGTATGCCATTATAAGTTCAAAACACAATCATTATTCTCGATCTGATCAGATAGGTCGTTAAGTAATGGACGTTTAATGTATGCCATTATAAGTTCAAAACACAATCATTATTCTCGATCTGATCAGATAGGACGTTAAGTAATGGACGTTTAATATATGCCATTATAAGTTCAAAACACAATCATTATTCTCGATCTGATCAGATAGGACGTTAAGTAATGGACGTTTAATATATGCCATTATAAGTTCAAAACACAATCATTATTCTCGATCTGATCAGATAGGACGTTAAGTAATGGACGTTTAATGTATGCCATTATAAGTTCAAAACACAATCATTATTCTCGATCTGATCAGATAGGACGTTGAGTAATGGACGTTTGATGTATGCCATTATAAGTTCAAAACACAATCATTATTCTCGATCTGATCAGATAGGTCGTTAAGTAATGGACGTTTAATGTATGCCATTATAAGTTCAAAACACAATCATTATTCTCGATCTGATCAGATAGGACGTTAAGTAATGGACGTTTAATGTATGCCATTATAAGTTCAAAACACAATCATTATTCTCGATCTGATCAGATAGGACGTTAAGTAATGGACGTTTAATGTATGCCATTATAAGTTCAAAACACAATCATTATTCTCGATCTGATCAGATAGGTCGTTAAGTAATGGACGTTAAATGTATGCCATTATAAGTTCAAAACACAATCATTATTCTCGATCTGATCAGATAGGTCGTTAAGTAATGGACGTTTAATATATGCCATTATAAGTTCAAAACACAATCATTATTCTCGATCTGATCAGATAGGACGTTAAGTAATGGACGTTTAATGTATGCCATTATAAGTTCAAAACACAATCATTATTCTCGATCTGATCAGATAGGTCGTTAAGTAATGGACGTTTAATGTATGCCATTATAAGTTCAAAACACAATCATTATTCTCGATCTGATCAGATAGGACGTTAAGTAATGGACGTTTAATATATGCCATTATAAGTTCAAAACACAATCATTATTCTCGATCTGATCAGATAGGACGTTAAGTAATGGACGTTTAATGTATGCCATTATAAGTTCAAAACACAATCATTATTCTCGATCTGATCAGATAGGACGTTAAGTAATCGACGTTTAATGTATGCCATTATAAGTTCAAAACACAATCATTATTCTCGATCTGATCAGATAGGTCGTTAAGTAATGGACGTTTAATGTATGCCATTATAAGTTCAAAACACAATCATTATTCTCGATCTGATCAGATAGGACGTTAAGTAATGGACGTTTAATATATGCCATTATAAGTTCAAAACACAATCATTATTCTCGATCTGATCAGATAGGACGTTAAGTAATGGACGTTTAATATATGCCATTAAAAGTTCAAAACACAATCATTATTCTCGATCTGATCAGATAGGACGTTAAGTAATGGACGTTTAATGTATGCCATTATAAGTTCAAAACACAATCATTATTCTCGATCTGATCAGATAGGTCGTTAAGTAATGGACGTTTAATGTATGCCATTATAAGTTCAAAACACAATCATTATTCTCGATCTGATCAGATAGGACGTTAAGTAATGGACGTTTTATATATGCCATTATAAGTTCAAAACACAATCATTATTCTTGATCTGATCAGATAGGACGTTAAGTAATGGACGTTTAATGTATGCCATTAAAAGTTCAAAACGCAATCATTATTCTTGATCTGATCAGATGGGATGTTAAATAATTTGACGTTTAATGTATGCCATTAAAAGTTCAAAACGCAATCATTATTGTTGATCTGATCAGATGGGATGTTAAATAATGGACGTTTACTGTATGCCATTATAAGTTCAAAACGCAATCATTATTCTTGATCTGATGAGATGGGATGTTAAATAATTTGACGTTTAATGTATGCCATAAAAAGTTCAAAACGGAATCATTATTCTTGATCTGATCAGGTGGGATGTTAAGTAATCGACGTTTAATATATGCCATTATAAGTTCAAAACACAATCATTATTCTCGATCTGATCAGATAGGACGTTAAGTAATCGACGTTTAATGTATGCCATTATAAGTTCAAAACACAATCATTATTCTCGATCTGATCAGATAGGTCGTTAAGTAATGGACGTTTAATGTATGCCATTATAAGTTCAAAACACAATCATTATTCTCGATCTGATCAGATAGGACGTTAAGTAATGGACGTTTAATATATGCCATTATAAGTTCAAAACACAATCATTATTCTCGATCTGATCAGATAGGACGTTAAGTAATGGACGTTTAATATATGCCATTATAAGTTCAAAACACAATCATTATTCTCGATCTGATCAGATAGGACGTTAAGTAATCGACGTTTAATGTATGCCATTATAAGTTCAAAACACAATCATTATTCTCGATCTGATCAGATAGGTCGTTAAGTAATGGACGTTTAATGTATGCCATTATAAGTTCAAAACACAATCATTATTCTCGATCTGATCAGATAGGACGTTAAGTAATGGACGTTTAATATATGCCATTATAAGTTCAAAACACAATCATTATTCTCGATCTGATCAGATAGGACGTTAAGTAATGGACGTTTAATGTATGCCATTATAAGTTCAAAACACAATCATTATTCTCGATCTGATCAGATAGGACGTTAAGTGATGGACGTTTAATGTATGCCATTATAAGTTCAAAACACAATCATTATTCTCGATCTGATCAGATAGGTCGTTAAGTAATGGACGTTTAATGTATGCCATTATAAGTTCAAAACACAATCATTATTCTCGATCTGATCAGATAGGACGTTAAGTAATCGACGTTTAATATATGCCATTATAAGTTCAAAACACAATCATTATTCTCGATCTGATCAGATAGGACGTTAAGTAATGGACGTTTAATGTATGCCATTATAAGTTCAAAACACAATCATTATTCTCGATCTGATCAGATAGGACGTTAAGTAATGGACGTTTAATATATGCCATTATAAGTTCAAAACACAATCATTATTCTCGATCTGATCAGATAGGACGTTAAGTAATGGACGTTTAATATATGCCATTATAAGTTCAAAACACAATCATTATTCTCGATCTGATCAGATAGGACGTTAAGTAATCGACGTTTAATGTATGCCATTATAAGTTCAAAACACAATCATTATTCTCGATCTGATCAGATAGGTCGTTAAGTAATGGACGTTTAATGTATGCCATTATAAGTTCAAAACACAATCATTATTCTCGATCTGATCAGATAGGACGTTAAGTAATGGACGTTTAATATATGCCATTATAAGTTCAAAACACAATCATTATTCTCGATCTGATCAGATAGGACGTTAAGTAATGGACGTTTAATATATGCCATTATAAGTTCAAAACACAATCATTATTCTCGATCTGATCAGATAGGACGTTAAGTAATGGACGTTTAATGTATGCCATTATAAGTTCAAAACACAATCATTATTCTCGATCTGATCAGATAGGACGTTGAGTAATGGACGTTTGATGTATGCCATTATAAGTTCAAAACACAATCATTATTCTCGATCTGATCAGATAGGTCGTTAAGTAATGGACGTTTAATGTATGCCATTATAAGTTCAAAACACAATCATTATTCTCGATCTGATCAGATAGGACGTTAAGTAATGGACGTTTAATGTATGCAGTTATAAGTTCAAAACACAATCATTATTCTCGATCTGATCAGATAGGACGTTAAGTAATGGACGTTTAATGTATGCCATTATAAGTTCAAAACACAATCATTATTCTCGATCTGATCAGATAGGTCGTTAAGTAATGGACGTTTAATGTATGCCATTATAAGTTCAAAACACAATCATTATTCTCGATCTGATCAGATAGGTCGTTAAGTAATGGACGTTTAATATATGCCATTATAAGTTCAAAACACAATCATTATTCTCGATCTGATCAGATAGGTCGTTAAGTAATGGACGTTTAATGTATGCCATTATAAGTTCAAAACACAATCATTATTCTCGATCTGATCAGATAGGACGTTAAGTAATGGACGTTTAATGTATGCCATTATAAGTTCAAAACACAATCATTATTCTCGATCTGATCAGATAGGTCGTTAAGTAATGGACGTTTAATGTATGCCATTATAAGTTCAAAACACAATCATTATTCTCGATCTGATCAGATAGGTCGTTAAGTAATGGACGTTTAATATATGCCATTATAAGTTCAAAACACAATCATTATTCTCGATCTGATCAGATAGGACGTTAAGTAATGGACGTTTAATGTATGCCATTATAAGTTCAAAACACAATCATTATTCTCGATCTGATCAGATAGGACGTTAAGTAATGGACGTTTAATGTATGCCATTATAAGTTCAAAACACAATCATTATTCTCGATCTGATCAGATAGGACGTTAAGTAATGGACGTTTAATGTATGCCATTAAAAGTTCAAAACACAATCATTATTCTCGATCTGATCAGATAGGACGTTAAGTAATGGACGTTTAATCTATGCCATTAAAAGTTCAAAACACAATCATTATTCTCGATCTGATCAGATAGGACGTTAAGTGATGGACGTTTAATGTATGCCATTATAAGTTCAAAACACAATCATTATTCTCGATCTGATCAGATAGGTCGTTAAGTAATCGACGTTTAATGTATGCCATTATAAGTTCAAAACACAATCATTATTCTCGATCTGATCAGATAGGACGTTAAGTAATGGACGTTTAATATATGCCATTATAAGTTCAAAACACAATCATTATTCTCGATCTGATCAGATAGGACGTTAAGTAATGGACGTTTAATATATGCCATTATAAGTTCAAAACACAATCATTATTCTCGATCTGATCAGATAGGACGTTAAGTAATGGACGTTTAATGTATGCCATTATAAGTTCAAAACACAATCATTATTCTCGATCTGATCAGATAGGACGTTGAGTAATGGACGTTTGATGTATGCCATTATAAGTTCAAAACACAATCATTATTCTCGATCTGATCAGATAGGTCGTTAAGTAATGGACGTTTAATGTATGCCATTATAAGTTCAAAACACAATCATTATTCTCGATCTGATCAGATAGGACGTTAAGTAATGGACGTTTAATGTATGCCATTATAAGTTCAAAACACAATCATTATTCTCGATCTGATCAGATATGACGTTAAGTAATGGACGTTTAATGTATGCCATTATAAGTTCAAAACACAATCATTATTCTCGATCTGATCAGATAGGTCGTTAAGTAATGGACGTTTAATGTATGCCATTATAAGTTCAAAACACAATCATTATTCTCGATCTGATCAGATAGGTCGTTAAGTAATGGACGTTTAATATATGCCATTATAAGTTCAAAACACAATCATTATTCTCGATCTGATCAGATAGGTCGTTAAGTAATGGACGTTTAATGTATGCCATTATAAGTTCAAAACACAATCATTATTCTCGATCTGATCAGATAGGACGTTAAGTAATGGACGTTTAATGTATGCCATTATAAGTTCAAAACACAATCATTATTCTCGATCTGATCAGATAGGTCGTTAAGTAATGGACGTTTAATGTATGCCATTATAAGTTCAAAACACAATCATTATTCTCGATCTGATCAGATAGGTCGTTAAGTAATGGACGTTTAATATATGCCATTATAAGTTCAAAACACAATCATTATTCTCGATCTGATCAGATAGGACGTTAAGTAATGGACGTTTAATGTATGCCATTATAAGTTCAAAACACAATCATTATTCTCGATCTGATCAGATAGGACGTTAAGTAATGGACGTTTAATGTATGCCATTATAAGTTCAAAACACAATCATTATTCTCGATCTGATCAGATAGGACGTTAAGTAATGGACGTTTAATGTATGCCATTAAAAGTTCAAAACACAATCATTATTCTCGATCTGATCAGATAGGACGTTAAGTAATGGACGTTTAATCTATGCCATTAAAAGTTCAAAACACAATCATTATTCTCGATCTGATCAGATAGGACGTTAAGTAATGGACGTTTAATGTATGCCATTAAAAGTTCAAAACACAATCATTATTCTCGATCTGATCAGATAGGACGTTAAGTAATGGACGTTTAATGTATGCCATTATAAGTTCAAAACACAATCATTATTCTCGATCTGATCAGATGGGATGTTAAATACTGGACGTTTAATGTATGCCATTAAAAGTTCAAAACGCAATCATTATTCTTGATCTGATCAGATGGGATCTTAAATAATGGACGTTTAATGTATGCCATTAAAAGTTCAAAAATACAATCATTTTTCTTGATCTGATCGATACTAAAACACAATTGGAATTACTTAAAACACTTTCTCTTTATGTTATTGCTTCTAATAATAATGGAGATTTGGTACCTGTCTGTCTGAATTCGAAACTATACTATTACTATCTTTTAATGGTCAGTTAAGTGTATATATTATTTCAGACTTATGTTCCATCTTTCAATGATCAATTAAGGAGGGCAGTGTTGTCATGATACAATCGTTCAAGGCATTACCTCCTCATATTTTGAGGGGGTAGTGTAGTATCTGTATGTTGTCATGAGACCATACACCCTAACAGTACCACTTCCTTTGGGGAGGCAGTGTAGTATATGTTCGTTCATCATGATACTATCCTCCCCGGGCATTACCTTCTCCTTTGAAAGTCGGTAATATAATATATATTCGTTCGTCATATATACTAGCAAAACTATGCTAGCTTTGGTTGCATATTTTTTATAGTATTTATAACAGAAGAACCTTTTGGGATGTGCACTTTTTGTTCTCTCAGTTCTAAGTTTTATGAGTAAATAAGTTTGAGAAACCTCGTGTAAGAAGATTAGTAAAATATTGCAAGACGAGGCATAATATGGGAATGACATGTTATTTTGGGCTGAGGGTTGATGGGTCAAGGTAATTTAAAGGGAAACTACAAAGAGACATGAAATCCCATAATACTCAACTTTGTCATGTCATGAAAAGTGTAGCCTGAAAAACACTGTCATTAAAATGACATTCATCAGAAAATTTATAAATGGAAAATGAATATAAAAATACCATAAATCATTATAAAAATAACAATGATCAATCAATTATTACTCATTTAATTGATTATTTTAAAATTTTAAATTTGACATGCATCATCATCATCGTCATCATCATCGTCGTCATCATCATCATCATCATCATCATCATCATCATCATCATCATCATCATCATCATCATCACCACCACCACCACCACCACCACCACCACCACCACCACCACGATTCATCATCATCATCATCGGTTTAATGTCCGTTTTACACTCTGCCATGTGCTGGACGGCTTTAAGAAATTGACTGCCAAAGTAACCTGTCTCTAGACAGTCTTTATTTATCCTTCTTTTTCTCAAGTCAATGTTTATCACGTCCTCTCGTGTTTTCTTGTCTTTCTCCTGTGAATTGAACCTGCTACCTCAATTGTTATAATCTACTAACCCAAGAACTCTCATTCATTCTTTCAACATGCCCATACCATCGAAGTCTACTATTCTGCACACATCTCTCTATACTGTCTAGTTTTCATCTTCCTCTGAACAATGGCAACATTTTAAAAATATTTATAAACTCATGAGAAATAAATTTGATAGACCCGCATCAGAACAGTATATATCTAATAAAACTTTAAATCTAAAACAAAAATAGACAGAATGTAGATTCTATTATGTTATTTGGCCTTTTATTTTTATGCTGTTATTAGTCTAACACATATTTTCTTTTATGTTCTTCTTTAAATACTTCCAGCTTAGGCAGCAATGTATAGAAATGCTCAAAGACCTCTTAGAATTAACAGCATTTAATGTTAAAGTGAGAGTACATCAAGATTCTGTACTTAGTCTGTTGCTTTTCATTTGTGTCCAAGGAGTTCTGTACAGGTTGTTCGGAAGAGATGCTGCATGCTGATGATTGAGTACTGGCCTATGAAACAATGGAAGATCTACTTGTTCAGTTGGAGACTTATAGGAATGCTATGGAAAGAAAAGGTCTGTGTGTGAATGTTATCAATACCAAGGTGATGATCAGTGGTTGGAAAGTCCCCTCACATCCCCAAAATAGAAAAAGCTCCCCTGCTCAATTTTTAGATAGGGAGTTGGGTGCAACTCGATTTTTTGTAGTACTTGCTAGCATTGGCTACACAAGAAGTGCAGTGAAATTACAGGTAGGTTGAGAGATGATAACCAGTTTGTGTGCAAGAAGTGTAAAACAATGTAGACGGATGAGAAATCAGATGTGGAGAAAGTATTTTTGGATAGCGAAGCTATTTAGGGTATTCAGAAGTTTTGTTACCTAACAGTGATGGATTGAGAACATGCGTTACATGGAGAAAGATGATATGAGAATGATACAATGAATATATAATGTGAGTCCGAAAGACAGGCTTAAATCTGATGATCTCAGAAGAAAAAGAAGAATTCTGGACAGTATAGGGAGATATGTGCAGAACAGGAGACTTCTTTGGTATGGTCACGTTGAAAGAATGGGTGAGAGTTCTTGGATTAGTAGATGTAGAACAGTTGAGGTATCAGGGTCAGTTGGCAGAGGTAGGTCATGGAAACATGAACTTGAAAGAAAGAGGAATAAATAAAGACCTAGTCAGAGATAAGTTAATTTGTAAGTCAATTTCTAAAAGCGGTTCATCACATGCCATCAAGTGAAACAGACGTTAAAATGAAGATGATGATCTAAATACATGAAAAAAGTATGCTATATTAATAACATTGTCAAAAAAAGTTTGAAGTATTTTGTTTTTGTCAATTTTTTTCGCATTTAACTTATTATTGGACATATTCTTCTCAGAGGTTTAAGAAATGTTTCCGTTAATTAATGTCATTTAAAATTTTTCGACCGATAAGCACACATTAATACTTACATTGTCATATATACGTTTTTCTTTGGTTCAAGATGATTCTATTCAAGCCTACCATATGATAAAAGAATGATAGAATTCTTTTAGATAGGTGGGTGAGGTAAGATATGCGAAATACTCTTATTGGAGAGTGGGGACTTCTGAAATAGTCAGTATGTTAAGTCAGTCAGCAAGAGATCTGAAGTAAACAGATGTCAGTGAGAACATTTTTTTTCTGCACATGCACTCTGGAGAATTGAATGGACAGTGTAAAATACTAGGAAATTATGAACCACCCCACAACTCGGCCGGGGATGATCGCTTGTAGAATTAATGCATTCAGGCTATTAAAAACTAGCAGGGATACTTTGCGTCGCCCGGGGTCCTAATGTCTGTAAATTATGTAGATTACAGAATAAAAAAGAATAAAAGTAAAATTAAACAACCTCTTTAATATTGTAATTTGAAATGTCTAAGTTATTTTGGGCCAAAATCAAAATCAAAATAATAATGCCCTAAGTGAGGTTCGAACCAACAAATACTATCTCTAAGTATGACATGGTAACTGACTGACCAACGAGGAGAAGTATAAAATGTTGACGCTATTAAATATATAAACAATATTATCTTTTTTCCTTTTTTTTCTTTTCATTCTCCCTCTCCCTTCCTCTTTAGAGTCGATTATTAAATATATAAACAATATTATCTTTTTTTCTTTTTTTTCTTTTCATTCTCCCTCTCCCTTCCTCTTTAGAGTCGATTATTAAATATATAAACAATATTATCTTTTTTCCTTTTTTTTCTTTTCATTCTCCCTCTCCCTTCCTCTTTAGAGTCGATTATTAAATATATAAACAATATTATCTTTTTTTCTTTTTTTCTCTTTTCATTCTCCCTCTCCCTTCCTCTTTAGAGTCGATTATTAAATATATGAACAATATTATCTTTTTTTCTTTTTTTCTTTTCATTCTCCCTCTCCCTTCCTCTTTAGAGTCGATTATTAAATATATAAACAATATTATCTTTTTTTCTTTTTTTCTCTTTTCATTCTCCCTCTCCCTTCCTCTTTAGAGTCGATTATTAAATATATAAACAATATTATCTTTTTTTCTTTTTTTCTCTTTTCATTCTCCCTCTCCCTTCCTCTTTAGAGTCGATTATTAAATATATAAACAATATTATCTTTTTTTCTTTTTTTTTCTTTTCATTCTCCCTCTCCCTTCCTCTTTAGAGTCGATTATTAAATATATGAACAATATTATCTTTTTTTCTTTTTTTTTCTTTTCATTCTCCCTCTCCCTTCCTCTTTAGAGTCGATTATTAAATATATAAACAATATTATCTTTTTTTCTTTTTTTTCTTTTCATTCTCCCTCTCCCTTCCTCTTAAGAGTCGATTATTAAATATATGAACAATATTATCTTTTTTTCTTTTTTTCTTTTCATTCTCCCTCTCCCTTCCTCTTTAGAGTCGATTATTAAATATATAAACAATATTATCTTTTTTTCTTTTTTTTTCTTTTCATTCTCCCTCTCCCTTCCTCTTTAGAGTCGATTATTAAATATATAAACAATATTATCTTTTTTTCTTTGTTTTCTTTTCATTCTCCCTCTCCCTTCCTCTTTAGAGTCGATTATTAAATATATGAACAATATTATCTTTTTTTCTTTTTTTCTTTTCATTCTCCCTCTCCCTTCCTCTTTAGAGTCGATTATTAAATATATGAACAATATTATCTTTTTTTCTTTTTTTTTCTTTTCATTCTCCCTCTCCCTTCCTCTTTAGAGTCGATTATTAAATATATAAACAATATTATCTTTTTTTCTTTTTTTTTCTTTTCATTCTCCCTCTCCCTTCCTCTTTAGAGTCGATTATTAAATATATGAACAATATTATCTTTTTTTCTTTTTTCTTTTCATTCTCCCTCTCCCTTCCTCTTTAGAGTCGATTATTAAATATATGAACAATATTATCTTTTTTTCTTTTTTTTTTTTTCATTCTCCCTCTCCCTTCCTCTTTAGAGTCGATTATTAAATATATGAACAATATTATCTTTTTTTCTTTTTTTTCTTTTCATTTTCCGTCTCCCTTCCTGTTTAGAGTCGATTGTTGGCCAGCCAAAGGCAATGAAAGAAAGTAGAAAAAAGACATAAAAAAGGACAAATCAAAACTTCATTTCCTTCTTTTTACTGGAGAATATCGAAAAATTATCTGTTATTAAATTAATACCCGGTGATTAGAGTAGCGGTATTAGGATCCTTGACTGTAAGAGTAAGAACTCCCCAGCTTTCCTTTATTTATGACTAATTAAAAATACAATATTGATCAGGATTAAATATAAAAATGGATGAAATTGTGTGACACTTTTGTTTTTAAAACACGGACCAATATTTGTCATAAATCACTGATGAAACTAATTTTTTATATGTGGTAGAAAACTATTAATCACAAAATTACGGGGAAAAATCGATTTCATTCTCACAGCAGATTCCAAAGATGGATACTGAGACCCGGTTCACATGTGATAATTCGGAAGATTTCACTCAGAAGATCATGGAGAAAGAATATGTAATATGTGAACACATTAATGAAGGACGTGTATATTGTTACTGTTATGATGATCACTACATGGACTCTTCTCGACACTGTGAATAGTGATAATGGTGGTAATAGACAGAATCTCTATGACCAAACCAGAAGCAGTTTCTGGCGACACATTACTTCTATACTTTCTGTAAATTAGTACTCATTAACTCTACTTCATTAGTCTTATTTCTATTCGGCCCTTTAAGGCCACAACAATAACAGAAGTTAAACACTGTTGTCATTGAAAAAATCACATATCTAAGTTTTAAAAATACCATTAAAAATTCTAGTAAATTGTCTATTGAGATGATTTTCTTTCAACGAACATTCACCAGAAGAGTAACGCTAACGCTTATGTGCAATTAAAGATAACAGCAAAATGATACATTCAATGAAATCCTTATTGAGTGAGTCAATCAGCCCGTTACAACAGTTCACAAAAGGAAAATGTTGAATGCAAGGTTTGTTAACATCTGCTCAATAATCCAGTTTGCACATGGATGATTTCCTTAAAATCTTAAATTATGCTTAATCACCTTTTTATTTAAACATCATGGAGGCAGCTTACATTTTCTGTTAGCAACCTTTATTGCATAAACAGAAGAAAATTGTTCATTCTCAGTCTCTTTTAGTAAGGATTTTATCTTGTATATAATGTTACTCTTTTGTACAAATACCACTTAAATTTTAATATTAATCTTTTGTGGAATGTTAGTTAAAAGATCTTAGGAGAGAATTTACTAAAATAAATCCACTTGTCCACATTGGTGCAACGGATAAAAGTGCTAAGTAATAATCAGTTCTAAGTGAAAGTCTTCTGGAGGTTTAAAATACAGGTGATATTAAGAATATAATAAAAATTACTTAAGAATTCTACCCGGCTGTGGCTGACAAAACGAGAACAATTTAACCGCATGGATTCAGTTCGATGTTTCGTACAGATTCTCAAGTCTGACAAGATGCACTGAAATAGGTCGGGGTTTACATCGAACAACATCCAAGATGAGAACTGTAGTCCGAATAATCGAAATAATAGAAATCCTCATCTAAAAAACTCCAGAACATAACACACACTTTTCATAGATATTTTTAAATGGTTTTATCGTTTTGTTTTAAGGCATATAAACTCTTTGTATTATTCAATGCCAAATCCAGTAACTTTGGTAAAAGTTTTTATGCTTTAAATATTCAAAGCACTTAATATTTTCAAATATTTAATAGATTATATTTTGTATAAAAATGGTTTGTAGATTAATTTATGTTGTAAGTGTATGTACCTCCACTGCACGAGGTTAGACATAAGGTGAAGTTAGTGCACTAAGTGAAGTGCATTCTGGTTTACAAAAATGCCTGAGCTGCCCCGTCGGCATTCCCCAGTAGGGGCATCTCAGGCGATCAGCAATACCCGACTAGTACACGGGCGCGGGCTATCCTTTCTCAGAGTGTTGGACCCATAGGCCTTGTCAGGTCATCCTTCTAAGAGAAGGAAAACTCTGATGATAAAACCTTGCTACTAACCACTTACGTCTTGGCAGCAAACCGTTGGTGAGGGAGGCCTCCTTAGTCTTGATCGACAATCTTCCTAGAGCTGGAATCTTGAACAAAGTATCCGGTTTGCAAACCTATAACTGCTTAAGGAGTAGATGGGCTCTGTCTATCGTCTGGCCTTCGCACCCCTTCTCTGTCTATTAGCCAGGCGTAGAGGTACAAGCACTGGGACGCCTCTAAAGACACCTAGTGCTTGGTCTTGTTTCCTGACTAGGGCAATGAACGCCGTCTCTCTTACTCTCTATCTGGGCAACTTGGGGAAAGTTTTTTCGTCACTAAGTCCTACATGACTAGTCTGGGTCGCTCTTGTTCCAACAGGTTGAGGGTACAGGTTAGACAGCTTGTCTGGCTGCTGTTTCCGACTAGTAGTTAGGAGCCCTAACTCTTATGTAGCGCTAAGAATGGCTGCTCCATCAGTTGCATAATATCGTGGGTAACTGTACGTGCCATGTTGCGCATGGAAAGGGACCCTACAGTTATCCCTGGTAGGCTTTTCCGAGGCCACAACCCTCATGGACCAAGTCACGACTAATGGGCTGGTTGTGTGAGCTTATTGGCACCAAACAAGCACCCACTTTGCCCTCCCCACTCTATCTCAAAAGAAACATGAATTTACAAAATAAAAAAAACCCAAACCTAAACTAGACACCCAACAAAAAACATCTTCATCTCTGCCCTTGAGGCTCGAATTCACAAATATCCGGGGACTTAGAACCAACATTAACGACAAAGAAACTTTTCTCCTGACAAACTCCCCGGATATCCTAGCACTAAGTGAAACGAACCTTCAATTCTGAAACTTCTCTCACCACTTTGAAATAGCTGATTACCTTCCACTCTACCGTAAGGACTCTGACAAAAATATGCACGGGCTGGGAGTTAATGTTCAGAACACTCTCCCCTTAACTAGAGAACATAGGTTAGAATCAGATGGCCAAGCCTACAGACTGACCTTACATCACAGAGTTAGTTACTTATATTTCTTATACCTTTCTCCTTCGACCCAGGACTGTACCCTGCTTGACTCTGTCTCTCAAAGCTTACATAGAGCACTTTCACTCGACTCAAATGCCAACTCGGAAACTCTGATCACGTTGTGGTAATGATACTTATCACCTTAAAAACTCGTCCAAAAGCTGAAGAGCCGTTGCTCAAAACGACGAGAAACTATAAGCAGGCTGATTTTGAATCCCTCAAGGGTCACATCAGCGACGCCTTATGGGGTGTAACCTTCTCACTCCCTGCTGATCAGTGTGCAAATGAGCTAACCGAATGGGTCAAATCATGCATTGATGCTTATGTTCCCACACGTAAATTCTTCAGCAAACCCCACTCTCCTCAATGGTTTACCTCAGAATGTGCAGCTGCTATTGCTGAGAGGCAGAAGGCATTCCAAAAATTCGGCCGCCATAAGTCAACTGCGAATAGACAAACTCTTATAGAGGCAAGAAATGATTGCAAAGTAGTGATAGATGAAGCAAAGAGAAGGTATACAGAGATAACCAAAAAATGCATTCAGTCACAGAAACTAGGTACTCGTGATATCTGGAAAATCTACAATAGTGTGATGAACAATGGAAAATCGCCAATTCCCCCACTATCAAATCAAAACGATGTTGTTTGCACGGCAACTGATAAGGCTGAACTACTTGCCCAGCGTTTCGCCATTAACTCCACTTTGGACTCAACCCCCCCTCCATAAATTCCATTGCGGACTGAAGCCATACTTGAGAACCTGGTCATCACCCCATCTCAGGTCAGAGACATCAGAAAAAACCTTAACACCTCCAAAGCTTGTGGGCCTGATCTTATACCAGTAATAGTAATAAAGAAATGCTCTGCTGAATTGGCACCTGCCTTTAACAAACTATACAACAAATGCCTTGCTGAATCTTGTTTCCCTGATAGTTGGAAAATTGTCTCAGTGATACCAGTCTTCAAGAATTCTGAAGATAGAACTGATCCTCTAAACTACCGCCCAATCAGTCTACTCCCGATCTTTGCTAAAATCTTTGAATCATTAATCAATATAGCTATAGACCGGCACCTAGTTAATGCTAAACTTCTTTCTGATCATCAATACGGATTTAGACAAGCACGATCTACCGCAGATATCCAAACGGTCATCTCTGAACACATATATCATACACTGGACAAGGCAGGTGAAACTAGGGCGGTAGCGCTAGATATATCCAAGGCCTTTGACAAGGTCTAGCATGAAGGGCTTCTCCTAAAACTGCACTCATAGTATTACTGGACAAATATTTAATATAATTAAATCATTCCTAAGAAAAAGAAAGATCCAGGTTGCCCTCGATGGCCGTTCATCTAAGCAACATGACATAAATGCTGGTGAACCCCAGGGATCAATCTTTGGGCCGCTACTGTTCCTGATTTTCATAAATGGCCTCCCTGATGTCATTGAGACTGAGATAGGAATATTTGCTGACGACACCACGCTCTACTCTCGTCATGTTTGCAAAACCGACACAGACATATCTGGGGCAATGGCTGAATCCTTAGAAAATGACCTCCAGTCTGTAGTGGATTGGGGTCAAAATGGATGGTAACTTTTAATGCTACTTTCCTTCAATAACTATAAGAAAACTCTCCAAACCACCGATTGTCATGGCTAATAACACCCTACATGAGAGTTCATCATTCAAACTCCTCGGCCTTACTTTCACAGATAACATGAATTGGAATAAATACATTGAAGACATTGCCAGTGCTGCTGCAAAGAAGGTGGGCTCCCACTACCGTGCTAGTAAGCTTCTCACACCTGACATTATCCTATATCTCTACAAAGCCACCATCTGCACATGCATGGAGTATTGTTGCCACATCTGGACTGGGGCATCATTCACTAGTCTCTCCCTCTTAGACAAGGTCCAAAAAAAGAGGCGCCAACTTAATAGGTCCCTCACTATCCACCAAGCTTCAGCCTCTGTCCCATCGTCACAATGTTGGTTCGTTGTGCCTGTTTTACAAGTACTTCAATGGATTGTGTTCTGATGAACTTGCTGCTCTGGTGGCCCCACAACGTAAATTCACTAGACCAACTCGACAATCTGCCAATTCTCATCCATTCATTGTGGAGGTCCCCAGATGCTGAAGAGCTTTCTACTCCAAAAGCTTATTTCCTCGTGCTGCTGGACTCTGGAACTCCCTTCCTTCTCCCTATTTTCCTGACGGTACTGACATGCAGAAATTTAAAACTAATGTAAACAGGCATCTTGCTGCGCAGCTCCCAATTTAGGTTGACCCCACCCCCCAAACTTTCACCATTTTTCTCAATAGCCCCTTACGTCTACAGCGGCGGCCTGCCTTGTTTGGAGTAAACTATGTTAAAAAAAAACTAAAAAAAAAAAACCCTTTCGAAAAGAGAAGGATAGACTTCTTAAGACTGAACAGAACCATACATCAGTATGACAGCAACAAAGCCACTGCCGGCTGAGTGTCGAGGCTGTATCCCTAATTGGTACGAAAATCATCTAATAAGTTTAAGTGTATATTTCGTAAATAAATAATCTGTAAACGATAGAAAATATTTCATCCTCCCAGGTATTACCACTCCAGATCAAAGTGAATCTGGGAATAATTGTGACTTTACACTCCAAACAGCTTTCAAATTGGAACCAGCAGATGTTGATCTTTTGATGAGTTTGATGAGTTGAAACAATGCCTTAGGAGGCAATATTGAAATTCTGTATACATCAACTTTTACGTATAAGTTTTTTCTGTCCCACCCCCCTCAGGTGGATTTAGGTACTCACCTGTCAAAGGATGAACCCTGAACTTAAACGAAGTGTCATTTTGGAGGATAAACATGAATTTATTATTTTGTGGATTTCGGTCCAAGTCGCGAGCATTTAACTTGGCAATAACAGTTCCTCGTTCTGTGATCGGACTGATATGGATTGGAGGGATTTCTTCAATGACAGGAGGATGGTCATTTATATCTTTAACTTTGATGATGATATTGGCCGCAGTTCTCAGGCCGGGTTTCTGATCATTTCGGGCTTTTATCTGAAATATTAAAAAAAGAATCACCATGAAATGAAAATCGAGTTTTTTTATAATTAAAAAATTATAAACATTATTATCACTAACAAATATTTGAATATGTATGAAAATGTATGAAAATGTATTTCTGACAAAATATATTCAGTTGACAGTTGCTTATAGAGAATATTCGAGACAATTTAAAGGAAGGCAAAACTGTCGAATAATTGATATATT
The DNA here is from genome assembly GCA_963556195.1 of Sepiola atlantica. Taxonomy (NCBI): domain Eukaryota; kingdom Metazoa; phylum Mollusca; class Cephalopoda; order Sepiida; family Sepiolidae; genus Sepiola; species Sepiola atlantica. Next base: position 136,808,027 of record OY744527.1, on the reverse strand, counting down.
CTCAAAATTTGATGTGCATCTCTTAGAGAATCTTTTGCTACCCTGAGTCTCTATCACAGCCTCCAAGTTGGACCTAAACCTGGAGAACACGGTCTTCATTTTGTCTTTTGAGAGATACCGGATCACAAGTTTGATCCTTGCAACCAGCTTGACCTTGGTGTTGCAGGCGGTTCGGTTGGTGTCTTTCTAAACTGCGCTCAGCACATAATATTCCATGGGGTTGAACTCATGTGAGTTGAGGGTTGATTGGTGAAGTCGTAGAAAGTTCTCAGACAACTACGTTTTTCCGGAGGTGTAACACAAAGCTGAGTATTGCTTCAACACTTATGATCTTCCTGCAGCCACCTTCTCCACCCAGCACTTGAAAACATTGGACAGCAACTCAATATAGCTATCTTAATTAAGTTCATATTCGAAATTGTGGGGTGGCATGACGTGCCCTTTGCTGGAAACACAGCAAAACACTATTACAGTTTGAGGGAACTTGGTCTTCATGATGTGAAGGACTTCATACAGAGTGTGGGCACACTACCTGTTGTTCTGTACGTTGGTACTGAGAAAAACCAGAGCAGCCCCTGCTCGGCTGGGTGTTTGGCCTTGTTGTTGAGGATTTTCTTCTGAAGTGGTTCTCTTTGGCTTTACACTGACTTGTTTGTTCATGCCACTCTTGTATGAAGAGTAGAACAATTCTCATTCAGCACTTTATTCATAGTCGGCACTTCGATGCCCATCTCTCCTGACAAGGTCTAAGTGAATGGTCTGATGCAATATATGATCGAAGCACGATTACATTTGTTTATATATATATATATATATATATATATATATATATATATATATATATAAATTTAGATTTTCTTTATCGATAAATTAGAAAGAGTATAAAATGTGTGTAATGCAATTATCGAAGATGTTTATGATTTCCAGTTTTAGATTTCATTTCCCTGTCATTCATAAATCATATTGAAATATTCGACATACCTTTAATTCAAACCTGCATTTTCTCTCACAGTCAATCAATGTCATTCCCTTTATTTGAAGCTGCCCTGTTGTTGGGTTCAGAAAAAAATATTTGTCACCATAGCCGAGCAGAGAGAAATGGGTCTTTCTGTTTTTTTCTGTGACATCCTTGTCTGTCACACTCAGTGGAGGTATCTGTAAGTGGAAACGAATATTACACTTTATAAGTATTGTATAAGGTGTGCAGAGGAAAGATGTCTGACTACAATGATCATACTTGCTGTTTCCAATCTCAATATAGACTGGCTGTGTATGGCGATACTACTGAGTTGTAAACGACGAAACAGCTGTCTGTGGATGACTATATTTTATATATATACTAGCGGAACTTGTGTCCCGACCTTTATCTGGACCCAATAAATTCTTGCTCCTACACCTGAACCTCATACTACTCTACATTTTCGTTAATGATCACATAGACGTCAGTGTTAACGTTATGCATTTGTAGTGAGTGTTAACCATAGTTTTTAAATGATAATGAAATAAAAATAAAAATAAAGAAAACAAGCATAAATAATATTCCCCCTCAAAATATTATCCCTAAAAAGAAACTGAAAGAAAAAAAACTCATCCTGGAAAGTAATTGAACCGTTACGTATTGGTGTAGTCATATAAATTTGTAAGCAACTATGTGTAGCATATATTTGATGTGTGGACTTTTAGGGGACGTTTAGATTTTTTTTATTTGAATTGTGAGCAAAATTGATTATTGCAATCTAGTGTTTGTTTTGATCAGAAAACAAAACAATATGTGCGCTATCTTATATAGTAAGAATATTTTATGCAGCTTTTGTTTATGAAGCTATCAAAATCTCATTTTACTTTGTATATAAGAAGGTTATATATATATATATACGATACACTCTATAATAAAGACGAATGTGTATTTATTTATATATAAATAAATATAAATCCGTCTCGTCACACAAAAGTTATAAAGTAAAAATTGGGCCTATTCCCAAACGAAACCATTTCAAGTAGCGAGGGGAAGTAAGAAAGCCAATAACAATTCATACAACCCCGCCGCCTGAAATGAATTCGGAAAGAAATCCTCCACTCTAAACAGTTGGTGTTTTTTTCTTTAGGGCATCAGAAATGAAAAATTAAATTACTGACGTAATTCTATGAATTTATATGAATATTAGTGCGAACACTGGCGAAACATGAGGAAGAGCTTTATAAATATAGTTTATAAAAACATTTAAAAATGGTTTACACAGATCAAATCATGTTTCGATGCTACAGTGCACACCCGTTGGGACGACAGTTCAGTCTGAAATCAAATCGTCCAAAAGGAAAAAGGGAAAGATGAGATACTGATGATGACAGATAAAATAATTATAAGCAACATCACTTTCTTACCGACATGCCAACTTGGCTTAATTTTATAACAGTGGAGGGGGGAAGTCTCAAAAGAAACATATTTTACTTATTCATAACAAAACGAATTCAGGGCACCTCCTTCCCTACCATAGCACCCACAGACTTACACATGACATAAGTTACATAGACACAAGCAACACACATGCATAACAGAATATAAAATCATACACACAAATCTTGACACTCAAGCAAACGAGCAAACTCACATTTCACTACCAAATATTCTCACATATATACACAAGTTGATCACATGATATATTTAACTTACAACTAAAACTTATTAAGGATTGTTAACATTTAGACGTACACATTTGTCACTGATTATCTCTTATATTCTCTATAGCAAACACAGATACACACTTTACAAGCTAATATATTAATAGTAACAAATATAAATGGATATAACCACAATAATTATTACACTCCCATATAAATACCACACACACTGATTCTTAGATAATCTAACAGAATAGCAGATATTTCAGTATTAAAACACAAACAGAATTTTCCTTACTACATTAAAAACGTAATTAACTATATTATGTTAATCTATTTTTTGCAGTTAACTCGGATCGTATTTATTGTATTTCTTATGACTTTATTTAATAAGAAATTTATTAAACCTATCTATTTTACTCATTAACTAAACCATCTGATAACAATGAAGATATTACTGCGAACCATAATTGGAAGATTACAACGTCGCATAAAAATCTGCAAAGGTACATAAGCACACCAAAATACCACATCCACTCTATAACCATAATTATAAAAAAATCATATACATGTAAACTCACAATCACATAAATAAAAAATTCTTTTTTTTTTACATTAAAGGTCACCGCTTATCAAGGACCAAAGGCCACTCGAGGATAAGGGTTAAAGAGTTTGACTGGTGGACGGTGAGACAACATCGCGTTCACCGGCACGATGGTTGTAGCGAGGCAGAAATTGATTATTTACGGGGATGGTTCAGCAAGAATTTGTTTACATTGGACTTGAAGAGGACCATATTGTAGTTGGCAGGGAAGCAGGCTCGCGGCACTGTGTTTCACAGACGGGCAGTTCTAGGAAAGAAGCTCTGCCCATGGAAGTTTCGTTTCGTCTTGCGCATGCAGAAGGAGAAAAGGGAAATCATTGATAGTGGTAGTAGCTAGGCGGATTCTTATTGTGAATGTTTTACAAAGGGGGACCATAGATTTGATCTCAGTCGACAGTGACTGTAGGGAAGAGAAGAGGACATCCCCCACTAGATTTCGAAGTCGGTTTTGGACTCTGTCAAGGCAGGAAATGATGCTCTGAGCGACACCTCCCCATATGTGACAGCAGTACTCCATCTTAGGATGTATTTGACTTTTGTACAGGTAGAGGGTTCTATGATTTATCAGTCACCCCTACTTGTGTATATTATGATGGAAATAAAACGGATTTAGTTTAAAATATTCCATTCAAATAAATCTATTTACTATGGGTGTTGCATTTATTTATCAATTTATTTAATTACTTATTCAGTATAGTCTTATATTCTATACTTATATATAACTAACTATTGCGTTTTATAAAAATAATTTATTTAACTATATACTTATTAGCTCAATAATTTATATTATATTACTTTAACAAAGACGTAGAGGTTGTGGGACGACATCATAATGGGTATGACATTGCCTCAGATAATAATAGGGAGATGCACTGGAACATTCAAGTGATCTCTCGTGCTCGTTTCTTGCAAATTACAATCACCTGTCCTATGTCTTGCATTAATTGTGTAGAATTGATAAAACCTACTTAACACAGACACGCACCTGGCCGGAAGAAACACACTGCAGTTGATTGAAATGGAGACACGGAAAATAAAATATCTGATGATTTAACTGCAAAAACACCTGCAAAGGTTATCTGCAAAAGTTATCTGCAGACGGAAATACACCCGTCGCTAAATTAACAATAAAATGGATGAAACCCACGTCTTGTAGTAGGCGTTGCTACATTGTTGACGAAGGCGCAATACTAGAATGAGCGGTTACAATTGTGGATGTATGGGTATCCAAAAATGTTATATACACCAGCACAAATTGATATCGATCAGAGTCTGCTGGCTAGCAATTTCGAGAGATCAACCCCTGTAAATTCCTGTGTTTCCATCACCCTCTTTCTCTCATCCTACTCGTTCGTCACAACAATATATTACTATATTTTTATACATTAGTGTATGTCGTCATTCTTTTAAGAACATCAGCAATACAAGGCTTTAAACGAATTGGAATTTGCCCCAATTATAAAAATTAGCATTATTTTGTGAGTTTGAAATCAGATTAAAATTAGAAACCACAATTTTAGTGAAGTGTTTCATGCCCTCTTGTTGGGAGCTCCTTTTATTAGAAAACAGCTATGGGATAAGATCAGTAAGAATTCACAAAAGGTACCATATTAATTCCATTCTGACAATGGCTCAACAATCTAGCCATGATTGTATGATTTCGTGGGAGGAATGCTATCTGCTCGGAGAGTAGAATATGTGAGTGTCAACTAGTATTGAGAGATGCCACTGATATCTACAATGTGTGTGAGAGTGACGCTGATCGAAGTTAACTCAGCCACCAGAAAACCCATCAACATTAAGTGATATAACCCTACCAATTGAATGGTAGAATAGTCCGGATAATAGCCTTCATTAATTTCTGCAAAGTAGTTGGAAGATGAGGACAAAACTGGTGGATGGTCATTCATGTCTTCGATGAGAATTGTAACAGGAACGGTCGAGGTGTAGGTCGGGGATCCTTCGTCCAAAACAATCACAGAAAAGGTGTACATCTTCTGTGTCTCTGCATCCAGCATCATCCGTGATTGAATCTCTCCAGAAGTTTGATTAACATGAAAATAACCTGAAATTAGGTAAAAAAAGAATATACATTTAAAATTTAGCATATTTTTAGTATTCAACAAATTGTTCACACATGTTGGTCATGTTTATTAAATAACTAAAAAAATAATACCCGTCCCGAGATGGGTAAAAGTAATTCCTCAAACAGAACAGTTTTATGTCCACTTACGAAGATTAAAATCAAGATATAATGCTATTAAACCTTATTCAACTTTTTATAAAAATTCATTACATGATTTTGTTTGCAGAAAATGTCTAAAATTTAAGGCTTAAGTTTAAGGGGTCTTGAGAAGAAATTGAAATCACGGAATCTTCCTTAATTAGTGTCTAATAACTATGGATCAAATTCAATGTAAATCTGAAATATTTGAATTTTAAGATGAGAGCTTTTTCCCATATCATGCCCCCTAGAAACTCTTTAAAAAACTCCAAAGAAACTGAAATTTGTGGAATATTTATTAAGTGATGTATAATACATATTGTTTAAATTTCACAAAAATCAAAGGTATCTGAATTTTCATGAAAGGCTTCTATCCCCTCTTTGCCCCCTTTGCATGAAACTAAATTAAACTAAATATAGCTCACATTACCAAACTTTATGCATAGTAGTTCGGTTCAAAAATTCATAATGATTGGTTACTTAGTTTAGGAGTAAATCCTATAATGTGTACAATGATTGGTGCCCCTTTACTGGAGCTGGATTTTCCCACATTGAAAGCCGTGTACTGTAC